>JAYKAV010000600.1:466818-483467 GCA_035582835.1 Phoebastria nigripes | reverse complement strand
GCCACCTGGTTAGTCGACACCAGGGGATCTGTCACTCGAGCTGGCCCTGCCCAATCAAAACCTTTGCGTAGTAGAGGAGGGTAAAGTCCCTGTAGTGCACATTAAAAATATGCTGGGGAAGACAGTCTGGGTTAGTCCTGCCTCAGGCAAGGGAAAAGCCATTCGTGGGATTACTTTTGCTCAAGGACCTGGGTGCACTTGGTGGGTAATGCGAAAGGATGGGGAAGTCCGATGTGTACCTCAAGGGGATTTGATTTTGGGTGAAAATAGCCAATGACCTGAACTGTACGATGTTGAGTGGGGAGAGATGGGACCCACCCGACCTGATGGCCTTCTATAATAAATTGACTGGGTTTCTGGATGTAAGGAGAGCAGTGTCTCCCACAATATCCTTGTATCCATGTGAGGACATTATGGTCTGGAAGCGTGGACAAGCAGATGGGTAAAAACCTGTTTTGACATTTGGAGAGCTGTGCTTAATGGGTTGTACTTGATCTGGAGGCCAAGAACAAGGGGAATAACACAGAGATCTGTCCTGGTAACTGCCCTGTTTAACATCTCTATCAATGACCTAAAGGAGGAGACAGAATGCTCCCCTCAGCAAGTTTGCAGGTAGTACCAAACTTGGGGTGCAGCTGGGATCCAGTACCATGCTACAGGGGAGGCTCTCCCTACTCAAACTCTGCTGATTAACTATTGCCTTGCCCATTCTGCTGTGTTGCATGTTTGTGTCTGTGTAGTTATAGACAGAGGATGTTTCCAGAAGACTTCTCTTGCTTCCTTTGTTTTGAATTTTCAGGAACAAAGGGACATCAAGATGATTTAAGTTTTAAAACCTTTATTTGTGTTAGCTAACTTTCCTCCTTCTCCTACTCCTCCTAGTAGCTTTGAGTATTGCTCATGGGGAAGATGAAAATGACAACTCTTTCCACATCTGGAAACTGAAGAGAAAGATGATGAACTGTCATTTCCAAAAAGCTTTTGCTTTTGTTCTTGCTGCCCTGAAGGAAGAACTGCCGCCTCCTGAAACCAGCAGAACTGCTTTCGCTAGAAGGTTTCCCACATAGCCCTTCAACTCCCTAGGACTCACTTGGGATTCTTTTGCACTGAGGTCTTTTGTTCTTTGGGGTTGGGAGGGGGGGAGTTGGTTTCGGGTTTTTTCCCTTGCTTGCTCCCTCCTCTTTTTTTTGCTTTCTTTCTTTCCTTCTCATTGCGTGTTTTGATGATTTATAGATGCTGAGATGCAAGATGCTTCTGGGAATGCCTGTTGCTATTCAGATGCCTGGAGGAAAAACCTTTTGTAGGGAGTTGCTGAAGTTATTACTAAAATCATTTTAATATTATGTTCTTCTGCTTTCCAACTTTAATCATCTCTGATCCACTTGGAGACATTGTCCTGATCAGGAAGGCTTGTCTATTGCTTGGGCTACATTTCAGTTGAATATGCACTCTATTTTTTTCTTTTTGGAGATTCAGACACTCAAGAAATGTGGGAAGCGCAATTGCCAGTGAAAACTGAGGCAAAAAAGTTGTTGAGAACCTCAGCCTTCTCCATGTCAGTTGTTACCAGATTCCCTGTCTTATTTATCAGGAGGGGTATAATTTCTTTTGTCTTCCTTTTCTGACTAATGTACCTGAAGAAGCCCGTATCATTCTTCACTTCCCTTGCCAAATTCAGCTCCAGCTGTGCCTCAGCTTTCCTGATCAATCCTCTTTCTTTTTTACAACCTTTGCAAAGAAAGCCACCGTGACAGCCTTTGCATGTTTCTCAAAGCAAGGACCATTGCCCGCCTGTTTGCACAAGGACTGCAGGCAGTTCCAGAGGGAGGAGGAAGAAGAGGAAGCTCCTCTGTGCAAAGATGGCCAGGGAGCTGGGCTGTAAATCAGCTACTTCAGGAGGGAGTTTGCAGCAACCACACAGCCTGTGGGCCCCCCCAGGGGCTCCCTTGACCAAGGTGTTAAATCCTCGGGTGGCTCAAAGTCAGCAGAGCCATACAAAAGTCCTTGGAGGTCTGCCACATGATGCTACCAGAAGATACGGCACAGAGCAGTCTCATTTTCTGCCACATACTTATGTCCTGATGCAGAGAGTAATGTAATGCAGAGCTGGAGATAGTGCCGTGTTTGCTTTAGAAATTAGCATCTATAGGAAGTTATTCTCAAATTTCCCTCAGTCATCACCAAAATGGTTACAGCATTCAATACATGGAGGAAGGAGACTTCTTTGTGTTATTGCTTGGGGAAGGTGCCCTTAAATCTCATTATACTCAGCCTCTACAGTGCAGAATACCTTATTGTTATGTGGCTCCCAGAGAGGATGCTCCTGGGAAAATGGCAAACATCGAATTAGAAGTCTAAATGGCAGCAACTGTGGACAGTATGTTCGGAACCTCTCAAGCCAGCCCTTTGCAGCTTTGCAGGGGCCTGCAAGCCTCTGCAACAAGATTCTAAGTGGCACATCTGACAGTGTGCAGTTGGCAGAATAGCTTGCACCATGCTGCTCATAAGTCCCAGGGGGAAACCAAGGGGACTATTTAAGCACAACAAAGTGACCACCCCACAGCCATGTTGGACAAGCATATGCATTGCAGCTGACCATGGCAGGTCAGAGCAGCCTCTAAGCTGTGCCAGCAGATTAGAGCAGACATCATTCAAATTTACCTCAGGAGGCCACATTTACAACCCAGCACTCTGTGCTGAGCTCTTTGCTAATGGGGAATCTGGCTTTGATGACCACTTGGACTTAACTACTTGTTAAAACTCTGGTTTTAGCATTCAGACTTCCAAAAAAGTAATTCAGGGCTGTGGTTCCTTATGTTCTTCTATATTAATCTTGCAATGTTTGATGTTTTTAAGATTGCACGGATGTGGGACCATGATTATCCCATGTGCCTTTGTCTGGCTTGATCCGTAACCACTCTTAGGTGGGTACAAGTGCCATGGGGTTCCCTTTGCCCATCAGTGCCAAGGGACTGCATGTGTGTTTGTACTTCAGCCTCTTACTGTCTGGCTTGGAGCAGAGCAAGTCAGAGACCTTTGAGGTTTTCTCTGATTGTGTCAGCTATCCTTGTCAGGGTCACCAGAAATGGGGGAAGTATTCACTCCCGTGCAACAAAAGGCAGTGCACTTTAACACACTCAGGAGGAGGGAATCGCGTGCAAATAATAATTAATTCAATTATCTGACCGAACTTCTGAAACTACCCAGGGACTGACTCGATTGTGCTGGGTTTTCTCCCCATCGTTGGATCTTTGTGAGCATGGATTACCTTTTTAGCCTGCTCAGTGGAGTCAAAAGGTAACAGTCCCAGTCATGAGATCTGACAATGTTATGTGACATGCTGCTATTAAGCTACTGCAAGAGTGAGAAGCGATTTTTTAATATAAAGATTGCCTTTTGGTGCTACAAGTCTTCACAGGTTCTCCCCAAAGCATAATTTGTAAGCAACTATCTGTTCTGTTTCAGAAAACTTCTTACAGCCTAGAGGCTGTTTTGTTCTCCGAAAGGAAACATACTGCTTCTTCCTGCAAAAGTTAGTCATAGCGCTTCAGATCTTGAGTTTATTCTAAATAAGAAATCATTCCCTGTCATGGAAAAGCCTGATCAAATTTAATTCTAAGAGCTGAAAATCAACAGTAATTAAAAGTGCAGTGTCTAGGCCAAAGCAATATATGTTTTAATGATAAACAAACTCAAATTGTTTAACTAAGCAGCTGTATCTAACTAATCCTCTTTAATCTTCAAATTGGTTCTCTTGCTGCTTTTCTCGTATAGTAGACAAATACATCAGTGGACTCCTTAATCTGGCAGTTAAAAGCATAACAATGTAAAATGGCTTGAAGTTGAAGTAAATAAAATTCAAACCAGAATACAGTGAACATTTTTAATAGTCAATGTCGTATATTTTGATCAGATTATCACTCATAAACTATATAAAATTATTAAATTATAGAGATAAAACAATTCAATTTAATTTTTAAAATGTAAATTCCCTCCCAGCCTTTCCTGTCCAAAAGACATCACATTCCTGAAAAATGTTTTAAATGCATTAAATCAGTGGCCACATGAGAAAACAGTAGATCCATCATCACCAGGAAGCAATGAGCTTATTATTCATGTACTACACAGCACGTCTGTGCAGACGTGCCCCTGCTACTGAGTTGCCCCTAATATTAAGCTGCCATTGCCAGAAGAGTTCACCACATCTACGCTTTTCTGTCATCTTTCCTGAGCGTGCCTCAGAGGCAGAAAGGGAGCCACACATGTGGAGTCAGAGGGTCTGTCCATGCTGTGTCCCCAGCTTGGCGAGCTGGAGACGGGGTCCCTCCGTGCAGGTCCACAGCTGCAGTGGCACAAGGCAGACCAGGAAACACCAACAGGCAACTGTACAGAGTCAAATGCGAATAGAATAGTATAGAATAGAACAGAACAGAACAGAATAGAATATTTCAGTTGGAAGGGACCTACAACAATCATCTAGTCCAGCTGCATGACCAATTCAGGGCTGACCAAAAGTTAAAGCATGTTGTTAAGGGCATTGTCCAAATGCCTCTTAAACACTGACAGGCTTGGGGCACCGACTACCTCTAGGAAGCCTGTTCCAGTGTTTGACCACCTTCTTGGTAAAGAAATGCTTCCTAATATCCAGTCTAAACCTCCCCTGATGCAGCTTTGAACCATTCCCCCATGTCCTACCACTGGATGCTAGGAAGAAGAGGTCAGCACCTCCCTCTCCATTTCGCCTTCTTTTCTCCAAACTAGACAAACCCAAAGTCAGCTCAAGTGAGTCAGCTCAAACAATTTTCAGACTTCAGAAGTTTGGAAATGTTCTGGCTTCTGTAACGACTAGAAGTGTTTACCAACAAGGATTCCTTAGGGGTGGACATACAATTAAGTCCTGATCTCGTTAGGATGCATCCAAGGTGATGGTCACACAGGTAATGATGGAGGCAGAATTGCACATCATTGTGGCTTCTTCAGAAGTTTTGCAAGAATGAACAGTAACAGATAAAGAATTGCAAAATCCTGTCTTCTAGGGAGCCCAACCATACAGCAAACACCTTCCCCTTGTCAAGTTCATCAGCAGCTCCCTGTGTGCTTACTCATGCTGAGGAACTGCCATCACTCCTAACAGCAGTCTGCTTTCTGTCTTCTTTATTCACAGCTCTTTATCCATTTCTGCAAGACACAGTGGCCACACCTGTGAAGACTGGTTGCAAGCTGATTGCAAACTGGACAGTTCATAATCTGTTCATCTGGTCCTGCTGAAGGTTCTTCATATTGGATTGTAGGACTGCTGAATCTTTTTCTTGTTCCTGATGAGGAACATATTTCTCACCAACCTGACTCCAGGCTATCTGTGCTCAGTCTCTTACACCACAGGGATTATTTCAAAGACTGTGAAACTACAAGCATATTGGAAAGATTTGTGTGCAATGGTAGATGAATGATAGCCTGGATCTTTCCTAATAGAGTTGCATCCCTCTGATGAATACATATGCTTAACACCAGCAACTGTTAAGACAGAAATATTTTCACGTGGTAAACAGAGTGAAACATAACCACACACCAATCAGCTTTCTATGAACAAATGACATGAGATGAACAGAGTTCTGCAGCCGAGTTGCAGATTGGAGAAGTATGTGAGCATGTGCAACCCAGGCTAAGTCAGCTAGTCAATCAAAAGTGCATTACAAGCTTTAATTTTGGCATGTGTTCCTAAAAGGTCAACATTTGAGCTAGCTTCACACCAAAGAAGATCAGATGCAGCTCACACTTTGGAATGATGTTTAAATGTTTGCACTGACCGCAAGTAGAAAGTTGCTGACAGTCATTTTGTTGGACTCATTAGAAGATACCATTTTCTGCAGTACTCAACTATCCTTGTCATGTCAGAATTCAAAGTAGAGACAAGCCAGAGACTGACCATGCTGGCAGACTAACGCATCTGTTGTCTGTATTGATGATCTTCTATGAGTAAAAAGGCAGTGGCTAATCAAAGTGCAGGAGGTTAATGTGAATGGCAGCACAGAGTGCACTAAGATGCTGTTGACTTACCATCTTCTTACAGCTATTTGTTGTGTATTGCCAAAATAGCTTGTTATGAATAGTCAGCTCTGCAGTGCTGTTTTTGTAAAATCCTGGACACTTCAACCAAAACACCAGTGAGACAGATCAGATCTGTGGATGCTGTAAAGTTGAGATGTACAGCTTTTGCTGAACAGTACAAATAATCAATAGAATTTGTTTATAGTTGCTATTTCTTCACTGAAACCTAGCTGGTCTGGTTATCAAAATGATCTCCACCTCTGTCATATCTGCTGGAGGATGACTTGCTCCAATAGTCAAAACCCTTAAGTTTGAAATCAATATTGCATGATTGTGCAGTTGTGACAATATGGCTAGTAGCTTGTTTCCTAGATTTTTTACCTGTTGACTGCACATGAAGTCCTTTTTAAGCTAACACCTCTCTGTTGGAATTTAAGCTTGTTGTTTTGGTACCTGCCAATTTAAGACATACCCACATCACACTGTCCAAAGGTTTCCTGGCACCCAAATGACATCATGATACCCGAGGCTGCTAGTGGGTGGGAGTGTGTTGCTCAGAGGAATGGCAGTTCTGAGCAGTTTTGACAAACAGGAACTAATCATTGAAATCCAGCTGTTGAAGAGCACAATTCATCATCAGGAGGTCAAACTTATTTAGCATTTTCAAAACTTACTGTTTGCAATGTTAGACATTTCAAGAGTTTTTTGTGGTACTCTTCTGAAATGGAGCTGGTGTAAATGTCTACTGACACTTTGTGGATGTGTTTAATCCATGTTTGGGAAGTCTTGGATAGAACAGGTTAAGACACCTCTTGATTTAAAAATTATGAACAAGCCCAATCTTTTTCTGTTATTACTAGTTTTACATGCACATAGTAAGAGGGTAACTCTAATGCAAACATCAGTTACAATTTTTTTTGGATCAGAGGTAGGAAATAGCTATTGCTCCAAATGTATGAGTAATGTCATTTCAGAAGAAGTACAGTTTAAATATTTAATGAGTAAAAATGAATAATAAACATCTATGTCAAAGCACAGAATGCATGTCTTCATATAAAGGTTTGAAAAAAACCTGAACTGATAGAGCAAAAAGAATGTATGCTGCTTTTCCAAGCTAACAGCAAAATGAAATTTGAAAGCCAAAAAAATTTACTATATTTGACTGACAGAATACAATAAACAACAAGGTCACCTAAACTGCTTGCAGCGTATAAGCATACCTATCAGAGGCTCATAGGGATCACAACAAAGCCCAACACTATTGAATGCTTTTAATCCATAATCTCAAAGTAAGTATCAAATATCTACTGGAGACAACATGCAGACAGGGAATCGTGAAACTTGATGTGGACAATGAAATCATACAGACCAATGAAAAAATGAGGTATGAACAACAATGGTGGTTAAGAAAGCACCTGGGAAGGTGGTGGCTTTTCCATCATTTGATGTCCTCAGCTGAAGATTTCATTTACCTTCAAATGAAGACTTTGATGTCTTTTGGGGAAATACGCTATAGCCAAACAAGTCATGCTTTACTCAAATATAAGTTAACTTGCTCAAGATGAAGGTAAGTTGATAAAATTAAAGGAAACACCCTGAGATTTATAGGAGGTTAAATCTCTTCTGCACTTTAACTTTATTGGAAACTGTCAGAATGAGTTGAAAACACTGAATTTAATGTGCTAGTGATATTTCAAAATTTTTTCAATTTTTTCTGATACAAGTAGTTTGAAACATCAAGCCTGGCACCTTCTAACCCAGATTTTCAAGCGGCATTTGCCTACTTCAGCCCTTCACACATTATCAGCAAAATCTAGATAGAGGGGAGAAGATGGTCTTCTGAGTTCCTGAATCTGGGTGCACACCATGGTTCCACCACGGGGGTGACCCTGATGTGTGATTCATAATCTCCTATTTTTCCTCCCAAGTCCTTGTTTCCGCAGAAAAGAAACCTTTGGGTGCTGAGCAATGGGAGAGGCAGCATGCTTCACAGGTCCCCAGTCTAGGCAACCAGGAGACCAGAGTGTTGTGTGTACCACAACCCTCACTGGTACGTAAATCTAAAGAGTGACTACGATCAGCGAAGTACTTACAATCTTCACTTACTTCACTATGTACATAACTGAGTCTCATGCTTGTTCTTTTACTGAGTAATAATGAGACAACAAGCTCTTCAGCTGATATCACTACTTTCTCTGACAGTTCATCTTACCTTAAAACATAATTTTTTGTTTTATTCCATACTGTAACATAGGTCTGGAGAACACAGTTCATCCACCTCAAGTCTGTATTGGAAATTGCCTTGCACTTTGCCACATCAAATTATTTCATTGATTAACTTGCAAAATCACAATTTGAATTGTGCACTAGTAGAGATCAATGGATCGGTGCTGGAATGAGCGAACGTTGCCTTCATCTTTGCCCTGCACATGCTATTTAAATGAAGAAATTATTTATCCTTTTAAAAATACATTTTTGAGTTCTTTCTCCTGCCTTCTCTTCCCTTGAATTGGAAAGTGCAGGGCTGGAGTAGGAATTCTCAAATATGTGAAACATGTTTTCCATATGATTGAAGGGCTGAAGATAATTTAGCATGGTTTGGACCCTTGGAGAGATGAACTCTCCAGTCCACGTGTTCTGATTTGACCGAACCATGAATAAATTATAGTTTAAAACCTGATAATTTGCATATACCAGTAATCAAAAGCGTATTAGGAAGATGCATTGTGTATATTGTCATGTAAACTTGTAAATGTTATGCCACTGTGGTCCAGATACTTCTGCCCAAGGGCAATGACTTCTGCTCAGTAATTCTTTCACCAGTGGCTTTCCAGTTTGGAAGCACACAAGAATTTTCCTATACTCATGTCAAGCTTTGTTTCAGGTTCACTTTAAAACATCACTTTTCCTGGCTTCTCTCTTCCATACTGATCCATACTGTAAAACTCACAGTGGTACAAAACACCCTGCCAGGAGGATTTCCATTTGAGGCAATGTTGAACCTGGTGACAGCTTCTGTGTACCCTGGAGCAGGGTAGGGACTGGGACACTCTTTCTCATCAGAGGAGGATTACAACTTTAACCTTATGTTCTCCAAGGATAACTGCTTCAGATATTGCCATTTTGGATAATCTTCATAATCCACTGACTTAATTTAAATGATCCAAACATGCTTGTACTTGGTTATATAATGAAAATAAGTGTGTTTTTGCTGGCATTTTGATACAAACCCAAGAAAACCAGACACTTGAATCACATTTTAATTGGAAAATGGATCGTTATCTGTCAGACTTCTTTGAAAAAGCCCTTTCTAAATATGCCTTACTGGTGGTGTCATATTAGATTTTTTCCTGTAAGGAAAACAGATTGCTTGCTTCTTTATGGGAAATTACTGTACCGATGTACTCAGAACATCACTTAATGCTGGTATAAGGTAGTCAGCTGCACTGTATCATCTAAATTTTCATTTCTGCATAAATTCATTGAGTGACTGGACTACTGGCTGTAGTTTTAGACTATCTGCCCAACTTATGTCTACTTACTATATTATAGAGGTTGCCCCTTTAATTTTCACATGTGTTTTTCTGGAATTGGTAGTGTTCTGATGAATTTGTAGTTAATAATCTAAGAGTACAGTTTGTATTAATTGAGCAGAATGGTCTTGCATTGCTCCCTTGAGCAGCTGACATTTTCAATGAAAAATATACTTCTGCACATCCAAGCAGCTGTTTCCCAGAGTACTCAGTGCTGACAGTACTGATGTGTAAAGGTGTTTTACTAAAAGAGGGTTCCTATTTCAAGCACTGGAGTTAAAGCAGAAATGTACAGAAGAAAATCTGAAGCCCGTCATGCTGGAATTGGGCCCTAGATGATTACAATGGTTCCTCCTTAAAATTAAGGGCAAATTTGTGAAAATCCCTGTTAAATATTATTTTTAAATGATCATTGATTGTGTTTCATATCTGATTTATTTATACATACAACCCTGAGACAACAAATTGGAAGCCAGAAAGCACTAAAAAGAAAATTCTTTTCAAAAGTGGTGGAACAAAGCATCATTGATGCAATGTTTTATTTTCAACTTTCAAAAGAAAAAGTGTTTTTTCAAAGCAAAACCAAAATTCGTTTCAAAGCTGAATTGTGTCAAAATCGACTAAACATTTTGGTCTCACCGAAGTGGCACTTTCCAACAGAGAACTGTTTAGCCAGAAAACCCTTGACAGCCTCTGGCCTTGAGGCAGAGCTGGAGTGACTGGCAGAGTGATGCTGGCCCTGCCTGGGCAGGACATCAGGATGCTCATGGCTGGGGTGCGTCAGGGAGGTAATCCACCTTCGCTCCTCACCGCGGCATGTTTGCAGAGGCTCTGCTGAGCTTAGTATCAGCTGTGCCTTTAATAAAACACTCTCTCCCTTATTTTTGTGGTCTGCTTCTCCTAACTTGCTGCTCCCAGAGTCCCTTAACGTATAATTGTGTTCAGAGAACTGAGGCAACCAGATCTTTCTGAGGCTATTTTCCCTGATAAACAAAATAACAACATGTAAAAACTGCTAATAAACGGCACCTCCTCAGGAGGGAAAGTATTACCTCAGTATTATCCCATTTTCTGCTTATTCAAAGAGTGAGAATCTCAAGGTCAAACAAACCGAGGCCTCCCTCGAGGCGATGCTAATGCCAGACTGGCTGTGCACACCAAGCTGCTGGCCCAAAGGTTGTGCATTACAGGCTTTGACTGTCAGTATTCTTATATTGCAGTTTTTCTTTTCTATTTACCATTCTCCTGCACTGCATCACTTTTATATCAGGCTTTTGAAAAGTCTTTTCTCCTCTTATTATGTGAAATTTTCATAATAGTAGCTACTGTTTGTAGGTGAAGAAGCAGGCTATGTAAAAATACTTACATATGCTATGGACAAAAAAAGCTGGGTTGAAGGTACTGTCTCAGGAGGCTAAAGCACTTGAGTTGAGCACTCAAGAATTAGGAAGAGCAGGACTGTCTGTGCAGTTTTAACTTATCCTCCTGCCATCCTTATATAAAACTGAAGTGCTGAAGTGAGTGAAGTTATTGTATCTCATGAGACTTGTAATTTATTCTCCTTTTTCTTGTTTTAAGCTCTAACTGAACCACATTTCTGATAACCTACTGCAGACAAAGAAAGAAAAAAAAGTAACTAAGAAATCAAAACAGCATGCTTTTTATGAGGAATTTGAAAAACAAAGCTTCAACTGAAACATGGTCTTAAATCTGTCATCCAGGCTGCTATGCAATACTCTGACAAAAGCAAATTCAGGTTGACAGTTCCATTCCAAACTTCACTTTTAATTTTTAATCTATTACACTCAAAATGACCTGTGAATGTATTTGCATTAGGAAAGGCATACTCAGAGGTTTTAAACCCATCTCTGTTCTCAGGAAGGGAGAGAAGACTTGGGACTGAGGAGACTGGGATTTTCTTTCTCCTTCATCCTCCCTTCATGTAAGAACAGCACCAGATTGCTAAGGGCAGAGGAGGGAGCTGTGCCTGCATCCTCTGGCTGCCTGCTGTGCCCTAAAAGGGAGGTAGCTGGGCAAGGAAGAGAAGTAGAAGGAGGATTCCTCTAAGCACCTCAAGATTGGCACCAGAATTCTGCTGTTATTGAAATAAGAAAATGCAGAATTTTTGCAACGTTGCCATAGGGCTCTCTTACGGGGCTGTGCTACTGGAGATGGACCTGAGGGTGAACACCTCTTCTAGGCTACCCACACAATGAAGGTGAGAATTCAGACCAAACACATGATTTTTTTCCCCTTACTGCAGACCAGAATGGCCTCCATCCCAGTTCAAAACAAAAATTTCAGTTTCAGAGAAAATGTTGGTAGGAGAAGGGACTGGATGAGCATCCTGCCTTTGTGAGAGAAAACTAAAATGCATTACATCATGCCGTAGAACTGAAACACCGCTGTCAAACATGTACCAGCTGTTTGAGAGCTTTTACTCCTGAGGCTGATACAAATACTTTGCATGCTATACTATAGATGGAACTGTAAGTTAGAAAATCCCTCATCTTTGAATAAATATTCACATTTCTGCAGAGTTCAACTCAGTTGCAATTATATTTTTTATTCTCCCTCCATTCAAACAGTGTATAATCTAGTCACAGGATCAGATCATGTTACAAAGCACGGTTTTCAGTCAGTGCCCAGTTTACTCAGAGAACTTCAGATCCAAAGTTTGAACAGCTGATTTTGCTCTAATTCTCCCAGCAAATGTTGCATACTGCAAATGTCTATGTTTGTGTCAGAGGTGTTTACAATTCTGTACATGGAGAGAACCTGCACCAACAGGGAAGTGACAACTGCTTTCAAGGATCAGAAAGATCTATTCCCTGGTCATCTTGAAAATCTACAGCAAAATTTGCTCAAGTTCTTCTGCTCTGAAAACTGAAAACTAAACATTGTGGAAGATTTAAGGAAAATGTTAAGATATACACAGATATACAGCTACAACTGTAGCTCATTATGATTTCCTAAAGCAAATTTTGAGATGTTTAAATTAGATTTGCTGAAGTGGATTACTTAGAATTCAGGGTTTTATCCCTTCCGCTAATTTTGCATGAAAATCAGCTGTTTCTATAACCATACGTTGTAGTGACACTTCAAATATTGTTTCATTAATGCTCACAGCAGCCTTGAGAGTAAATGGAGGATATAATAAATCAATAGGATATAATAAAACAGTAGATTTAAAAACCTGTAATACATAAAGTGACTATTTGCTCAGATCCTAATCTTCAAAAAATAGTAATTGAGAGTAAGGTGATGGGACAGCACATCACATGCTATCCAATAAAGTGGACTGAAAAGCCTATTCTGTGGATACTGATCCCCTCAGGACTCAAGCAGACAATTAAATACTGTCTTTCACAAAAGATGCATGGATGGAAGGTTGACCATGCAGCTGGGTGACTGTCACCATTGTGACCTTAGTACAAACCAGAGACATTCCAAAAAGGAGACACTCCATGCACGGTCCCCACATTTGCAACTTGTTTTAAAACTTTGGTCTGCAAACTGTTGCTAGAAGGAATTGTTTATTTGTATATAGTTTCTGGAAGGTTTAATTCTTACTTTAACCAAATGGATCTCCTTGAAAATATTAGTTGTGAGAGGAATCCATAAGGGGATTTATATATAGCTGAACTATAGGCAATTCACAAAATACCCACAATACCACACACAGATTATGGTCTGTAACCTCCACATCATCTACGGATATTTACCATTGTTCTAAGGTATTCAATTATTTCCTCAGTGCCTTGGAGAAAAATAAGGTTTAGATGATTTCTTAATGGCAGCAGTGCCAGAAAAGATCCTCTAACTGAATGTCTCAGCCACAGTGCATTCAATAAAGGGCCTTATTTTTCAGTAGCATATGGGAAAAAACAACAAACGTTAATCCTTGGTCCAGGCTTAAAGTTTCTGGGATTTGCTGCAGATGCCACCAATTAGAAATTACATATTCTGCTGTTAAAAAGGAGAATCAAAATAAAAAGGATACAAAGGTTTTCGTTTGCTCCCTCTGTGCCAAAAGCCTCCCAGGTAAATGATAATTTTATTCTCTAATTTTTCAACAATCAATCACTTTTTCTCATTGCTGGATATCAAGAGGGATACTCTGAAATGATAGAGTCCTCTGAAAAGAAAGAGTTGAGAAACCTCACCTCCGATGACGATGCTTGCCTGTGCATTAGCACCATCCTGCCATCCCAGTCATCATCCACTCGCAGCTGATGAGAGAAACGAGACTTACTCGGAGCAAATGGCATCACCGTGCCGCCTGTCTAGTGCTCACAAGGCAGGGTCACGATGCTGTTACTCACCACCTCAGTGGCAGCCTGTGTCAAGACAGTCAGGTGTAACGGGAGAAAGCAAAGCTTGTCTGAAGTGCTGAGCTACGTTTCACGTGTCCACGGTGGAGCTTGTCCCCCAGACTCCCACTGTTAGTGGAGACAAGCGGGCACTTTAAGCTAGCAATTCATCTCAGTATGTTAAACACCTTTATTAAGCTGCTAAGAATCGTGCCCTAGAAGAGCCCATGTTCCTCCAGATAAAAGCAATGTGGAAAGCTCAGTCTGTTGCAGATATCAGCACCTGCAGATATGCATCCCTTGTCACTTGTCCCTTCAGTCAAGAATGCAAATCAGTCAAAAAAGGCAAAGGATGCACCCACCTTCAAAAGAGGCCAAAAGGATGACGTGGGGAAGTACAGGTCACTCAGCCTCAACTGAAAACTTGCTCTCTGGGCACATTGTAGAGCGAGGCTTCTTGTAGAGTATTTCTGAGCACAAGAGGCAGTTGACTGGGAACAGATGGCACAGATTTACTGAGGATAAACTCTGCCTGAGCAGCCTGATTGCCTTCTGTAATAAACTGACCAGATTTTTCAAGAGGAGATCAGTACAGAGCGGTAAAATCAAGTGCCTCAACTTTAGCAAGGCTTTTGATGCCATCTCCCACAGTATTCTTACATTCAAGATCTGGTTTGGAAACAACCAGGTGGGTAAAAGGCTGGCAGGCTGGTACTGGGGAGCACCACAGGGGTCTCTGCTGGGACCTACCTGCTTAACATTTTTACCAGAGACTGGAGGAGGTGACTGAGTGCACTCTCGTTGTGCTTGCAGATGATGCCAAACTGGGGGGAGCCTTAAAGAAAGGCTCCATCCAGAGGGAGTGGGTCAGGCTGGAGGAATGAGCCATGAGATTCAACAAGGAGAAATGCTGAGTCCTGCTCTTAGGAAGGAAAGACCCCTGCAACAACCCAGGCTGGGGATTGACTACCAGGGAGCCACTCTGCAGCAAAGGTCCTGGGGTCCCACTGGGCAGCAAGCAGGACATGGGCCAGCAGCGAGTCCTGGCTGCAAAGAAGGCCAACGGCAACCTGGGCTGTATGAACAGGGGCACAGTTGAATATGGTGAGGATGAGGGATGTGAAAGGAAACAAGAAGAGCTTCTAAAGCTGCATCATCAGTAAAAGGAAGGTGAGAGGAAATGTGGGCCACCTGCTGAGAATATGGAAAAAGCTGAGGTACTCAACGAGTTCTTCCCCTCAGTCTTTACTGGTACGATATGCCATCAGGAATCCCAGACCCCTGAGAGCCATGGGAAAGTCTGGAGCAAGGACAACTTACCCTCAGTAGAGGAGAATCCAGTTAAGGAACATTTGAACAAACTAGAAATACACAAGTTCATGTGACCTGATGGTATGCACCCACAAAGGTTGGGGGAGCTGGTCGATGTCATTTGAGGCCACTCTTGATTATTTCAGAGGAGTTGTGGTGATCGGGAGAGGTTTCTGAGGACTGGAGGAAAGCAAATGTCACTCTTACCTTCAAGAAGGGCAAGAAGGAGGACTTGGGGAACTACAGAGTGGTCAACCTCACCTTAATCTCTGGAAAGGTGATGGAGCAAATCCTCCTGAAAACCACTTCCAGACACATGAAGGACAAGCTGGTGATAGGGAGTAGTCAGCACGGATTTATGAAGGGGAAATCCTGCCTGACCTGCCTGATAGCCTTCTGCAATGAAAAGTGGATGAGGGGAGAGCAGTGGATGTTATCTCAATTTCAGCAAAGCTTTCAACACTGTCTCACATATCCTCATAGACAAACAGATGAAGTTGTACTAGATAAATGGACTGTGAGGTGGATTGTGAAAAGTGGCTGACAGACTTGTGGTCAGCAGCACAAACTCCAGCTGGAGGTGTGCCACAGGGGTCGAGACTGGGGCAAACACTGTTTAACATCTTCACTAATGACCTGGATGATGGGACACTGTACCCTTATCAAGTTCACTGATGATACAAAACCAGGAAGAGTGGCTGATAACCAGATGGGTATGCTGCCATTCAGAGGAACCTGGTCAGGCTGAAGAAATTGGCCAACAAGAACCTCATGAAGTTCAACGATGGGAAATGCCAAGTAGAAAACTGAGTTGTCTGACTTAAATCGCTTTGTACATTTCTACTTCTGGCAGGCCCTCGTGCATCCACATTTGTGGCTAGATTAGATAGCTGAACAGTATAGATCCAGGATTGCTTCTGCAGGTCTTCTGCATTTCACAGACATCTGGTTTATACACAAAAAACCTTGTGTTTCGCACTCATTCGTGACCAGGCAATAATGCCTATGTACTGGAGCATTTTTTCAAACTCTGATAAAAAGAGTATTTAACTGTTATCATTCTATAGGTGATTACCTGATAGCAAAAAAATTATGTGCCACTATTTCCCTCAGATAAACAGAATTTGTCTCATTAATACCAAAGATAACCTTGTTCTGTGCCATTAGTCATTGTGAGCTCCTCCCAAGTTGAACACCACATCAGTGTATTTCAGTGAATGAGCAGATGCTTGGCTGCTGCTATGGGAATAAACTGAGATGTCAGTTTTCATTCTTTCAGGGCTATAACCCTGAAACTGTTTCATGTTTAGCTTTGAATAGACTATTTCAGATTTTATGGGAAATTGTAAATGTTTTACTAAACAGAATGCAATATAGTCATTGCATGACACAATGAAAAACAAGATCTCTGGCATTCCTGTTAAAAAAAAAAAAAAAAAAAAAT
>JAYKAV010000600.1:434268-466771 GCA_035582835.1 Phoebastria nigripes | reverse complement strand
AAAAAAAAAAAAAAAAAAAATTAAAAGGCAGCAAATGCTGCCTTTATATATAATATTAAAAGGCAGCAAATGCTACAATAAAGCTAAATGTTAACTTATTTTAACAGCAGAGTCCTACTGGTCTCCTTTTGAGGTTCATTTTCTTCTATTTTTCACAAATCCATTCATGTTTCACAAAAAGAAAAGTATGCGATCAAGTACAATTTGCTGCCAGGTGTCAAGCAGGAATTCACAGGACTGCAGCAAGAGCAGCTCTTTGACATCCCCATTAACACAGGTATCTGACCTCCCGTGAAAGCAAAAGGGAATTTTCCTATCATAATCTGAAAAAACTTGTGTGCATTCACATTGCATTAGCAGTACAGGGGGTTGGGATAGCCAAAGCCCAAGGGCAACAAAGCCGGGCGGCTTGGCTGCCAGCGCTGTGAGCAGCACCACAGAGGGTGCTGGAGCTCAACACCTCGCCTGCGCAGAGGGCACAGCTCACACTGTTCGCTCCCTGGTCGTCTTTCCTCTGTGAACATCCTGAGAGAGAAGGCAAAGGGGCAGCCAAAAAAATGAAAAGAAGGGAAAAGTCACTGTTAAAAACAGTGAATGTTAGAAAGAAAGCCTCTCCCCATTCTCACCTCTCTGTAACTGCATTGGGGTACTCCGGAGAGGGGAAGGGGTGAAAATGAGATTTGTCTCAGGATTAATTGATGGACAAAGTGAAAGGAAGTTTAATGAAATGAAAAAAAAAAAATCACAGTCTGGATCTGTGAACATGGTGTTGCCATCAAAACAATCTGCTTGCTGTGCTGGTTTAAACAACTAGGAGAAGCACGTCAGTGATGCCTGACTGCAACACTATCCTGCCTAAGCAGGCAGCTCCCCAGGGAAAATCCAAGCCCTTGTCCTTGCTTTCCCATACAATGATTCACAGCTTATTCAACTTCTTATACTTAGCATTTCACTTCTGCAACTCTTTTCCCAGGCAGTGACTGGGGCTCCTCTCAGCAGCCAAGGGATGTTCTGCTCAGTACCGCAGAGCAGGAGCCTGGGCACTAGCGCTGCACATAGAGCCATCGACACACAAAGGGTTCATCTTTCCTTATTTTTCCCCTTGGTAACTTCATAGTGAGCCCATGCATTTGCTGTGCTGGTGTTCCTATCAGTCACTGCTAATGCATCAGAAAAAAACATCATTTCCATCCCTGTGCCCTTTTCCACTTTCTGTCTTTGGTTTGATGCTTGGATTGTAAGTGTTTCTGCAGAGAGGTGGTCTTTTTCTTCTACATGCGTATGGCATTTAATTACTTGATATTAATTAGTAAAAGCAGCTTTTTCATGAAAAGTCACAAAAACTTTGTAACCTGACTGCTGCACTTGGGTCACTTGTTCATTTTCAGATTGTCACTGAACTCAAGCAACAGCAAGACTGCATCCTCTGGCTTGTCTTTCAGGCACCGTCTCCCTTCTGACAACTGTTCTTCTCCAGATGGCAAAATTCACACCCAAGTGCACAGCTTTTCATACTGGGGATTTATTTTGGATATGTCATTGCCTTTCTTTTCTACAATTTTGAAATGGTACACAGAGCTAACTAGCAGCCTGCCCAATTTCAGATCTGGCAGTAAGCGTTGCAGAATTTCCGTGCTGATTCAAGTGGCACAGCCATTCATTTGTCATGCTGCAAGTTGGAGAAGTTGTTTATAACTCAGCAAATTCAGTTGGTTTCCATCTTAGATACTATTTTCCGTAAGATTTCACACCTGATTTTAATTTTTTTTTTTTTTTACTTCCTTTATTGTAATATCTCATACTTTTTGAAGTGACCTTTGCTTGCTCAGTAGAGGGAGAGCAAATATTTCTGAGCAACATGTAAATCTCTGGACTGCCTTGATCCTTCTTTTTGGCTTCTATTGCTGGCACTCTCAAATGTTAATTATTTTTTTACCACTTGTTAGAAGTTGTCAATAATGTTCAAGAAATGGAAAGCTCAGACTGCATACAGTAACTCACATTTTTGATGATGCAGGGTGTAGCTAACAGCTTCCAAATGACCATCAAGAAACAATTTTTTTACAAGCTCTATCATAACAGCCCTTATTAACCTCTGCAATTTCATCTAAAAATGCTGAATTTGAGTGGTTTACTAAAAAATTCCTCCAGTTTTATCAGAAAGATATAATCACCCCTTATCTACTTCGTACATTCGTAGATGTTTTTTCTTCCAGTAGGTTTAGCTCCATAAGGATTGAACTGTGAAAAACAATGGGCTTCCAAGCTCTCTCTGTAGCTTGAGTCTGGGAAATTGAAGTAATTGCATATGATGGTTTAAAAGTGAATGGAAAGCAGCTAAGTAAGATTTTTATGAAATAGTATCTCCATAGCAACACTTGGTCATTGGGTTTAATAGCGACTTACAACAGTTTTAGCTATTTAGACAAGCAGTTTTCCAGACAATGTTAGTAATTATTAGTCTTCCTATTCCCCTTCTCCTGGCAAGTGCTAGTCTAAGACAAATCAAGTTACTGTTCTGCTTTCCTCCCATTTTTAGATAGACTTCTGAAATACTCTTAGGTTACAGAAATAAGGAAGAAAAATACTATAATTTCTCTGCAGAAGATGGAAGACTCCTCAGCTGCAGACATCTCAAAACAGCAGTGCAGGAGGTATTCCTGCCTCCTGCACGGTGTCTGCGCTGGGGATAGACTGCAAAAAAGACTGTTTATTTGGAGCCTTATTTGTTCATAGGGCTCCCTATACCAGCACCAGCGCTGCATCCATGCTTAGCTGGATGTAAGCTGGCATTCTCACTGAAGTCAGTGCACTCTTTCCAAAGCAATTGTCATTGACATTGATGGAATTACTCACACTCTTGAAGTAATTCTCTGAGCTGTTACCAATGCAGCATTGTGCAAAGCAAAAGCGATATATCACCTCTTAAAATACCAATGGCAATATAGTAACCTTACATCCATTGCTCAAACTGTTTCTGAGGTTTTTTTGATAACGTATAATATGACGTGATAGATTTTAATGTACTGCAAGCCACTTAAACACTTTCATTTAAAATTAATTTTGAAATAACTGGTTTCCCAATTTGTTGCTGATATTAAGGCTTTTACATGTTCAAAATGCTGTGCAAGCTCTTAATCATTAACTGCTCAGAAGAGAAGACACTACCCTGTTTAGGTAAGTCACTATTAAATTTTTTTACCCAGGAGGCTGAATGAATACTGCTGAAGCCAAAAACATCAGTGTTCACCTTTTATTCAGAGTAAAACCAAAAAGCAGCTAAGTGTCTCCAAGAAATGAGAGAGGCCTTTGCCCAAAACACACACTGCATGTCAATGTGGTCAGAAACTGAGCTGCATGAAAATGGCAGGGTAACCTGGGAGGTGGTGTCGCTCTGAGGCTGAGTGCGAAGGGAGAGTGTGTGATTTTTGGGTGGTGGTGGTAGGAATGGGAAATACTCAGAGGAAATTCCCAGATGTTGCTTGACCCCTGTGGAAACAGGATTTGCTGCATCTCTTTGGAAAACTAATGGAGTTGTATGAAAGAAGTCCTTGCGTCCATCCATTCAGCCCCAAATACCAATAACTCAGGTCAAATAATTAACCTTCTTCCACTGTATTTATGAGGAAAGCAGACAGCAAGTTACAGCCACTGTTATCATGCTGGACACCAAAGATTATAGCGTTTAAAGCCCAACCCAGCACCTAGGTCCCCCAGTCCCGAGCACCAATAGACTCCATTTAATAATGTGTGTCCTTCCTTGTACTCAGCGCCGCCGAACATAAGGGCACAACACTTACTTTACAAACACATGGTTGAAACCTTCTTCCTCTCTTGGGTTTGTACCCCAGGGCCAAGAAAAGCCAAATCTGCTGCCAGAAAAGTACCTTGCAGTTCTGCTGTACAACTAACAACAGTGAAAGCATGGGCTTAATCCCTCAACTTTAGTTGTAGCTGGCCATTTCCCACAAGCCACAGTGCAAACCAGAGGCACGGCGGTCGCCACCCAGCTCCTCGGCTCAGCGGGGTGCACGTCCTCGCCTCCCGGTGAGGTACATCCCCCGCTCTGGAGTTCAGGACCGCTTTGTGCCACCCACGTGGGGAGCAGGGCACCAACCCCAGCCCACATCAACTGTGTGAACCCTGGTCTCCATGGGTATTTCTTTTGTAACGCGCAAAGATGTAAATGATGCAGTAAGAGGCAGGGATATCTCACCATTGCTTTGTGCTGAAATAAACACTGGACTTTAAAAATAGGCCTTTTTGCCATATGGGAGCCCACACAAGATAAACGAAGAAGCAGTTTGGGGCTGTGATTGAGACTGTTCCTTACAGAGGAATTGAAGGTCCTCAGGAGGAAGATCATTAGCTGAAGAGACAAGCATACTCCCAGGGAGCTGGGGAGACACTGTTGTGCTGATGACAAGTGGGAGCCACCTCTGAGATCTGGTTCCTCTGCAGAGTGAGATCATCTCAGCCTGCCCTTACCCTACATGCCCTGTCCTCTGCCACACAACATCCCCCCTCCTCTGTACCAGCGTTGGCACTGGAGCCATGATGGGCAAGCCAGTCCAGGGAACTGAGCTAGATGAAAACTGAGTCCTCAAAAGTCCTCAGACTTCTTCTCTAGAGGACACCTGCTCAACATATGCTTCCTGTTTAACTTCATCTTGTGTTGTCAAGCAGTATCTTTTAGGGCTAACATCTCATTGTAGTTCTGTATTTTGAATTACTACAAATAAATACAAATAAATGAAGGAGAAAGGGAAGGTGAAAGAACGGGGGAAAGCATCCCCCTCTGCCTTCCCCATAGATTGGTTCTCTGGGGACAAAAGGTGAAGAGTTTCATTATTAATAATTTCTGAGAGATGGTACCTGAGGTACGGAGATGACAGCAATACCAAATACAGATACCAAACTAATTTTTTCACCAGTAATATTATTGTATCATAAGACGAAGTTACACAGTACAGCAAAGAGATAATCCTGACCCATCTCCCACAAGTGATAAACAGCACTGCAGGGAATACATACTGCAAATAAGGATTTACATAATACAACCATGCAAACAAATAAAACAACATTGTGACCAGCAACTATTAAATGCTTATAACAAATTTATTTTAACACGCTCTGGTCAGATGTGTGATTGTCTCAACCCTTTGTGCCCCATGTTGGGCACCAAAAAGGACTGTCATGGTTTAACCCCAGCCAGCAACTAAGCACCACGCAGCAGCTCACTCAGCCCCCCCTTAGTGGGATGGGGGAGAGAATTGGAAGGGCAGAAGTAAGAAAACTCATGGGTTGAGATAAGAACTGTTTAATACTTGAAATAATAATAATAACAACAATAACAATAACAATAACAATAATAATAAATTGTAATGAAGAGGAAAACAATGAGAGAGAGAGAGAAACAAAACCCAGGAAAAAAAAAACAAGTGATGCAACCGCTCACTGCCCGCTGACCGATGCCCAGCCAGCCCCTGAGCAGCGATTGCGCCTCCCTGGCCTGCTCCCCCCAGTTTATATGCTGAGCATGACGTCATATGGTATGGAATATCCTTTTGGCCAGTTTGGGTCAGCTGCCCTGGCTGTGCCCCCTTGCAACTTCTCGCTGGCAGGGCATGAGAAGCTGAAAAGTCCTTGACTGGTGTAAACACTACTTAGCAACAAATAAAACATCGGTGTGTTATCAACATTCTTCTCATCCTAAATCCAAACCACAGCGCTATACCAGCTACTAGGAAGAAAATTAACTCTATCCCAGCCAAAACCAGGACAAACCTTTTGCTTGCTGAATTGCATACTGAAAAGAGGACAGTAGCATAAGCGTATGAATCACGAATATGCCAAAGAAGGCCTTTCTTTTAAAGCAAAGAGAAGCAAACTGGATGAATGTTTATTGATTCAGCTTTATTTATTATTTCACAATATATCAAAGTACTGGGCCTGTCCTAAACACCTAATATAGACAACATTTACTGAAAACTTCAGCAGGCTTTTTAAACAAACATTTTTCATTAAAAAAAACCTTATCTGTTTCTTGCACTGATCAAAGTTTTATTTTAGAAAGTTGTAAGTATTTTATCAGAAAGTTTATCAAAGCTTTTTCCCTGAGGAACTATGTGAAACAAAATGACAAGCATATATATAAACAGCAATAGTCTCATTTGCATTTAGATAAACATTATAAACACAGCTTAAGTAGTAGCGGTTCTCAGAATTCTTAAATGGCTTCTAGTAGTAAAAGCAATGCTCCGCTTAGCTTAAATAGTTATTTTCTGGGCATCATTAGATTTGCAATAGACATCCTGTACGTCTACACTCAGATCAAGGCCAGCCTTGAAAACATCAGGCAGGGTGTGGATTTTGAATGGGATCATTATTTCAAGAATATCGGGCCAAACTATAAACTGGTTTTAGTCTGCAAAGTTCTTCTCACTCTAGTAGAATTAAACTGATTTGGGCCTGCTAATGGTCTGGCCCATAGCATTTTATTTGGAAAAGAGAAATAAAACCAGTCAGGTTTACAACAAACCCCCAGATCAGGGGAACAGCCCTAAAGCACAAAGCAGAATGTCTGATTGCACCACAAAACTGTGAATATTAAATGGTACCTGATGGCAAGGACGGAAGGAAAATATAAAGCATTTAAATTGATGCTTTGACAGTTTTTTAGCTGTTATTATTTAACTAAAAATATCAAGATTTTTTTCAGGAGTGAAATGAGTAGCGTCAGAAATTAGTCAGCTTATAGCCACAGCACAGAAATCCACAAGCACCAACTCAAGGGTTTACAAGCTCAAGGTAACAGCTCAGCTCATGAGCGTTCCTCTCTGGACTGATGGAAATAGGCTAGAAGATTTTGACACAACTATACTTGTACAAAAGATCTAACTTGAAAGTAAATTCAAATCACAGAGTTAAATACAGCATACAATAGACCTATCCAGAGCTCCCAACAGTGAGTGGCTACAGCTCCTGCTCTTCCTAGGCTTAGCTCCAGATCCTTTGGAAACCAGAATCCAGGGCAGATCCCAGTACTCCCACTTGCAGCCTCTGAGCCTGACGGACCTTAGTGGCAGAGAGAGGTCTGCCCATACAGCTGTCTTTGCTGATCCAGGGTAAATCAGTCCTCATTTACGTCCATCAAAATTTGCAAGCTGTCTGGCAATAGCACCACAAATATGTTCTCCTGCAAGAATTTAAATAATAACTACATTATAGAAATAATTTAAGGGTAAATTTATATTGGCATTTAGGATCATTTTAAAGGCTGTGCAGCCCAGGCTGAGCTATATGAACAGTTCTTCCTATTCCTTTATCACATCCTGTAGGTTGTTTCAAATTCAGAAGTAAAATATGCGATATTGAAGTACTGAAAGTCAGAGAAGATAATTGGTCTGTTCAAACGTAAATGACACAATTTTTATAATAAAAAATAATGGATAAAAAAGAAATTAAAAAGTAATGAGAAACCTAGTATATGGAATAAAGAAGGAAATTGGGAAAGGCTTTTCTCCAGAAAGAATTCTCAAATGCTATTTGAACTTCTCTAACATTTTGAACTTCTCTAACATTTTGTGATTATATCTGACATGAGGGAGAGCATAAGCCTGTGTGAGACCAAAACAAAAATTAGAGCAGAAGCCTAGGTTCAGTTTTAAAATTGTTTCTCCTTTTTGCAGCTGAGACAAATCACAGAGGGAGTGAAAAAAGAAGCTTATGAATGAACTGTGGTTTCTGATTCTTTGCTGGAGCTTTCCTGTGCCTGGAATAAAACAGGAGAAAGTCTCACCTGCTCCCATATAACACTGCAGCTCACACACTTGGGTCTGACTCTTTCCTGGCCCATCTGTCAATCAGACGCGGTTGTGCAAAAGACTACAGGACATCTTTAGGCACCTGCTTATTCTACATCGCTCTGCCTGCTCTATCTAATTCTCTCCTTTCCTGCATTCAGGTAGGAGTAAGAAACTAGCCACAGGCTAATCTGGATGCCGATCCTTTAAATGTAGGACAGTAAGGGATTTGTAGAAATGGTCCACCATCAACTGCTGACACAAGCTCTTGATCCCATGTGCATAACACATTTTCCAGATGCCCCTGCCTGCCTGGCTGTAGCACCCAAAACCCAGCTGCCTTGAGGTATAGGTAGGTGAGCCAGTTATTATTGCTAACAGATAAGCAGGGGTAGACACCGCTTTTGTGTGATTCCATCTGAATGACTTCTCCAGCCCCGGTGAGGGATGGGGTGGCCATGCTGCTGCATATCCAGCTCAGCCCTCGCCCAGTCTCTGCCTGTGTCCCACCCCTGAAATGGAGGGAGAAGGTCTGAAGGTAGAGAAGTGTCTTTATATTAGACATATAGCAGAATAAAGGGAGGGAAGCAGAGGGTGATCATATTCCCTTCATCTTACCTTCCCCGGATGGCAATGATGTATTTTCTAGCAGAGCCAGTGCATTACAATTATATTGTTTTCATCCTCTTTGTGGCAAAATTCAATTTTGCCTCCATCACTGGAGAGACCTTGAGCCATTGCAAAGAGACCGCTGTTTCTCACTGGTTACCACTGCATAACACGGTCTTTGCGTAACACACTGGCCAGCTTTTACCAGAGCTCAGTAAAGGCAGCGCTTATTACATCTTCCTTCCTCAGTCAAACATAACATTAAGAATAAAAAAAATTAACATAATACAAAATTAACATAATAAAAAATTAGCATAATACAGAATTTCAAAAACCTCATCCTGTTAACTAAAACAGTTAAGGAGATTCAGTGGGTGCCCAGCACACCCTGGGATGTTCTGTCTTGCCTCTACTGCTCTTATGTGTCAAATGGTTGCAGGCACAAGAGGTTTAGGGTCTCTGCTCGTTGGGTTTTGTCACCTACGATGCTGGCATTCCAGCTGATACATTGCCCTGTTGTCCATCCTGCAGGGATGAGAAGATACTGCTTCTTCTTTCACAGTTTAAGTCCATCTGGGCCCAAAACATCTGCTATTGAGAACATTATTTAAAGCACATAACCCTCACTGCTCAATGTAAAGGTAATTCAGGCACCTGCTTCTGGCTTGCGGATTCTCCTCACAGGCTCATACATCCACCTGTTGGACGTGGCAGCTCTGAGGGGTGTAGCTCTTGAGATCTTTTTGAAGCTGCCCCAAGATGTTTAAGACCCCTCAAAATGGCTGGTAATAAAACACCTCAAAGGTGATGTTCTAGATTGCTTCATGCCCATTCCCACAATCATAACTTTTTTCATTGTTTATGACTTCCATGCAGATCTTACACATCCAGTGGAAGAGAAGTAGCAAACTGGTTATATGTCAAGAGACTATGGCTTTTGAAGTTAGAAATAACCTTTTAAATTCTGCTTTGATTACAGCTTTGTTCATTGACTAGTGCAAGTAACTTGCCAGAAGGTCATTATCCAGATACATAATCCCCTATCACAGAGTGATTTGGACCTAATAATTCTGTTGGACAAAGATGGAAGAGAAGCAAAGGCTCAGTTTATATTTATCGGAGAGAATATTCTCATGGGAAAATAATAGAAAACTTATTCTTTACTGCAGAAAATAATAAAATTATAAGCATTTTACTTCTTATGCATAATTAAGCTAGTCACTGTTTTTGTTCCTGTGGTGTATAACATAAATCATTGATAAGCAATTACAATATAAAACAATCTTCTGAAAGCATTAAGCTAACACAAAACGATTCATTTGTCACATTAAACGAACATTTATCCAAGTACTACAGCCTAGTAGTGTGGCCTCTAGCTATCTATTACATTTTGATACCTCTGGGAAATCATTCTATCCTGACACATTTCAATACCTTAAGAATGAAAACTACATTTTATGCACCCCTTACGCCAAATGATCTCATCAAAAGCTCCAGTTGCAATCAGACTGTTCACACATACCTTGGAAAGCAGCTCTCTTTTTTGACTTACCACACTGTTGGGGTACCTACTTTTTGAAGTATTTTGGCAGGGTACCCGTTTTTTGCAGTCTTTTGGCTAGTATCAACCACCTCAATGAGGAAGCATAGCTGTCTTGTGTGTGATTTCACCATTTCCATCAAACTGATAATTTGAATATTTTTGTTTTAATTGATTCAATGCAAGACCGGCTTCAATGTTATCCGGTGACAGAAGTTACAAATTTTATCAAACCCAGGAACTGCCTTATTCGCTCACAGCTAATTGTAAGAATGGAACACGGGGAGACCTGCCTGCGATGGAAGTCCAAAGAAGGGGCAGAGCCGTAACGCACCACAGAGGGCTCACAGAGGCCGTGTAGTAGACTCCTTGGTTCTACCTGGGCTACTAGATGTAAAGAAAGTGGTAGGCTAGCATCTAAATCCATTCAGGCATAGTCTATAGCTAAAAGCTATTATTCTGCTGGCAGTAAGTATGTGTGGATGCACTCAGGAACCTTCACCGTGGATTATGCTGATTTCTGCTTGAACATTAAAGCTACCAAAGCCTCCAAAATCCATTGATAAACCCATAGACCCAACTGGAGTAACATTTTTTCAGTATTTTTCATCTCTGTAAAAGCTTGAATCCAAGGGCTTTGAGGGACTAAACAAGGCAAACCACTGGATAATAGAAATGTATCACCTCGTTTTACAAGTGAGAAAGTAAACGCATTGATGACTTGCTGAAGGTCCCATTTAAAGGGGAAAACAATGCCAGTGAGACCCAAGTGGCACAAAACCAGGCACTTTTCTTGTCTTGTTAGAATGTCAAGTCCTGCCTCACAAGGATACAGTAAAGATCTTTAATGAACCAAAGTAGCAACATGTGAGAGACTGAAAGAAAGAGTTAATGTACGTCTCAAACATTGTGGCGAAGTGGGCCCTGCATAGCAACCATGGACCAGGGGCAGGAGGACGCGGGGGGGTGCCGGCGGGTGCGCAGTCCTGTGTTCTGATTGGCCCGGCGTAACAACGCACTGTGTATGGCCAAAGGTCATACAGAGTTTATCTTGAGGAGGGGGCTCACGACCACCCGAAAGACCCCTCGCGACCCCCCCCCGATGGCGCCTGTGCAGAGGAGCAGGAGTTACCCAAGTCCTCCAGGGCGTGACTGGCACCACCGAGGGACAGGCAACAAGGCTATAAAAGGACACCAACCCAAGGAGCGCGCCCGCCCGCCGCCGGAGGATCGCCACGTGCGTCGTCATCGTGGGATCCAAGGGTGGTGATCTCTCTCTATCTCCTTTCTCTCTCTCTCCCTTTTTCTTTTCCTCTCCTCTTCTCCTCAATGTTTCAATAGAACCCACGTTGCCTACCGCTACGGGTTGCTTATTGTTATGCAAGCTAAGTTTGGGTTGTTTGTTGTTACACTTTCCAAGTTCAGGTTGCTTCTACCTTAAACAAAATGTTTAATCGATCGTTTGGTGTCGTTTCACCTTAATTTAGCCTGAGGGAATTTCAAAACTTCTACGACCCCCCCCACCGGTTTGCCCGGTCCGGGTCGTAACACAACATAACCCTACTGTGACTCTGCTGTTCAAAAAGAGTGGGCATCATCTCTGCAAGAACCTGGGTGAGGGTACTCCTGCCTGAAAACAGTGTCACAGGGTAGCTTGAGCCACTCTAACTGGATGTGCCTTCCCCACCTCTGTAGCTAGCACATAGCGGCCTTTTCTGAGATTGATGAGGACAAAGGGATAGATGAGGGAAAATGTAGGCATGGGAAAAAGGAAAACAAACAAACAAACAAACAAAAATCGGCCTCAGAAAGAGCATATAGTTTGAGGAGAGATTTAAGGGCTATGTAGCAGAAAAGAAGAGGAGGAGGGAGCAACCTGCGAAGTAAAATGTGGATTTATTGTATCAGGAAAAATAGCAGGGGCTTTAGATTGGAGAAGAGGAAAGTGTATCAGGAGAAAAAGGGAACTGAAAGGGAGAAAAAGGAAATGAGAAAAGTGGGGAAAAAATGCCCCAAAACCCCAGAGACTCTCATTGCAGGTATTCAATTACACTCGTGCAAAATGGGAGTTCATTGCACTGAGTGGCTTTTGCAGACACAGGAAGAACAATCTCCACTGCAAGAGGGACTCAGACTCTGTCCCCCATAGAGGGAGATTAAACTGGAAGGGGTAAAAGAACATGAAGAGGAGGAGGAGAGTGCTGGAAGAGTGTGCTGTGATTATACAGTATTTGTGAATTGGCTTGGGATGTAATCCGCACCACAAAAGAGACCTTGGCCTGCAGAAGATAAAAATATTCTGGCCAAGAAGTTGTAGGTTAAGCAGGAAAGCATGGTAAGCAGAGGCCATATACCCTAAGCACAACTGAATTATCTTTTAGTTCATACATACACTCACATTTAATTAAGTTATGATATTGTCAAGCCTTTGGCATGCTGCCTGCTGTTTAAACATTTCTGGCATAGATATTCTGTAATTCTATTACAGATTTATTAATTCAAATGGAGGAGCAGGCAGGCATGAAACCAGCTAGAAATTTCAACAGAAAACCACCTATAGGTTAGACAGAGAAGTGCAACGTGCGCCGAGGTGGAAGAGCCTAACAGCGATGTCTCCACTCACAGGAGCCACCCAAGGTCTATGACCATCTCTTTAGTGTATTAGCAGTCAAACAGCCAAGTCTGTCTTGTATCAGCACAATGACTCGTGATCAACCCCCATGTACAAGAACAGCATCGTCTCAGTTCCAAGGAGCTGCTGTTGGATTATTAGGTTTGTCATTGGTGGGATTCAATTATTTCTGTATTATTTCTGTAAGAGTAATGCAAAGAGGCTCCAGCTGAGACCAGGCCTCCATTTTACGAAGTACTGGGAGACAGTTTCTTTCTCAAAAGGGGCTTGCAGTTTCAGCTGACAATGTGCAGACAGAGGGGAAACAGAGGCATCAAGAAGTGATTTTATTATGGTTGCACAGAAATACAGCCAACAGGCAGAGCCTAATTCTAAATGACACTTTTATATTAGTGGATATCCAGTTAAAACATAACCATATGCTTTCTTGATTAAAATAGAAGCAAGGCCATTTTAGACCTAAAACATAAACAAAAAGTCACATATAAAATTACAAGAAAATGTATGTTAGAGATACAGAAATGTTACACTTTGGAAGCTGGAGGAAGGGAGAAAAATATTTTACCACCAGAATCAGAAGAATTCTTAATTCTTACCTCCCAGCTGCGCCGTTGTCCTGTACTGTTTCTAATAGAAAGTGCATGTTTTGATTTCCATTAAGGAAAAAAGACAGACTGGAGCCTTATTTTAGAATCTATAAACCTTAGAACAATGGTTTTCACCACAAAAATTACACTATAAGCCATTCTACATAGAATCGGGTTTTAGCTGCCCCAGTACTTACCATAAGAAGTAAAGCTTCTTCTTCCAAAGTCTTGTTTGATGCCAGCTCAGGTGCTAGACTGGTTTGCAGTCCTTGGCCTGCCTCACTTCTCTTACCAATTTTCCCAGGCTAATCAGAGCTCTCAGAGACGCTCTTGAAGCCCAGGAGGGAAACCCTGTGTACTGTAATGGACAAACATCTGACTCAGTGTCCTGTGGTTGAAATCAGACTCCTTAGAGCCAGGGAATCATCTCAAGCAGGCCTATAAAAGCTAACAGCCGTCCATCCTCAGCACCTCAGGATGGAACAGTTCACAGGAGTTTAGATTCAGATTTTTGTTAAAACTTATGCTCTTGATCATTCTTTTACCAATAATGTTCTTTCACGGACACCAAGAGTAAGCTTGTGTATGTCCTACAGGACCTGTACTGCTAAGTGGTGGAGAAGAGGTAAGCAGCATTTCTGGTATTGTGCCTTATACTAAGACCATGAAATCACCTCTTCAAAGCAGGACAGCACACACAGTGGTTATTTGGCTGTGACACGCTCACCAGGTTTTATAATTAACAGGTGTTTTGCTACCCGCCAACCCACAATGTCAAGAGTCTTTTCCAGAAGCATTTGATTTCTGAAACAGCTGCATCTGGACTCTTCTTTTGAAGACCTGTTAGAGACTCAAACATATTTCAAACATGTACTCTAAAGATAACAAAGATTTTCCTCTGTCACACTGGATGTTGAACTAGAAAGGCCCTGAAGACCTATGGACTAAAGCAAAATAAATTCAATGCAGTCTTGTTTCTTGGCTTTCTGTTGTTAACTTCCCTTATACAAAGTGTCAATCATTAAATGACACAGAAAAAATGGATATTTAACTATATTCACTCCTTTTCACATTTTTTAATTCATGTATTTTTAATAAAAGCTTCCAACAGATTAAAAAAATTATGTCTTAATCTGCTCTTTCTCCTATTTGTTCAAGGTACTGTTTTTAATTTCGCCCACTGCTGAGCCTTAAAGAGTCTCTTGCATCAGCCAAATGTATTTGTACCATTTTTATTACTTGCTCTTGAAGCTCTTTTCTTGCACTTCCCGGTTATTGAGTTAATAAAGATGGGGTTAGTTTCTAGTTCTTTGAAAGTTGATTATGTGTATATCATATATATATATACACACAAATATATATAAATAAAATGTGTATGTGTGTGTGTGTGTATGCTACATATCCGTAGCAAATCCCTGATACATCTGCCAGTAATGAACTGACTGTAGTCTGAGAACAAATGAGTTAAAACACAGTGTGTGGCTGAAACAGATATATTTGCATTAACGTTTAAATTTTAATGCAACTGCATTTTTATTTCCCTTTTAAAAGCTGTTTATACAAACTCAACAACTCAATCAATGCTGCACTCAAACTGCTGTCACGCCAAAAAACCAAACCAAAACCTATAATCATTCTATCACATTGTTTCAGAAGTCCCCAAATTGACTTTTATAAATAAATTGGATATATTTTAAAATTCCTGGCACATACAAGGTTTCTTCACTATTTCAGCAGCCCTTTACCCTGGGACAAATTATTGCCTTCATCTGACATTACTTTCTTCCCTCTTTTAACTGAAGACTTGTCTCAGAAGATAAACTTATTTTCTGATTACTTAAAGGCATTTACATGACCAATGTTACACAGCTCTATGGCCGGCATATCTGACTTTTCCCAAGCCAAGTGAAACCAATGTTCTTTCACTGCAATGAGCAGTTTGCTCTTGTCTCTTTTTATCCTGAAAGGTGACTGAGAGAGAACAATGATTTCTGCAAGTAGGAGCTGCCTGACTGCCCCAGTTTAAATGCAAATAAGTATCCTACTGCACTTTAGGGAAAACATTCTAAAATGACAAGGCCAATCATTTAAAGATCCTATCAAGCAATTAGGCAGAAACAATGATATCAGAAAGATCAATCTCTTTGCTGTTTTCACTCACATGAGAATTTTAATTGTGGTATAAGCAAGTACACAACTGAAGTACAACCTTTACCCACACACAATTTTACTATACAAAATTAATCCAATACATTTTCCTAATGTTGTACAGGTAGCTAATTAATTGTAGATCACATAACTGTCACAAGATTAACAAAATGCTTTTATGTAGGTAGTAAACACTGCTCGCTGAGAATATTACTCTATTCAGTAGACAGCGTTTGAACTTAATATATGCAGGAAAATTCCATTTCTCTTACAAAGAGACCAGTGACCTCACTGAATAAGCAGTTCACTGTACCTTTCACAAAAGCTCTCAATGAGGATGAGGAGCACATCGTACAATCAGCTGATACATGGGCTGAGAATCCACTCACCTGATGGCAGCCGTGATAAATTACGGAAAACTGTGCTGCCGAAGCTGAGAAAATACAAGATATTCACTTTAAAGGAGAAAATATTTCGAAGGTAGTATTTTCAGATTTTTGCCTGTGTGCTGTTTCAAATGAAAACTCAAAGTAATTTTAATAGCTAGTCATTTAAAGATATCAAATCCCACTCTACGATGAAAAATAACAAATGCGTTTTTTTAACTACATACAGGTACTTACACCTACACAAACTGCAGAGGAAAACACAGCTCTATCAACTGAAAGATAAGATACTCTATACAGTGTGTGTGTGTGTATATATACATAAGTCTACATGTATATATATGTAATAAATGTATAAAATTCTTATGTAACAGATAATATATGACATTGTTAATACATTACATATACAGCACAAAATATGTATCATGCAATGATAAATAAAATCTGTAATCATATTTATAAGGATCATTTATATTTTTGTTAGTCTTTTTGCACTTCCTCAACGCTGCAGTCCCTTCTGCACTGGTTATTAGGATTGCCATCTATGATGCCTCAAAGCCAAAACGAGCAGTACATTGATATTATGACAAAAATTGCAAACAGTGATGAAAACAGCCATTAGTAAATTCATGGGGTAGAAGCATTAGCTTCAACACTGGGGGAAAAAAAAATCAAAACTAATTATCAGTCATGCAATTGAGAGTTTAATATTCAGTGACGTCAAGTAGTGACATCACTCAATGGAGTGAGTTAATTCAAGAAATAATGAGGCATCCTAAGAGCCATTACAACAGGACCATGTACTCTCCTCTTCTGACCAAAACAGGGTCACATTGAACAACCGAATAACTGCTGGCTGTTCAAGCAGCAGCAGGTTGGACGAAGCGCTGCACTCTTGTCAAGCTCTTGCTTCTGCTGATGTATTTTTATGAGAACATCTGAGATGCACTGACTCCAGCCTTTGCCATCCCTTAGCACTGCTGTATCAATGGAAAGGGCTACAAACACGCCCTGCCTGGGCAACTAACAGTTTCTGCAGGCCCAGAGGGTCCCGAATGCACAGGGCATGGTCGAGCACGAGAATGGGCGAGTGGCTAACCTGTATGTGAATTCAGGGGCAGTCCAAGCTCCTGCTTTCTGCCTCTGGTCAGACTCCCATGGATAAAATGGATGTGACTGGCTACTTGAGTGAAATTCAGCCTATTTCAAGATTAAAGGAAAGCAATTTTTTAAAACACTGAACTAAGGCTGGAAACATTAAACTACTGTGACAAGAAAAACTCACTAGATAGTTGGAAAATCTTAACAGGAACTTTGAAAGTGTGTAATATGGATACTACTATCTACCCTTCAAGGGAAAAAAAAGAAACCCAAATAAAAGGATTGAAATAATTTCAGCTGCTTTGAGACCTTAGAGCAAAGCAGAACTAAGAACTTCTCTTTGTGAGTTAAAATCTAGCATTAATACACTTTCAACTTGTCTTTTACATTTATTTCCCTTTATTATTTGCAGTACAACATTAAGGTCTTAACATATAATTCCTTTACTCATCTTTTCCATTAATTTACTAGGGAAACATTGTACCACTTTTTGGTAATGATACTGAAACATTTTCTTGTCAGCTCAGGGGCAACAACCTGCCAGCAGGAATTTTCAGCATGCTGGGACTAGTCCATTAAAAGCTGTTGCAGCAAAAGGTACCTCAGGCAGGTATGTTGGAGGTCCTGTGGTACCGAGGGCACAGCACAAGCCATACTGACACATGCAGAAACAGGATGGAATTGATGCATCAGCTTATTCTGGTGCTTTACAAAAAAGACAAGTTTGCCAACACCAGTCACACTGAGCTAAGTCCTCAAATCTTAATGCAATCAAAACCTCAGTGCCCTTGTGGAATATCTGATGAGACTTAAATGCCTGAATAACTTAATGGGGTAATAACCAAATCCAAAATGGGACATTTATACATCTACAACATAGCTATCAAAACCTAAAAATATGAACCTGAAAAAACCTCCACCCAACCCATTTAGTGCTTTGCCATTCAGAAGAACATTACCATTTACCAAAGCTCCATCAGTCCTTCCAAGTTCTGGTATTGCATATAGGTCTGGCATCGCACCTTGCTTATGCTGGGAACCTTGGTGTTAGCTTCCTGCCCTAAGCCTGCTCAGGATGTTCAATAGGCACCCCTAAATCCCTAGGACATATCTGACAAACAGTCTGGCAAACCTTCTAAGTACACTAAACACACAGCATTTCTAAGCTTGGAACTTCAAAAAAAAAAAAAAATCCTTGCCTTCAGTAGGACCTATACCTTCTTTTTTTGTGGCAGACTGGCAGATAGTGCACTTGCCTTGAACACATCTGCAAACCAATGACTTAAAATTCCTTATTCAGAGGATTACAACTTTGACTAAAAGGTAGAAACTCCTTCAGAATCCTCCTCAGCATAAGGAAAACATATCCCCTTTTCAGAAACAAATTTGATCAGCAGGTTATAGGGTGACACAGGCAGGGTTACTACCCAATAAGATTCCTAGCAGCCAAGAAACAAGAAATCAAAGTCTGAAATTAGCACTTGAATAAGACCTTTGCAACAGAATGAAAAGTTTGGGGTTTTGCACCCTGTTGCTATGACTGCTCATGTGTTTTGCAATAGACACTGGATAAAACCTTTAATCATTAGAAGCTCCCACTTAGTTCAGTTTGAAGAACTAGACTTCATTACTTATATGTAGAGTGAGTTGGATGTGACAACATCTAGATCCACCATGCCCCAAACCATTCTTTCTTATTGGGCAGATAGCCACTACAAACATAAAAAGGCAGCTTTAAAATACATTAAAATGTATTAAATTATTCAGTTGTTAGTAGTGATGTAAACTATTTCCTAACAGATTATACACATTCATTGCAGATACTTTTCTATTTGCGGTATGAAGAATACTTTATAAGGCGGCTACTGGGCAGCTTCTCTAACACCTTGCTATATGATGGTGCTTCTTTACTGCTTTGTAAAGTAGAAATAAAGGTGTCTAGGTACCTCTAGATGTTGGAGGATCAAAGATGCATTTCAACTGAAATACCCCCATTTTCTTACTGTTTACATCACTTATAAATCCAAAACAATTTTTCAAGAGTTTTAAAGAAAACCCTTGTGCAAGCAAAAGTACTTTTTCTGTGTGAATAAGCTCCTACTACAACATGAAGGGCCTTTCTGTTCTACAATATAGTTAAAAAAAAAATTCTTCAGAAATTTCCTTACATGTGTAAGTACCACTATGCAACACTGTAGCCTTGTATTTGAAAATATGTATCTTCCTACAAGCATTAAACCTCATGCTATTGCAATTTAGACCAAATGATGAGACACTCACTCTAATGTAGATTACACCAACATTATGTCATAGTTACGTCAAGAAACTAGGTTGCACATTATTAAATTAAACTTGCAGGAAGAAACCAGGGAGTGGTCTCAGAAGAAAGACTTGAACACACCTAGTCTTACAGGAATGCCACAGAGTGGACAGCTGATCCAGACCTTTGTTTCACAATTCATCTGAAGGACGTCACTAGGAGCATACAGTTTTGTGTTCCCATAAATTGTTTTAGAAATAACAAAGGAGTGTTAGGCAAGCGTTTCAGTAATCCCAGCTATGTCTGGATCTAAATAATACGGAGATAAAAAAACCAACAACTCAGAAAGGTAGAACCATAAATACGCAACACAAAATCAGAACACAAACACAAAATAACCCATTTTTTATTTCAATAAAGAAACTAAACTCAATCTTAGCAGAAATAAGAGTCATACATAGTATCTGGCCATAAAAACTTGTATGTACAGCACAAGAAAATAAAGTATTATAAAAAGTGACTTTTTGAAAAAAACTTTTTAAACATTGTCTCTCTTGAGAACAATTCAGAACTTATTTTCATGCCTACATTTTCTATACATTGTAGAGCAATCCAAAATATCCGTATTCTGGAGGATCATGAAGCACGTACATACTGATTAACATCAGTGCATTTGATCCCATAATATAGTAACAATATACATCTTGCATAGGTTTACAGATGTTGTGAAAGGCTAAGAATGAATTAATATGATCCACTTTTCAAAGTTACAGATTTTCACATCAAATGGCACCAGTCTCTTGTCACACAGCTGCAAATCGTCTTGAACACAGTTTTATCCCCTGAAATTCCTAATCCACTCTAACAATTCCTGTGCAAGATGATACACAAAGGTTTAAACATGATAATATGTCCAAACTAAAACATATTTATTCACTTTTGCCAATCTGTTCACTGAAGACCAAAACTTTTTAAAACTTTTTTTATTTTTAGGTCAGAGACTGTTAATAGCTACTCCTCAGAAACATTGGGTTGATCCGCAATCTAGGGCAGCAGATCTGATCTAAGATCTAAATCTGTACTTGAGAAACAGGGAGGCTCGTCAATCCTGTTCCATAGGGAAAAAGACTACCTAGCCACAGCCCCTGCTGGGAAAGGCAGAGCTTGTGTTTTTGCAGCTTCTTACCCTTTAGGATCCAGGTACATGCTGTGGTCACGTGTAGGGCAGTATACAGAAAACAAAACAGATAAAGGAATGGAGCTCTGGAGAAGGAACCTGAAAGCCAGAGGGCTTCTAGACATAACTGGGAAATTTCTTGCAGATAGAAGTGATGGGAGACCAGCAAAGGTGAGCTCATCTGCACTGGACTGGGCCAACAACCTGAACCAGGGAGAGAAGCTGGAGCTGTGCTGGACCGGTATTTCTAAAAATGGCAGAGACACTCTATGGACATTAAGACTGTATTCTGAGGAAATGCAAGGAAGCCAGTGCTATGGCCATGTGTAGATACAGGGCTCAATTTTTTATATAAGGGAAAGTGTGATGGTGAAATAAAAAAAAAAAAAAACCCGTAGAGCTGTGAGATTACATTAACTTATCTGTACACGCTAGCAATATTGATTTCAATACGTGCCTCTACAGTACACAGATGCCCAGAAAAAACGTTCTGATGACTTTAAGAAGGATCGTTCACATTCATAAAGAGTCAGAGTCTCTTGCTGGCCTTTTAGCAGCATGCTTTTACCACCATGCTTTTAGCTGAGAATTCCGTCACTATACAGCTGCTCTTTCCCACAGTGGTAAAAGCAAGTGTAAAAATTCTGTCTGTTTCCACTGACACTGAACAACCTGACTCAAGTGGCTCTTCACAAGGCATTACCATCACCTAACCTTATTGCTACCTAAGGTTAAAAAAAAAAAAAAAAAAAAAAATAAAAAAAAAAAAAAAAAAAAAAAAAAAAAAAAAAAAAAAAAGATTAATCTTATTTTTCAAGTAGCTCAGTGTAAATCAAAGACATGGAAAAAAAATCATACTGTGAGGAACTGCAATGTTCTAGATGATTCTCTCTGGACTGTTAGAAACCATGCTTTTATTTCATGGAAAGTTAACCAAAACAAACTCCTTTGTTTTTCTGACCTTTCTAATTAGATATAGTCCTGAAAATTATCATATTCCTGGCAAGCAAACCAAGTGTAATTTTCTAATTTAACAAAATTGGTTTGTCCTCTACTTACATGCAAGCACAATATTATAAATAATTTCATTAATACTTTTAAAACTCTTTCCAATGAGAGAAAAATTCTGGTTTGAGACACTGTCACCAGGCAAAAATAAACCATCTAATACAAAATGAATTCCTTTATCCCCAGAAATCTAGATCTGAAAATTCTCTATTCATCTCACCCCATATTTGCAGTTCATTTCATTGTCCCAGCAAAAAAGTTGGCAATTTAAACTGGCTGCTACAGCTGCAATTGATGGGGTCCTCAGTGACTGGTGAGGATTGGCATGTACTGGACCAGTTAACAGCCAGCCAGCCACGGAGCTCAGGACTCTCCAGCCCCTCACACTCTGAATAGGCCTCATTATTCTGCAGACTTTCAAAACCTGTGGCAGAACAAGTCCGTCCTTTCAGCTTGGCAATACTTCTAGTTATCTCAGCTCTTAAGCACCTTCATGTGCTTGCCCATCTGGGATTATAGTACACTTCAGGTAGAACAGAATAAGACAGAGTCAACTGAATCAGTTAAAAATATCCTATCTCAGTAAATGATACCGTTACATATCCACTGAATAGCCTTTTCTGGTCTCCATGGAGTGCAAGTTGTGTATCGCAAGTTGTATTTATTGCAAGTTGTATGTAATTTAAAAAATCAGTCTGGAATACTTGACTTACAATTTATATATAAATTATTCTATATTTCTGTCAACCTCAGATTTGAAGTTACTGAACATCTAATTTAACCCCTGTGGAGTCTGGAGAGAAGAGTCACTGCTTCACTGATTTGCAGTTTTGGAGGAAAAAAGCAAAACACCAAAAACTATGATTAGCATGCAAGATGAGAGAGTCATTGAAATGGAAACAAAAATATTAATCAGAACTGGTAGAAGTAGGAAAGATTAACAGCATACTTGAATTCAGAATTATCTACAGCAAAACTCCAAAAGCTTGTACAATATTGTAAAACTCATATCCTTCTCTCTCTAAACCTTTTCTTTATCTTTGTAGTAAGATAGGTTTCAATGGTTACACTACAAGTAGATTCTCCTTTAGTCAGAATACAGTGTGCAGCCAAGTTGTACACAAACCCAAATTCACTGAAGATCTATGTTTAACTGTAGGAGAGAAATGAACTCTTTTTAGTTGTGAAAATCATTCTGTTCAGTATGACTCATTCTGTTCAGTATGTTTCCTTACATTTAGCATTTAGATGGACCATAATGTATCTATGACTTCTAGAAAGAAAAGTGAGAGGTAATGGCACAAAATAGGATTTGTTTTGAAAAAGAATACGAAATACTCTAAAGGTGCACTCAAGATCTACAGATCTTCTCCAGAAATTTTAATTCACTGTAAGACAATAAAATAGTCTCGTAACATCTGAATACAGAATATTTGGAAAAAAGTAAATAGGTTGGTGGTTTGTTCCCCTGCCCCGCCATGACTTAGTGTCTATGACAGTACAGATGTAAATGCAAGTCTAGGAAAATTGAACTGCTGTTTGGCTCATATCTATTGCTGAGGAAAAAAATACAAAAAGAACTGTTAAAAATCAAATCCTAAGTTACATACAGGAAGCTTTAATTATCAAAGACTGCAAGTGAAAAGGATATGAAATACTTGTCAGTTAATTCCCTGCCTCAAACTAGTTTTGCACAGATGTAGTTCCAAGACTACTAAGATTCAGACTTCTTCAGCCTGCTATTACACAAATACAAAGTGTTGTACAAACACTTGCACCATACAGTAACAGCAAAAGGATTTGTACCAATTATTCTGGCTTTATTCATCCATCTGAGAATAAAACTATTATTTTTGTAAGAGAAAAGGCAGTATCATAATCTAAGCTTCAGCATAAATGAAGTATAGAAACCCATTTTTATATATTAAACACTTGTTGACTAATCAACAACATTATTGTAGCTCTGCTCCCTGTTCCTAGCATGAGTAATTATTGAAGTGTAAGAACCACAGGCATGGAGAAGCAGAAAAGCATGTGGTCAGCTTAGACTTTTCACTCAGAATTCCTTCAGCGAGGAAACACGCATCTTCCTTAAGATATTGATAAAGAATTTCAATTTTAAAAAGGTGAGAAATCAGACTGTTAGTTTACATAAGAAAAAACATGTTTCATTTACACATGTACACTTATTCCCACACTCTGAATTACGTAGAGTAACAGCATAACAATTTTGACAATTTTCTTTTTCTTATAAGCATTCTTATCTTGAATGTGAATTCTGTTTCACTGGACTCTCCTGCTTAGAACAAAAATTATCCCAATATGCAGAATCCTCAGGTGTGACTGGAATACCAGATGCAACTAAATCTTCGAAAGTCAATAATGTAAACTGTGGTTGGTTAGGCTCCATGGAACATACCTAAGGAAAATACATATTAGTGTTACACGAATCAATAAATCTCAATTTTCTTCCTGCAATATTCCCTGTCCAGTTTAAACTACACATTGCTTACCAAAGAAGAAATAAAATATGCCAATTGAGACCAATGTCACTGTCCCTAATTTGGGCTATACAGTAACTAATAAAAGCATGTAACAGGCCATACAGGAAAAGCAAGTTTTTCTTTGAAACTCAGTTCAGAAAACTGAAAGAACGAGGGATAGAGAATGCTGTAAGTACCACAGAATGAGTGTTTAAGTCCAGAAAAAAGGAAGAAAAAACCCACCAAACCCAAACAAAACTGTACTTCATTCTCCAGCAGACATGATTATTTGAGATGATAGCGTGAGAATTTATTCAACTAGAGGTGTGCCTATTCATACTCTTTTTAATACCAGCAATCACTGAGGTTGTGCATGCTTCTCTTAAACTCATGCTATTTAAGGACAAAAGCGGTCACAATGAACCCACAATTCCCCGTGTTAAATCCAGACTAAATGCAGACTGAAATATTAGAGATGAGAGTGCCATGGTCTCTGTGTTAGTTCCATCACTTCAAGAAAAATCACATTTCAAAGAAAAACAGTTTGCTTTTTTGAGCACGTTACTGTGCAGCCTGCTGTATGCTATCTGCAAGTGTAATTCTTTCCAAACAGCAGGGCAAATAGTACAGCTGCATGAATCGAACATGAATATAGCTGATCCTTCTAAATTCAGCATTTGCTCAAGCAACATACTCTTGATGTTTAATATTTGATAGAATTCAGCAGAGCTACTCTGCAGTGGGGTTATTCTGTACATCACACAAATTGACACATTTTTGATGCAGGTTAAGGTACTGTTAACTTCTTGGGGAGTGAATACCGATGTCCGGTAATCACAGAATGGCTGAGATTGGAAGGGAGCTCCGGAGGTCATCTGGTCCAACCCCCCTGCTCAAGCAGGGCCACCTAGAGCCAGTTGCCCAGGACCATGTCCAGACGGCTTTTGAATATTGCCACAGATGGAGACTCCACAACCTCCCTGGGCAATCTCGGTCACCCTCACAGTGACAAAAAAGAATGTTTCCTGACATTCAGAGGGAACCTCCTGTGTGTCAGCTTGTGCCCACTGCCTCTGGTCCTGCCACTGGGCACCAATGAAAAGAGCCTGGCTCTGTCTAATTTGCACCCTCCCTTCAGGTATTTAGACACATTACTAAGATCCCCCCAAGCCTTCTCTCCAGCTCTCTCAGCTTTTCCTCATAGGAGAGACATTCCAGTCCCTTAGTCATATTTGTGGCCCTTTGCTGGACTCTCTCCGTTATGTCCATGTCTCTCTCGTACTGAAAAACCCAGAACTGGACACAGCACCCCAGATGTGGCCTCACCAGTGCTGAGTAAAGGGGAAAGATCACCTCCCTCGACCTGCTGCCAACACTGTGTCTAATGCAGCCCAGGATACCATTAGCCTTCTTTGCTGCAAGGGCCCATTGCTGGTTCACGTTCAGTCTGGTGTCCACCAGGACCCCCAAGGCCTTTTCTTCCAAGCTGCTTTCCAGCTGGCTGGCCCCCAGCATGTACTGGTGCCTGGGGTTGTTCCTCCCCAGGTGCAGGACTTTGCACTTCTCTTTGCTGAACTTCATGAGGTTCCTGTTGGCCCATTTCTCCAGTCTGTCCAGGTCTCTCTGGATGGCACACAACCCCCTGGCATATCAGCCACTCCTCCCAGTTTTGTGTCACCAGCAAACCTGCTGAGGGTACACTGTCCCATCATCCAGATCATTAATGAAGATGTTAAATGGGACTGGATCCAGTTTTGACCCCTGGGGTACATCGCTAGTTACTGGCCTCCAACCAGACTTCATGCCACTGATCACCACCCTCTGGGCCGAACCGTTCAGCCAGTTTTCAGTGCACCTCACTGTCTACTTATCCAGTACATACATCAACATTTTCTCTAGGAGGATCTTACGAGTGTCAGAGCTAGAACATACTGAAGTCTAGGTAGACAATATCCACTGCTCTGCCCTCATCTACCAGGCCAGTCATTTCATTGTAGAAGTTTACCAAGTTGGTTGAGCATGACTTTCTCTTGGTGAAGCTATGCTGACTAGTCCTGATGATTTCTTTGTCCTTGATGTGCCTGGAAACTGTTTCCAGAATTAGCTGCTCTGCCACCTTTCCAGAGATTGAGGTGAGGCTGACAGGCCTGTAATTCCCTGGGTCCTCCTTCCTGAAGACAGAGTGACATTTGCTTTCCTCCAGTCTTTCGGCACTTCTCCCAGTTGCCATGATAAACCAAAGATTATGGAGAGTGGCCTTGCAATGACATCTGCCAGCTGCATCCCATAAGGGCTCATGGACTTATGTACATCCCGTTTGCTTAAGTATTCCCTGACCTGATCCTCTTCCACCAAGGGTACGTCTTCCTTGCTCCTTCCCTTCTGGTCTCTGGGACCTGGGATTCCTGAAGGCCAGTCTTGCTAGTAAAGACTGAGCCAAAGAAGGCATTTAGTACCTCAGCCTTTTCCATGTCCTGTGTACACAGGGCCTCCGTCTCATCGAGCAAAGGGCCCACATTTTCCCTAGTCTTCCCTTTGTCTCCTATGCACTTACAGAAGCCCTTCTTGTTGTCTTTGATGTCCCTAGTCAGATTCAATTCCATTTGGGCTTTAGCTTTCCTAACTTCGTCCATGGATGCTCAGACTATGTTTCTGTATTCTGCCCAGGTTACCCATCCTTGCTTCCACCCTCTGCATGCCTCTTTTTTGTGTTTGAGTTTGGCTAGGAGCTCTTCATCCATGCAGGCCTCCTGGCATTTTTGCCTGATTCCTTATTCATTGGGATGGAACTCTCTTGAGCTTGAAGGAGGTGATCCTTGAATATTAACTAGCTCTCTTAGGCCCCATTTCCCTCCGAGGCCTTATCCCACAGGACTCTTCCAAGCAGATCTTTGAGGAGGCCAAAGTCTGCTCTCCTCCAGTCCAGGATTGTGAGCCCTCTTCCCTGCCCCCAGGATCCTGAACTCCACCATCTCATGTTCACTGTAGCCAAGGCTGCCCTTGACTCTCACATCCCCAACAAGCCCCTCCTTGTTGGTGAGTATGAGGTCCAGCAGAGCACCTCTCCTCGTTGGCTCCTCTACCACTTGGAGGGGGAAGCTGTTGCCAATGGACTCCTGGATTACTTATTTCCTGCTGTGTCTCTCCAGCAGATACTGGGGTGGTTCAAGTCCCCCATGAGGATCAGGGCCTGTGAATCAGAGGCTGCTTCTATCTGTCTGTAGAGGGCCTGATCCACTTTCTGGTCAGGTGGCATATAGAAGACACCCACTATAATGTCACCTTGACTTGCCCTCTCTTTAATCCTAACCTGTAAACTCTCAGCTGACTCCTCATCCATCCCCAGGCAGAGCTCCACGCACTCCAGCTGCTCTCTCACATAAAGGACAACTCCCCCCTCCATCTTCCCAGCCTGTCCTTCCTAAAGAGCCTGTACCCCTTGATCGCAACACTCCAGCCATGGGAACCATCCCACCACGACTCCATGATCATAGCCCTGCAATTGCACACAGATCTCTAACTCATCAACTTTATTCCCCATACTGTGTGCACTAGTATACAGGCACTTTAGAGAGGCATCCCAGCATGTTGAGTTCCTGAAGAGGGTTTGGAGGATTTGTCCATAATGGTGCCTTGTAGGCACTTGCTTGCTTACATGCAAGTGCTGGAGGTGACCTCACCAAAGGCCCATTGATTTTGTTATCCCTTCCTGTCACATCAATGAAGGTAGGTCAGTAAATAGGTAAAAGAGCAAAAAAGTCTATTCCCCGCTTCAGTGTTTGAGCAGTAAGCTACCGTTAGGAATAAATGGAGAGACAACAAAATGGTTTGTGTTTGTTGTAACAGCAAAACTCAAAGTTGTCCAATGTTGACTGAAAGCAAAACTTAATTGAGCTGCCTGTCACTTTATATCCTCACACAAGTGACATGGTGTTGAGACATTCCTGTTCATCTGGCATTTTGGAGATGAGGTAAAGCTGTAGGAACTGTGCTTAGAGCCATGCAAGTGACATCACAGATGTATACCAAATATGAACTAACAATCTACTTAGCTCAGAGGCTTAAGAGATCTAGTTTGAATGTCAGCACATGCTTGTCTGAAGACAAGTGTGTTCTGACTGAATTCATCACAAATCCTGTGAAATTTAGCAAGCGATAGGCGAAGAGATATTTTATAGCCCACACAGGAATTATAAAGAATTATGAACTCAGCCATCTTTCATTGAGACCTGCCTCAGATAACTGTCTAGATCTAGGTAAGAGTGCAGATAAATGTTCTGGCTCTTCAAGTATATAGGAACCACTAGTGGACATTTTGTTAAGATTCTTGACACTGGAGAATTTAAATTATAGTACTTTAAAGTAACAATTGGTCTTTCCTGTGAATTGTAGGTACTTGCTATCAGGTTGGGAAGAAAGCTCACTGAAAGTACATGTTCTGCAAACAGGACATAATGAATTACCCCTGTGAAAGCAGAGAGGAACAGAGACAAGCACTGACATCCCGAAGCAATAGCATAATGTCTACATACTCAATTTTTTTTAAACTAAGATGAAGAACACCTTTTCCTCTCAACACATGTAGCAATACATAGAATCCTTTTTTACAGTTCTGTTAGAAAAAGAGAAGGCCACTTTCATTTCCTCCACATTCCTGTTAGAAGGGGTCCTGAAAAGGCACAATGCAATAGTACAGAAATTTTCACTTCATTTCCATATTGGGGAGTCACAGAATGCTCACTTGTCCTATTTAAAATTACCTTTTTTCAGTGAATTGAGCTAATGAAATTCAGGTCATCACAAATTTAGTCAGCGGACAAGTATGCCTTTGAGACTTTCTTGATTCAAAGACTTTTCATCATACCTCTTGATACCATACCTATTCTTTCTATGATAATTTTAAGGTGTGCGACAATGATGGTGAAGGTCAATACTTAAAAATCCTGGATTTTTGTAGAATACTTAGGTAATTGTCTTTAGAAATAATGGCTGCCACCTTTTCACCTCAGACTGACATTTATCAGTATTCCTGTAGGAAGGATGATATGCAGCCCCACTGGGAACTTAAGTATGTCCTGTCAAACAGAATGCACAGGTTTTCTTCAAGAATATTTGAGCACTGACTTACCACAGTAAATCCTCAAAGGTAGTTTATACATCTTTTTTTAATCTAACCAATACTAGTTAAAAGGTCTGCCTCTCTGTGTTATCCATGATCACAGACTCAGACTTTATGACCATGATAGATGTGTGCACGACCACTTTCATCCTTTCATCCATTCATATACTAATTATTTTTCTTCTAGTTCCTGGCAGAACCATTGTATCTAAATAACAGAAAACAACTAACCGATTTTCTTGTGAGCAACTAACACACCACAGACAAACCTAGCAATTTGTCACACTTTCCTTTGCTGACTCTCTGGCTATTTCGGCTACAACTTGCCAGTCTGCCTCAAATTTGACTTTTATTGCTATTTTCATGACCCAGGTCTTTGTTAAATCACACAGAAAATCCTGAAAAGCTTTTAAGTAGCTTTGTTGCTTCTCTCAATAAAGAGACCACATGGAATGAAGACTAACACTGCTGTTCTTCCCATCTGTTGGTTGTTGTTGCTTGTCTCAAGGGTTATCTTGTCATAATGGTGTTTGAGAGATGGTTCTGCTCTGGGATACATGCACTGACAGTCCCCCATTAAAATCAACTTGGTGAAGTGCCATACTAGTTTAACAGTCCCGATTGGTCCACTGCCTCCATTTCCCTCTGTGAAAACCATCTTTCCCACATGAATACTAGCAGGCTGTGACAAAAATCACTTAATCTTCTCTTGAATGAACACACTGAACACTGTAACACATACATTCCAGATTTGACATTATCTGTTGCTGTCCTCTGAAACCATTTCTCCTTCCCAGACCTTTCCTGAAATAGGCACAACAGAACTAGAGGTACAGTTCAGTAACAATCTGGTTAATTCTGTGCTTAAGATAAGCTTTCTCCTCAGCCCTACATCTGAGATAACACACTTCTAGCTACAGCATCAGACTATGTTAATGTTCAAGTGATTAGTTACCAAGACCTGAAAATGTTTCATAATTTCTTACATCAGAATGCTTCTGTCCAAATCCCTCCTGTTTCCCAAGAGCCACTGCAACATGATGATGGTCATCTAACCGGGTTTCCTAGTAAAGATGAAAAATGGCAATGTAAATACATTTTCTTTACTCTGTTTCCAGCAAAGACTATATAAATGGTTAGAATATGGTTCAGAACAATAGCAGAACATAATTTAAAATACTTCAAAATAATGACATTCAAATAGCAATAGTCCTTTTTAGCAGCTGTTGTTGTTTAGCTGTTGGAGAGCTCAAGGATGCAGATACATTAAAAAGTTAGCAGGGCTGAACTGGTTACTACAGGTTACCATCATCTCACCCATTTGTAGATATTTATATTCAATTTTGTGACCTTAGCATTCCTTTACCAGTCCCTTCTACGTCACAAGACATATAACCCATCTTAGCTATCTGTTTTCCAATGAGATGAACTGTGAACTTCTGGGAGGTATGCTGAAAAACAACAATGTCAGTGTAAACTTAAAACAATGGCTCTCTCACTCTTGGCTTACAGACAGCATGTAAGATCACAACTTCAAATTTCTGACATGGCAGTCTGAGCACTACTCTGTATAAATACAAATCAATTTTCCTCAGAAAACATTTTTAGATATATAACTATATCTTTAGTAATATAGGTTATCTATTTAATAGTTTTGTTTAAAAGTGTTTTCCTCTAGAAAGGCTAAGAATTCATCCTAAACAATTAATTTCAGGAAAAAAACCACTTTATATACTGTTTCTGAATAGTATTTATTCTATAGTCAAGTCATAATCCTGTTGGCTTTTTTTTCTTATATATATAAAGAGGGGGAAATAATGTTTTCCTTGCTTCTTTATCCAAAAATTTTCACATAATTTCTGCACAAACTTTCTAAAATGGCAATCAAGAATAACAAGAATTTTACCTAGAAAAATGAATAATTTAGATATCACCATTAATCTGAAAATCAGCTAGTAGTCTGGATATTCTCCTGGGAGGTATGACTGAACCTCCAATTTCCACTTCCTTGGGCAATACTCTAACTGCACTTTATTATAATATAAAGAAAGCATCATGATGTCCTTCTATTTCCTCTGACAGGTTGTTGGTTACCTTTTTTTTTTCCCCTTTTAATCTAAGCAAAAGGTCTTTTAAAACAATGCTGTCAGTCTGCATTAGGCTTCTCTACAGCTCATCTACTATACAGGATTTTCAAAGATTTCAGTTGCAAGGATACCATTTCTGTGATTCCCAAACAGCCCTGTATATAAAAAAGTGCCAAGATGCTCAACTCAGATCTATTCAACGCAGCTCAGCCAAGACAGCAGCTGCTCTAGTCATGTGTAGCAGCAGTACAATTATAAGGTTGGGGGACTTTACTGGCAAAGACGTGGGTGTCTTGGCAGATAGGTGCTGGTGTGGGAGTAGAACTGTGTTTTTACTTTGATCTCTTCAGCACCAAAACTGTGTCTATTTGACAGATTTAGCAGTGAACTTTGCATCCCTCACCTACTTAAAAACAAAATGTCAAGCTCATGTTGTTTTACCTTTCTGCAAAGCACTAGTAAGAAAATGACCATTTCAATTCTGTCTAGATTAGGAGAAATATTTAATGCACAGGAGAAACACTAACAAATGTACAGGGTAAGCGGTATTTCCCACAATTGCAAGAGCTATAGGTATACTTACTATGAAGTATTTTACTAAGTTTTCCATTCCTTTACTAGGGTACAAGACTGAAAGTAAGTCAAGCATAAAGAATGCTACCTCAGGTTTGATGAAATCTAACCATTTGTACACATCATGCACATTTCTGTAACCTCCTCAAAAATAAAAAAAGACTATAAAAATTAGATGTTTGATCAAGTGCTGCTAAACAATTTATATAGTTCTATGGTGGCAGTGTTTTGTGTTTGTCTAGATGGAAAAATGACTACATCCAGTTTTTAATCACTTCATTTTCTCCCCTTCTTTCTTTTTTTGCAAGTCCAACAGGTTAAAGACTGATCAGAACAGAGGACACAGTACAGCACATTCAGCAGTGGCCTACATCTGTAGTCAGAAGTTTACAAAAAACTGTGTTACAGCTTTAAGCTAAACGCACAGAAATTTCTTTTTGTGAAGTGAACTTATGTATTACTTCTTGTTTGTGCAACTGAAAGCACGTTATAGATAAAGTCTTTTACATATTGTTAATAAAATAATTTTTTGTCAGTCCAAAGCTGCATTTAACAGGCAGTGACTCTTTAGATAACGGGGACCATTCCCCTGCAGAGACCCTGCCCAACAGACAACGAATTCAGAAGGTTCCACCTCGTTTACTTCACGTATCCTCTGTGGTCACAAAAGAGTTTTCAGCATCTTACAATAAAACATAACAAACTATGCCCTTCATCTTATCTTTGCTGCTTCAGAGAAATATAAATCTACGCCACCTGGACGCTCACAAGTCTATGGGGCCGGATGGGTCCCACCCGAGAGTGCTGAGGGAGCTGGCGGAGGAGCTTGCCAAGCCACTCTCCATCATTTATCAGTGGTCCTGGTTAACAGGGGAGGTCCTGGACGACTGGAGGCTTGCCAATGTGACGCCCATCTACAAGAAGGGCCGGAAGGAGGACCCGGGGAACTACAGGCCTGTCAGCCTGACCTCGGTGCCAGGGAAGATTA
>JAYKAV010000600.1:372337-433388 GCA_035582835.1 Phoebastria nigripes | reverse complement strand
AGACCTTATCACGCTCTACAACTACCTGAAAGGAGGTTGCAGTGAGGTGGGTGTTGGTCTCTTCTGCCAAGCAACTAGCGATAGGACGAGAGGAAATGGCCTCAGGTTGCGCCAGGGGAGGTTTAGATTGGACATGAGGAAAAATTTCTTTACTGAAAGAGTGGTTAAGCATTGGAACAGGCTGCCCAGGGAAGTGGTGGAGTCACCATCCCTGGATTTATTTAAAAGACGTGTAGATGAGGCGCTTAGGGACATGGTTTAGTGGGCATGGTGGTGTTGTGTTGACGGTTGGACTTGATGATCTTAGAGGTCTTTTCCAACCTTGATGATTCTATGATTCTATTCTATGAATCTATGAAATCCAAACCAAATACAGAAGGGAAGGAGATCTTTCCCGGCCCCTACTAGTGGCCAGAAAAAACTTTAAGGTATGGAGTTAATGAAGCATACCAAAACCGTAAAAACCAGTGAATCTGTTTGCTTCCCTATTCATCTGAAGATATTGCTATATCAGCTTATAAAATAAATCCAACTTCTTAAATGGAAATAGATGATTAAACAAAAAGAGAAAGAGGACAAACGTACAGAATTCCTCTGAGGTAAAGAGTTTGTTTTGTTAAGATTCATCTCTATAAACCAGAAAACATATAATGGATCAAAATTTGTTCTTCTCTGCACAGAACCAAAGTGTTACTAGAGCTGTTCAAGCTACAGGCACACAGAGACTTACAATTACCTCATTTCAAAGGCTTGGCAGAATGATGTGTCCGGGATTCAACTCATTCTGGATTCACTCAACAACAGACAGCTTATGAGGAAACTGTACATTCCCAGCCAGCAGAACTGATTGCTGTGTGAATCCAGTTGGATTAGCTAGTCTTAGAAGTAAAAGTTTTCATTCCTATTTATTCCTTACAATGTAACAGGATTAACTTCTCCTACTGAAGGTGAAAGACTCCATTACAGTTGCATACCAACAATTACTAAATGTGTTTCAAATTGACCCAGATAATCTCAGTTTGAAATTCATATTCTGGAAGTAATGTATTTGCATGTAGACAAACCAAGCAAGTATTTGTTGTGAAAAAATGCAAGCAATTATTTGTGTAGCAGCAGTGATGCCAGGTGATTCTTAATCCCCGAGTGAGGTTTAGGATAAATTGGGTGGTTCCTTTATAAGCTGGTTGTATCCAAAATTGAGGTAGGGACCAGAACAGAACTGTCTTATGTCTCATTTAAGATTCTTCTTTAATATAGATTCCAATAAGTGCTGTCTAGCCATTCTTCCTGATTAACTGTACAAAACTGGGACCAATAAGGAAGGAATCATGAATACACTTAACATTTTGCAAATCAGTAATTAGGATTTTTTTCCACATATCAGATCTGCTACAGATATATATATTATAAACTTATGTTTATCTCTTTAAATTATAAAACTTGTCATAATTGTTATCGATCAACTTCTTTCACTTTTATTAAAATTAACTAGTACTTCATTCTGTAAGTTTATTTTCTTCAAATGAAGTAAATGGAGCATATAGAATTACCCATAATAATAATAATTATCATCATCAGAATGACAACTCCATCCTAAATTAACACCCTGACACAAATACTGTATCACTCTTCACTGGGCTAATAAACTTTTAATTATTACTAAACAAATTCGCCTTTTTAAAATGAGGAAATGTGCACTGCCTATGTGAATAAAGCATATTTAACACACATCGCAGACATATCTTAAAATTAAATTTATGTTTTTAAATGAAGTTTTACTGTATTTTTTCTCCTACTCCTTCCAAAACAGTTGGAGGGAATCTGAGTAGCAATCTCTGGAGTACTATATGAAAACAAGTGCCTAAAGCTAAACTGATCCATCAAGATCAAACAACAAGAGGCTGTTTCTGAGCTACTGCCTTCTATCCAAGCTCAAAAATATGAGGAGTGGAGGAGGGGAAAGACACTTCAAACAAAACTAAACCCTTGATAAAGGGACTGCAAACAGCCAACTACACAACAAGGTAGTTCATTTGGGATTTACAACGAAATAACAGAAAATTATTTTTTTTTAATGTTCACAGAAAATGCTATCTCCAATATGAACAGGCTTTGCTCTTGTTGTGAACAGTTATAGGGTGTCTGAACAGTGTCAACTTTGATTTACTCTGATTCACTAGTACTTCTCTTGACCTTTTAGTCATGACAAGTATAAGGTGGTAGATCTTTTTCTAGTCTTTATGCTTTTAAGTTGCTTTTTTCACATTCCTGGTACTTTCTGAAGGAGATTTCAAAATATTTTATGTAATTTAAATGGGTAAAATCCCCTTTATTTCTCTCTCATGTTTTTGGTAAATTAGATTCTCTTTAAAACTGACATAAAACAATCCAAAATATGTGATAATTGGATTTTAAACAGCCTTGCTCTCTTCAATCATCTCCTATCATAAAGATATAGGCAGATCTGAAAAGTAAAAGTGAGGTCGTATTTTTTTATTTGATAGAAAAAGTTCACTGAAGCAAACTCAGCACAACAGGGAACACAAGGAAAATACTATACCAGTAATATGCAGTCTTACAGGTGATTCTTAATGACTTCTCTTGGGTCACTCTTCCAGATTTCTCAAAATTAGTGTTTTCAGTTAACAAGTTGTTTCAAGAATTTGGCTCAAGGACAAATAATGAAACAATAAAAGACTTTTGTAAGTAAGAAAATGGGCACAAAATTAAAAGAAACTTGGGAAAAGACAAAAAAGTAAAGTGATGCTTAGTTTTAGGCTGGGGATTGGTAACTGAAAAACTAATTTTTTTTTTTCAATTTTGTTTTAATAAATGTTGATATTTAAATGAAATTATATCCCAACTGAGACTGTAGTATTTTAAAGAAAGGATTTATTATCAAGTTTCATTTAAATACAATCTGCCTCGTTATAAGGCTGCGCTCTTGGGAAGCAGGAGGGCAAGTATGGAAGAGGTGACATTCCTCAGACAAAAAGTAAATTAAGCTTCTAGCAGTAATTACTAAGTAATAAGGAAAAATCAAATAATTATAAAGCATTTAAGTAATACAGGGATCTACCTACATCATCATCTTCAGGCTATTTTAGTCAATCAACCACAGGCATGTCATCAAAGACCAAAATTAGGAGTTCCCAAAGTCAATCAAAAGAGGTAGATGCTTCCTTGACAATGGTATACTGTTAGCATTAATACAGAAAGCATTCTATTACAAGATGTGTCACAGTCTTTCCTAAGATTTTCTTTTGCCAGTCTAATTCCAACTAGTGAATTTCATGACATACTCAATTCCTAGAGAGTATGGCAATATCAGTAAGAGGGCTAGTATGGGTAGACTTTTAAAATAACAGAAAACCAAATGTGGCTAGAAATGCTGAAAGGAATGAACTGTGAAGAGGTCAACTTACGCTACAAGTTAACTACATGCGTACCATACACGTAGTTTGTATACTACACAAAACAAGCATATAGCAGAAATTTGTCATTTAGACAAGCTCTACTGGAACAGTTGTCTCCAACAATGTAGATATTTTCAAAATGTAAACGCATTTTGGAAACCGAGTACACATTGAAAAGTGCGCTTGACTGTTTTGTGAAATTGCAAAGTATGTATTCTTTGAATTGCTAGTCAGCTATATACCAGCTGCACAAACTTACGGCAGACTGGAACAAGGTGCCCTTTACAGACAATTTTCAAGTCACAATGTCTTTTGCATTTCTTCCTTTGTTTTAAGTGGTTGAATGAAAGTGCCTCTGGGGTGTAGAGAAATGGTATTGTGATTTGTTTAACTTTTTTTAAAGCTTGGTTTCTTAGGGTTATTAAATAATTTGAGATCATTGTATAGAATCATAGAATTGTTTAGGTTGGAAAAGACCCTTAAGATCATCAAGTCCAACCATTAACATAACATTACACCAAGTCCATCACTAAACCATATCCCTATCAGTTCTTTCTCTCTACACCCTTTAAACTACATTAGATGCTATTGATCATTTTCTACCAAATCTAACAGGATAGGTGTTTTAGTGGTAAGTCTCAATAACTTTCAAGAAGGAAAAACAAACAAAAACCCCAAACCCAACACTCAGATAGAAGACTGAGCCCAAACTAATGTTCCAATTAAGCAAAAGCAAGTTTTTTGCATCTCTCCATTCCCACAGACAGCAGCCAATCAGCACACTGTAACTCCAAACCCACAAAAGTGCTTGTTTATACCAGCTTGTATGGACAAGAAGCAAGAAACTCAAAGGAGCTGAAGACACCTCCTCCATTTCAAACATTTAACATAAACACTAACTAATGGGGTTTAGTTAATCACTAGTCTCATTCTAGACCAACTGATGAAGAACTTTAAAAGCTTAGACACTGTTCAGAAGTCAGGTCTGAATATGCTTCAGTGAACTTCCTGCACACCCTAGGCTGAATTTCATAGCGTGCAAGAAATATACTCCAGGAACAGAAAAAATAAAAAGCCATTATAATGAATATATCTCTGGGGTGTTTTTGCGATCATCAAAAATACTGTAAAAGCTGCGGATTTATATCCTAAGTTTTGATTGATATATGTTCAATGTGGTTATACAGAATAAAGGTGTGAAGCTGCAATTAAAAAAAATCCAATGTGCAATGCAACCATAGGGTGTTGAGACCGTTTATCACTATTGAAAAAATAAATTTGAATATTTCTTACCTCAAACATCCACTCTTCTTCTTTATCTCCATCCAGAAGCATTTTTGTCTCCTTATACACCTTCCCTATTTCCAGTCGCAATGGGGACACATTAAATTCAATTCTTTGCAAGTTAAAGCCAATTCCGACTCCAACAGCCTTTAAGAAGCTTTCCTTTAAGGCCTAAAAGACAGAATAAATGTATTTTATTCATACTGGCTGTTTTCAAACTGCTCTATAAACATTACTTCTGAGCAGACACTGTAGACCAAATAAATTTAAGACTTATACTACTGTAAATGTGAGGGTAGACTGATGCAATTATCAAGAGAAAAAGTTATCAGCATTGTTAATACCTAGCCTAACTTGCTGCATTATAATGAACTATCATTATAATGAATTATCAAGTGGCACATACAGATATGAACCCTTTACCTTGTTCTGGGTATGTGTTTAAAACTAGTCATAAATCCTTCTAGAAATGTCAGCTGTACTATGGTTCTCAAAGTTATTCTGACATTAAAAAAATCACTAAAATATAAAACCCATTAAAATATTATCTCCACATGAACATGTAACTATAAAAAGTATACAATTTTACCTTAATGAAAATAATAACAAAATATATCAAAAGAGAACATGCAGGTTATAGCATTGCAGTCTTTAAATAGAAAAAAAAAAAAGTATTACCCAATGCCGATGAAACATATCCAGCTGCATCCATTCATTACTCATAGACTTGATTACACCCCACTCTGTTTCAGTAAATTGTCGCTTCATGATGTGAAAGAAATTTGGAATTGAGCTACTACCTATAAATTAGAAAGAGGTATTTACAGAAATTTCAATAGAGTAGTAATAATAAGCAAATGAATTACCTCACGTTATTGCTCTAGAAAAAACTCACTCATACGAAAAAAAAAATTATGAACCAACTCTGCTCTACAATCTGAATTTATATAGCCTCGAAGCAGTGATGCTGATGACAAGACACAGTATGAAAAAACCCCATTCCTATAGCAGAATTACTGCATTGAAAACGTGAAATGAAAGTCATAAACATATTACGTATTTTCARCATTCTCTAAAAAGGAAAGTATTTAACCAGTGCTGATTTTATATTAAAAAATTCTATATTCAGCTACAAAAGTAGCATATACAGTCTTTGACATTTGACAGGTTGATCTAGTAACATTTTATAAAACAGCACACTGTTTGTCAGAATTCATCAAGCTATTCTGCCTCCTGCCCTTAGAAGATGGGATACAAAAGAAACATCTTTTGTATTTATTCTGCAAGAAAAACCGGGGTAGGGAGATGCCCATAATCACAGTAAGAAGATATCAAGGAAAAAAACCCCACAAAACCTTCAAATCCTCAGATTAAATTTAAGCCTCCTCTAAAAATAAGCACAGCTGTGTGGCGCTGCAGCAGCTCTTCAGGGGCTACACCACTCTTCTCCACTAGTCTGAATTTACTTTGCAGAAGACACTACAGACTGTGTAGTTATATTGACCAATGGCATGTCTATAATACATTGGAAACTATGGACCTCATTACACACTTGGCTAATCACCCACAGCCTATATCATTAATCAGCATACCATCCAATCTGTCCAATAGGGCTTACAGCTGGCTAAACAGACAATGGCAGAAAGCAATCTATTTTTTTTAGTAGGGATAATAAAAATCTGGATAGAGACAATTCCACATTATTGAGACAAAATTTTTTCATAGGTTATGCAATGTTCATATTAAAAAGAAAATACTAGTCGTATTTAATCCAAAACATAGTCTCTCCTCCCAATACCAGACTACTTTTAAGAACCCATCACTAAATAATTGCTTAACAAAGATGCAGATTCTAACCCTAGCTCTACCATTGATTCTGTGAGTGACTATAGGCAAGGAACTTCTCTTCTCTACACTAATGTTCCCCATCTCAAACCAGGGATAAGAGTATTAACCATTCTCTATAAAGTGGTTGTCTTCTACAGATATCTAACCACTATATAAAAACAAGTCTTGGCAGCAGTAATAACTGATCTGAACGAACTAATGTCACACTAAAGCACACATTCAGGTTTTCTGACAGTTTCCGGATCATATTGCAAAGTGTAATCTGACATACTGTACACATCACACAAGACATGGCAGTGACATTTCAGAGATGCCCTCAATTTCATTTATAGACTAAAGTGAAGAAAACATCTTAAGACAGAAATTTTGTTGACAATTGCAGTAGTCAGCTAATGGAATGATCCAGAACAATCTAAGGACAGAACTAACTTTCCTCTCTGGAGAAAATGATGATACTGAAAAAGAAAAGCAACCACAATGTCAAGTATGTTTTGATGGATTACCAAGGCAAATGAAATATCCACCTACTTATACAATCCAACTTCCCTGAAACAATGAAAAAAACAAAGAAATTTGTTCAGCTTGGAGAAAGCTTATTGTCTTTCATCTCCCTGAGTTTATATGGCCCATTTTATGATCAAATAACCATGTTAACACCTACTCCAAACAATCCACTTACGTTTTTTTTCTTTCTCTTCTTCTCTCAAGTATTTAAGACACCAGTGGTGAGGCACCAGCCTCTTCAGGTGATTCAAACCACAAAACATTCAAGAATGTCCTGGTGTACCCTTCCTCCTCCATTACTTTCAGAGAGTTCTCTTGCCTTCAGTAACCCAGGGCTATTCACACTACCAGAGAAGACTATCCAAAACTATCCACACTACACCACCTTCAGCACCTAGAAGCGTATAACGCCTCCTGCATCGTCAGTCCTTCTGCCATTCAAACCTTGGTGAATACACTCAATACTTAAACTATTTAGTATACCAAGTGTATATCAAACCCATATGCTACCGCCTTTTCACTCCTTACTTACCCCTTTTTTGTCCTAGGTTTCTTCAGCTGTTTGGCTACCCTTCTTGATGCTCATGTTCAATTTACACAGTACTTTCCCCTCCATTCCAGCTGTCTGTCACATCCCTCCTCTGAAAAGCTCAGGCACCGCTTTCTCCTGAACTGCCCTCCCCTCCCGTTTCCTTCTTAATACAGTGCAGTTGCTTCACTCTGAGGAATGGATCAGATTAGAGGAGCCAGGACTATTATTCTCCACAAATTACTAGCAGTACCACAGCCTGTCTAGTCCATTTCTCTGTATTTGCTTGAATATCAGAGAAAGACAGATTCACAGAATCACGGAAAAATTTAGTTTGGAGACGACCTCTAGACACCATCTGGTCCAATCTTCTGTTGAAAACAGAGCCTTATATAAGGTTATATAGGTTACTCATGGCCCTGTCAAGCAGAGTCTTTCACCCCTTCTCTGAGCAAGTTACTACAGTGTTTTACTGTTCTCATGGTAAAGAATTGTTTTCTTTTATCCAGACAGAATTTCCCCTGAAGCAACCTGAGCCTGTTGCCTTTTGCCCTGTCCTGGTGCACCCTGATGAAGACAGCTACCTATATCTTCTCTACAGCTACCTTTCAGAAAGACTGTGATTCGATTCCCCTCCTCAGATTCAACAAACTCAGCTTCCTCCATCAACATTTCTACATAGGTCAAGTTCCCCAACCCTCTGATCAGCTTGGTGGCCCTTCACTAAACCCTCCTCAATGTTCCCATGTCTCTCAAGAACTGGGGGACGAGGAAAGGACAAAACTAGAAGCAGTAGAAACTTTTCTTTTAGATGCTACCTTTTTTGCTTTTACTTTGAGCAAAAAACCCTCAAACATACTCTTCCTTTGAAAGAATGGGAACAAGTCCCATATAGCAATTATTCAGTTGGTTTTAAATTTGCATTTCTAAGTTACCGCCCATTTGCAAGCTGTTTCAGAAATAAACTCACTTATCAACAATTATACAAACACTTGAACTTATTTCTGTGACCATTTCAATTCATTAATAATCCAAGTTCTAGTTTACAAAATAATTATATTTCATTAAAAATACACCAAAGAGATTTCATGCCAAATTATTCCAGTATGCATACTCTAGAGCTAACAGCTATTTTGGATACAATTTTGGATTACACACGGTATAGTCTACAGGTGATCATCTGAGGCATAGGGCACGACAAGGTACCAGTCAATCACCTTTCAGTTGGGTTCTTCACTGAACAACTGAGATTCCTATTCTGATGATAACTTTCTAAGACCTTCTTAAGTATTTTTCCTCCTGTGTTTACTGCCTATATTTTTCTCTCTGAGAAGTTTAGGAAAAGTGCTAAACATTTTTGGTAATCTCAAAGCCTACTCTGTAGAATTTAAGCAAAGAAAGAAAAAATGTGCCCCAATATGCTAATGATCTTCATGAAACCACAGTATTTTCTACAAGGAAAATACAAAGACCACGTAACAGAATACAAAAGAAATGGGAATGTAAGTTCGAACTCTGATAGGAAATAAAAGGCAAGACAAAGAAGTATTTATAAGAGTTATCAACCCAACATATTAAATTATTCTTAAAAGTACTTTTAAAAATTTCAGAGGATCTTCCCCAAGACTTGCAAAGTATTCACCACAAAAATGACACAACATGATAAACATTCTCATAAACATAGTCAGGTTTTGGCTTTACCTTCAGACTTTTGTTAACTAACTAAAAATGTGAACTTAGTATTTGCCCTTCACTGTGCAGTGGTTTCTTCTCTACAAAATGATACCAATTTTCTAAGAGAAATTTGGCTGCAGTGTACATGTATGTATTTATGCAGGTGGAATTCCGGTACATAAATGCTCTAAAATCCTTAACGCATGCAAACTTTAGTATTTTTCTAAGAGCAAATTCTAAGAAAATTCTCTAAAAAAGATCTATGAACTGGAGAAGCATGATAAAAATGAACTGACAGCAAAAACTTGAAAAACAGATTCTCTGAAGGAACAAATGCTTTTATTGTAATGCACACATATAATACAAATACTTCCAGGAATACTTTCTGTCTTTACATTTTCAATGAACAATGACAAGGCCAGACACTCAATGTAATTGTACTACTGTTTCTTATTTAACTCGCAGCAGTAAAGAAAAAGGATTCCTTTAAGATAAGCCTATGCAGGTTGTAGAAAACTGCACATCTGATCTCTCTGTGCTTCTAAACATCCATACACTAACAAGCTCCAGAGCAGACGCCACACAGATGGGTTCACACAGTACTGAGCCCTTGCTAATACAATCCAGCACTCCTTTCCCAGTGTTCAGGGTTATTTGAAAAAGCACTTAAACGTTGAGCTGAAAAATTAGCTGGGGATACAACTATGTGGAAAAATTTAATTGAAACGCTCAAAACTGCATTTCAAATATTCTTTCCTGTAAGTCATATTTACAGCTGCTGAAGAATCAGAATTTAGATTCTGATTCCAATAAATCCAGTACACTTACAGTAATCTTGTCCATCTCAGTGGCAAAGTGAGATTCCTGTAACACACAATGTGTGCACTTCAGAAAAAATATTTATGTATGTAAATTACTTATTTAAATTGGTGAGCATCAGGAAATTGCACACTATTTATCTGATTGGTCAAGCATCTAACTAGGTAGGGCTTCATCACTGAAATGGAATAAATTCAATTTTGTGATTTTAGGAATACATGAGAGATAAGACATGTTTTCATAAGAAATTTGAAAAATAAGTGGAGTTGGAAGCAGAGAAAAAGAGGAAGCTTATTCCACAGATGGCTTATGATTAATGGGAAAAGATACATATCCCCATCAACCACTAAAACTCTTTGAAAGAACAGCCACTCACCTTTTGCTGGTTTTCTCTAAGAGAAGAAAAATTGTGATAGGAGCAGATCTATGAAAATACTGGATAAAAGGTTTCAAAAAAAAGAAATGAGAAAAATGCTGATTTAGATTCTATAGGGAATTGAGGGAGTGCATTTCAGCAGATAGAAAAACCGAGCCAATGGCACGAAAGTTATTAACATGACAAGGGGGTGGGAGGGTAGGGATGAGATTTTTGAATTAAACATGAAACCAAACTTGCCTGGGTCGAGGGGATTAATGAAAATAAGTTCCACTGACTGAGATTTTTCTTGCTTTGAAATTGAACCTATCGATTACTGTAAGTATTCTGTCAAAAATCTAACTATCTTTTTTCACAGTTACCCTCTATTAATAACTTAAAAATAAGATTTTTATTTAGTATAGAAGCCTAATCATAAAAATGTTATTAATAAAGAGATATATGCAGAAATGCATATATCTGTTCAGACATCAACCAAGTAACTTCACTATAAACCTTATGAAATTCTAAGTTAACAGCTACAAATTTTGAATGTGGTAATTCCTGGCAATGTAAACTTTAAAACTATTTCCAGTGCTTTGTATAGATACTTCTTACTCGCCTATGTCACTCTAATTTCCTAACTTACAGTTAATATACTGTTCAAAATTTATATAGCTTCTTTTCAAGAGAAACTGGGAAACAAACTTTAATTCTTTTTAATACTGAGCAGAATTAGATTGCCCCTTCTCTCTCATTTGAAAATACGTTTTCATTTGTATATGTTTTTATAGTTCACCCCTTTTCTCACCTTTACACAAACTGTTGCACATTCTTTCTTTTTGCATTTGTTCATAATAGCTAAAATTCTGAAAGCATTTCTCTAGTCTACTGTAAACTCCACACTTGAAAAATATTTGTTACAGAACATGACAACCTCTAAATATTTGAAGCAGTTTTTGTTTTCACATTGGATCATCTTGCTGAAAAGCAAGAGAGTCAACTAGAAAACTCTAACAAATTTAACCAAAACATACTATAGCTTCTTTTCATAATATCCAATTAACTGACAATTTGTCCCAGTATTTGATTGCCCAACAAATACAAACCTATATGTTTATTTCCACTAGAACAAAACTGACTGGATGGTTTAGCTATTCAATGTCCTAGCTTTACAAGTCCTTTTTCCCCAGAATATGTAGAGCTCTCCCTCCTTCCCATAACACTCATTAACTTGCTTTTTAGGGAACAGTAGGCAACACAGGAAAGGCATCCAGCAAATCTCTGACCAGTTCCTCCAGTTGGTGTCTAAATTAGTTTGATATACACAAAAGAAGCTAGAGGTTTTATCCTTGAGACCAAGATATATTTTCATTGGTTTTTCTTTAAGCTACAGACACTTAAGCCTCACACCCCTATCACATCATAATGCAGATTTGAAACCAGAGTAGTTCACAGAACTACAGAATTAAATGCAAAATTAACACAGCTGTGAAGGCAATCGATTTCTTACCTGTATACAGTTATTATTCCCTGCTAATAAACTTTAAAGCACATTAGATCCTTAAAAATATAATCTGAGTAATCTCAAAAATTGTATTCTATGCATTTAAAAAAAAAAAAATCTAAACCAAAAGTTAAGTTTCTTCATTAAATTAAAAATACACAATACCCTGGAAATTTTAGGAAGAGTGAGGAGAAGAAATAGTGAGTGATACTGGAAAATAGTACAATATTAAACCTGGAAAGTAAACATGCTATATACAGGTAAGTGTGCACATACATGTATGTGCATTTGGGAATTTTTTTGCACAAACTATTTACATTGAAATAGATAATGCCATCTTTTCCACTGCAATGACAACAATGGGTATTTTATTAATTTTTTGTAATGACTAGGCCAAAAATCTGCTTTGCATTTTCCCTGTAAAACAGCAAAACCTCAGACCAGATATAAAAGATTGATTTTAAAAAGATGTAGGAGTGAAGAATAAGAAAACACGCTATATTCCCTAGTCCTATTTGAGAAAATGCTTTAGAAATCATAGATAAATACAGGGTAATATTTCCCCATTTTTCTACCTGATAAAAAAGCCAAACAAGCTGCATTTGTAGGAAGGTAAGAGACAACCAGAATTAAGATCCATGTAAATTACAATGCTATTAATACTGAAGATTACTATCCATAGGGCTAATACAGAAATCTTCATACTGATATTYTGTTTACACTGTTACAAACATCAGGTCAATCATAAGTCAGCTTCGGTAATACAATGTACACTTAACAAAAGTAGTAGTTACTACCTTTGTTGTACAACAATCCTGTTGTACCTGAAGTTATTAAAACCATGACATGCCTTCTCAAAAACAGTGAGAAAAGTAGATAACTGACCTTCCTCGCTTTGGTTTTTACCAGTTTTACAGTCTTCAAATTGTTTTGGTCAGATACAAACTAACTAGCTTATATTGTGGTCTATTCCCAAAACTATGGAAATTGAAAGCTAAAAGCTACTACTGCCAGCTCACTGATCAACTAATCCCCTGAAAAACAAACAAACAAACAAACAAAAAAACCAAACCCCAGAATGCTAACAGACTCTTAACTGCCTTGAACTGCATGAAAGGAACAGGTCAGTGATCAAGAACTAGTATCTAATCAATACATATCAATTTACTTTCAGATGGCCTAGTGACAATGTGAAACGTACTACCTAGCCAAATGAGCGACTGAAGTATGAACAGATCAATCTACTTAATAATGTGAAACACAGGCCAGCTATAAATCCTGCAAACTAACAAACGATATAGGATGAATAAGTTTTGAGTCCTGGACTCTCGGGCTGACAATCCTTTTGGTGTAGGACACAAGAAATATTTGATCATGTTTTACTATCTCTAAAGGAAACCAAAATAAACTGATACACAGAAAACATTTCTTCTGCAACACATGCCCAAGTCCTAATTGTTTATTAATACCAACAACCCTGTACAGATGTTTAGAAACTGACAACACAGGACAAATAATTAGCTAGATAAATGACTAACCTAGAAGAAACAGATAGAAAATTAACAAAGCCTGTTTTTTAAATCTATTAGCTCACACAGCTTTAGCGTGAATTGGAAATTGGATTTGCATTCTGTGACCTCTCCACTTCCTGCCATTATCCCGCAATTCTCCCAGTGATATATATGTTAAACATCTATTCTCGTCGTGTAACTACCGATGATATGTTTTATCTTGGTGTACTTCAGAGAAGCAGCATTAACTTTAAAATGTCAGAAAATTTGAGGTTGCCTCCTTTGAATTACTCAACATTTCCCAGATTGTAAAAATGGGAAAGTCATAAAAAGACTGACATAACTTGATAATTTTGATATTTTCTCTGCAGTTAGGATCGTTAAGTCTTTGCAATATTAGAGAAACTGCTAATGTTTCAATCGCATTACTGTGATTGGGTCTAACAGCAGTGATGAATATTTAAGCAAGCTGCCCTGATAGTCAATGTTAAACAAAAGAAAGTAAAGACTCATAATGGATTAGATAGCTCTACCTCCAAAACTGCACCGGAGAAATAGCAATTTTGACACAGGTACGGCTCGGATAAGAAAAAACTGAAGAAAAGTCACAAGCTATTAACTGGATACATCACATCTGATCCATTTAAAGACAGGTAGTGTATGGTCTACAACAGATATATGCTTTTTGTCATTCGTTCTGAAAATACAAAAAACGCCAGGTCCTCTCAAATTTCGTTCGGACTCCAGCATACTTTTACATGTTCTTTCTATGCCAAACATTCAACTGTAATATATACTTGCCATTGAAGAGCTTACAGACACTGTAACTTAATCACTCCTGGGTGCAAGTGCATGGTTTTAGCTTGCTTCAGAGTAGAGAAAATGGAAGTATTTAAAATGCACAGGGTCTTAATCACTAAGATGATTCAGGAACCCCAAATTCTTTTAATTAAATGTACTTACTTATAACTAAACAGTAATAGTAAAAAAAGATAATGAGCAGTAATAAAGTAAGAAACCCTTTCTTAACTTGTCTATGTCAATGGTTATACCTTTTACTTGCTTAAGCAAGTAGAGCTTAAGCTCTTTCCAAGAGGTTGTATGACCACAGCTAGCAGAGCTCTAGGTAGCCACAGTATTTCAGCAAAAAGGTAAATTACCCCATGAAAATGGCATTTTAATCAGTTTTCCATTATAGAACATATCAAACAGTTAAAGCAATAATTCCATTTTGTGAGAACAGCAGGAATTCTACTTCCTTTCAACACTCATGAGGTTACGATGCATCACACTAAAAATAACCACAAAACCCCAATCTAAAATCTAAAACCAAAATCTAAATAAACATAAAAATAGACTTTCTTTTATAAAGCCATTATGGTTGCGAGTTGTGAGGACACAACTACAGATGTAAAAAAAAGTAAAAAAAAGTCAAACATGCTCAGATCTCTTTAAGGGTAACAGACATTTGGGAACATAACATGTTTTAATGGAGCTAGTTCTTCTTCTGTTACTCTTTAAAAAGTTAACAAAAACCTCAAGATGTTGCTAGTGCAATAGCACCCACATATAAGATATGTGCCTGACCATCTATAGTCTTACACTACAGTAGTACTACCAAGCCACCAGATCTCTCAAACATTTTATTACATTTTATGAAATAATGTACTACAGAGCCTTTCTACACGTACAGAAAGATTACATTGACTGAAAGCTTTGACAATTAATCCTTGGCTTAAAAATAAATATTTTGAAGAAAATCTACTACTTAATACCTTCTACTATTCCCAGAAAACAGACAAGCAAAAACCCACTGCTATGAGGATGACAACCCAATGTCAAAACCGGATCACTTTGTACCTCCAGTGAAGAGAAATCAGAATAACTCTCACCCTATACAATATACAACATGAGTGTGTGTACATATGTATCTACACACACATATTCATATATATGTATATAAAAAAGCATATATATGTATGTATATACATACACACACATATACTGGTATGCGTGTATATATATGCATGTATGTATATATGGTGCCGCTGTGAGATGCATAGACAGAAATTCCAGCACAAGGGGGATGACACCCAGTTCTATCTTTGCATTGAATCAGATATACTGCAAAACAACATCACCCACATGGTATTGCTAATAGTTGCTACTGAACCATAAAAGTATTGAGATAATAGTAGCAGGAAAGGGTAGCTACTTCAGCGAAGATGTGATTACAGGGAGAGTATTCCCATCCCTAAGAAACTAGTACCGCTGCAGAGCCCAGGAGTGTACTGGGTTCATCTTGGTACTTGGTATACAAATGTTATATTGGACAAAGAAGGGGAAAAAAGCCAATTCTCAGTACCTAAGTCATCTTCATCTTCCACATGAATTTGACTATGTGATTCACACTTCCTAACACCTCCTTGATTTGACTAATGCAATTTCCCCCCCCCCTAGGAAGCTCTGTGACCTTAGAAAGCACAAGCTGATTCAGATTGAGCTAGTTTCTCTGAAAGAGTCCGATGACAGATCTCTCTTCTAAATTCCATGTTTGGTGTTGAAATGGTCCTCAATATTGACACACACACACTCTGGGACTATGTCCTTCCACATCACAATATCCTACTGCAATAATGAAGCCACTGAACAACAGAGTTCCTTGTGATGGCAGAAGTCAGGACACTGCACAGACGCCTGTCCCAGAACATCAATCTCACAGCCAGATGCAGTAAAAACGTCCCTTATCATTTTCACACTTAAAACATCCCCACTTTTGTGTATACAGCATCCTTCCCTCTTCTCCCCCTTCAAAATGAAGTCCAAACAACCCCACAAGATGACAGAAGCAGTATTAGTGTTTTAAATTTGGGAACCGATCTCTCCTATATAACAGTGAAAGTAACCATGTAAGAACATGCTTTTAAAAAGACCCTTGTAAAGCCATTTATTTAGCTTGCCAGCAACTGAAAGACTGTTTGGCCCACCTGACAGCTAAAACCCAGCATGTTTTGTTTGGTCTTCCCACAGAGAAGAGACAGCAGTCAGCTAGTCATTCAGCATGTTGTCCCCCTGCATCCTTCCCCCCTATCAACACAGAAATCAACTTCTGCATAGCTCCAGACCAGCCACTGCAGGAGCTGTCTTTTATCCAGCCAACAGGCTATACAAGAAAAGATGCAAGAGGACGATAAATGTATTGCAATGTGGCAAAAGCAGAGCATGGCCCACAACTGAAAAACTGATGAACTTCAATGATCCATTCACCCATATCAGTTATATCTGCTCTTGTAGATACTATCTCCAAGTGTTTGCTATGTTTTTATTAAATTGTTTTTTGCTAGGAAGAAGATCTACATATTTAATACAAAACCCAACAATTCTGATGAACAGACAGAAAAACTATACAGGGAAAGTAAAAATTTTTTAATGCACTACAAGATTGGATTTTCCATCAAAATGCAACACAGCATATAACACAAGCATGAATGCCTAGAATTTACAGCACCAACCCAATATAAGGAAAGAAAACAGCTACTTAAAGAAGCAGCAAAAGTCTCCTGGTCCTAAACTTTCCTGAAAACCTGACATGACAACAGCAACCTGTCGCCTTTAGTGAGGAAATATAAAAATATTTGCCTTGTTAAAAATCAGAATTTCTCTTAGAAAGGAAATACGTCAGGGAAATCCAGCTGAGGCTATTTTTTTACAGTTACTGAGGGGAGATGTTAAATATTTAAGGTAAGTTTCTACCATTTCATAAGTCAGTCTAAAAATCTGCAAATCCGTCTCTAAAACATTGCCTCCCAACCTTGAAACTAATAAGAGCTCCCAACTGTAATTCTTGCACAGACAACATCCAAATAAGCATTTGACAATACAGAATAAAGACAGCTTCTATTCTCAAGTCTTGCAACAAATACATGTATCTGTAGAGCTGAAGCTGTTGGAAATGGGCAGTGTTAGCAAGAAACTCCTTGAAAAGCAAATTCTTAATACCTACACAATAATAACTTAATCTTGGCCCTCCTGTCACATCTTTCTGCTGGACTTCCTTAATTTGGAAAGCCAAAGCCAACTGTCACTAGTGTGGGCTGAGAAGTAATTTTAGTTTTGTTAAAATAAATAAATAAATAAATAAATAAATAAATTCGATTCTCTTTAGCCCCTCATTTTGAATGTATAACTTAATTTCCCAAAAGACCAATTAAGGAATAAACTGTGATTATTGTAAATTCAGTGTGCAGGGAGGGTAAAAAAAAAAACAAACCCAAAACAAACCCAAAACCAGGCAAGCATTCTTATAGTTTCTCTTTGTTCCACCTCTTATTTTTACTAAGAGCTCCTGGTTTAAGTTTTTATTTTCTTAATTGTTAATTTATCCCTCATTTTAAATGTATCTATTCTCCACAAGTTCATTTTTACTGTTCTACATTTTGCTATCAGTTTCTATTTTAATCCAAATAGGTTTATGTTTTCCTATTAAAAAACAATCATAAAGGACTAAGATAGGCTTTTTAGAAAAAAAAAAATTCCCCTCAAAGAGGGGATTCAATCACAATATCAAATTTTCCTTTCAGTTTATCAAGCATTGGTGCTTAATCAATTACCAGAATGTGCAAGTGTTTTTACAAACGTGATGTAATTCCAGGTTAAAACAGTGTTAGAAATGTGACTAAATAAAGCACAATAATTAAACTGCTATATAATATGTATTCTTTAAGAGTATGTTTAAGATGGCTGTTTCTTCCCATTTTCAAATAGAAAAAGAACAAAGAAATTCCTCCTTGTTTACTCAGTGTAAGGGCATATGACCACTATGATTCATTAGTTCAACAAGGATATTAGTTAGCTGTTTTAACATTACATCTAAAAATGATCTGTTTTCATATTTATAAATTCTGACTTCCTTAATCAATCAGAAGTAACATTTAACCTAAATCCTTTGTTAATTTCTTCATCCCAAACAGTGCATCTACATATCTATAGCTGTACCACTAGCTAATAATTTGGTAATTATCTCTTGTAGTAGAAGATCAGATGCTGATTGCTGCCATGCGATTTACTGAAATACAACAATAAAAACAAAAACAATTAAAACTTTGCTTAAGGTAAAGTTAAGGCACTGTAAGAAGGACAAAAGCACTCCAAAGAACAATCTGTTCTGGCATTTCTTTCTAGGTCAAGAAATTCTTATTGCAAAAGCTGAAAAGCAACAATTAAAAAAGCATTACAAGTTCAAAAACTTGAACATGGCTGCTAGATAAAAGACACACCAAATATCTTAACTATGATGTAGGTGTGCCTAACTTTCCATTTAGTTTATGACTACCAAAAGAAACGGCACAAAGTTTATAACTGGCTGGAGAGAGAGCGCTTTCCTCCACTAGCTAGACTGAAGTATGGTATTCAGCTTCTTCGTGTGGAACTTAGATACTCTGATTCATGTGTGACAGATCTCTGATTTGAAGATCTCTACCATTTCTTCTATTATCTCACCTCAATAATGAAATAATGAGAACAAAAAGAGAAAAATGAGTTAAGTTCTGTTTATATTTCTTTGCTTCAGAGAAAAGCAGTTTCAAGCAATCAGGTGTTTGCACATAACAGCCTACTTCCTTAAAAAAGCATTTCAGGAAGTATTTTTAGATCAAATTAATTTTCTGTAAAATTCACATGCACAAAATTTACCCTTTTGTGTCTTTTAATAAGCAAACCTAGCATAAAACTGAAAGATTAATGAGAAAAGCTAATTTTACTGCATGTCAAATATTTAATTCTGCAACTACATTGAGATTGGAGATGTCCGGATCAAAGTAACTGTAATGCAATAGGTAAGAAAGATGGCTGGCCGATTATGAAAGATCAGGAATGAACTGTTAATTTATTTACCTTTGTAATTCCATCTAAGATTAAAAAATTGCATTACTGAAAAGAAATTCACTTGCATAGCAGGAAAGCTCTTGAACCTAAGATCTAAACTTTTTTCAAATGCTCAAAGCAATCTTTATTAAGCTATAATTATTTCCTAAGTCTCTGAAAATGTTCTACTTTACAGGGTTTAAGTGACTGGTAAATCAACATCCCACACACCACTTAAACCAAGCTGACACTTGTTACAAAATTTCTTAACTTATGTCCATAAGTTAAAAATCAAATACATTATCACAAGTTGAGTTTTTCCACAGGAGTTAGTAGTACTGTGAGGATCCTTCTCATTTATTTTGTGAAAGGGTTAAAATAATTTCATATGCATTACCTCTCTTGCCAAATTATGTCTACAATTACTTTCATTAACAAATTTACAGTGCAGTGCATTTTCCCAAATGATTCAAGAGTTCATCTTAAACTGGTCTAAAGAGAAGAAAAAAAATCATTGATCTCAGTAATTCTTCAAAAACAAGTAAATTTAAAGCCTGATTTAAATCTACAACAATAACCTGCCAGATAACCAAAAGGCAACAACACACAATACCTAAAGAGGACATTTACCCAAAGAGGAAAAAAAGGTGATAACTGTTGCATACCTGTGGAACTTTTGTAGAACTGTCTCTATTTGCACTGCTAAGAATAGCTTCTTGTGTGGCCTGCCTTCACCTTCGAAGAAGGCTATGTCTTGCAGTAGTTTCATTTTTCAGATTTTAATAATGCAGGCAAAAGTAATATGGAAACAGGTGGCTTCTTATCGCACATAAGTAAAACAAAAATAGATAGCACAGATTAAGAAGTGACATAAAATGTTTATGTGCACTAGATCTCCTTGTTCCATGCTAGCACACAATTTAATTGCATGTTTCTCAAAACTTTCAGCTGCATGATACTCTCTTGTATATTTGCACTGCATGTTTTGTTCACTGGTTGAACAATAAAGGAATATAAGAACTAGAATATTGGCAACCTCAATCAAGATTCTCTTGGATAACGTCATAAGATGAAGCACTTTGTATTTAAATAAGCATTTGAAAAAAAAAAAAAACACCACCAACAAAAAACTACTGTAACGTACTTTGTACATAGGGAACTCTTTGTCCTTGTAGCTATTCCAGAGAAAGAGATTTATAGTGGATTGAGTCTCAGAAATATAATGTACTTAGCAACTGCAGAGCAAGAGCACCACTCAGTGGAACTATCAGATAAAACAACACTGGTGAAGTCAAAGTTATATATTCATAGCACAGCAGTAAAAGCAGTTCCTGGTAATTCTACCAAGACAAAAATCTCTCTCAGAAAAATTTTGGGTGAAAAAACTGCTAGCTTTTGTTCACATTACAGAGACTATAATTTAAAACTCTACCCTTAATATTGCTTATCTGCTGGCTCACTTTCCCACATACAATTACTAAGTTTTCATTACTATCATATTTCTTTTCCAAAAAACCCAACTATAATTCCAAAACAGGAAGATTCATGGCCATAAACAAAACCTCTTTAAAATTCGGAACCTGGTATTTTTTTATTTAATTCACAAATATTTATATAAAGTTACATAATGTGGAAAACAGCTGATACACGACAGTTATTTCTTATGCATAATGACAAGAACTGAAGTTCCTTTCTCTCCTTATCAAAAGATAGAAAAGATGTATACAAGCTGTTGACAGCTAAATTACTTCAGGACAGACTATGCTAGCTGCAGAACTTCAGATATTGGAAAGGAAAATTGGAAATTTTGTAATGATGCATTTTGTACTCCTCTGTATACGCTGTGAAGCTTGCCACCATGAATTCAGATTGTGGATACAGTGACTTGCTCTGGTAGTTTTTTGTTAACACATACCTAGATCTCTGACGAAAGAGGGAGACATGGATAAAGTAGCCACGGATAAAGGTGAATAAAGAACCCATGTTCAGGAATCCTAGCAGGCTGCGTCTGTCACTAGCTTGTTTCAGATTAGTCATTTGGGTAGATGGTTTTTCAGTATCACTTTATTACAAAAGCACCAATTTAATTCCATCATTTAGTCTTTGGAATCACGACCACCTCCAGAATAACCACCACTTTTCTCTCTATGGGTAAAAACACTGAAGCCTGTTTGTATCAGACCTCACAGCATTACTTAGTCTCACCAGCTCATATTCACAAATTAAATCCACGCAGCTGCTGAGTGCAGCTGCCCACGGGGATGTGGCAACAGTTGCTTTATGGTAAGAGGTCATGACTGCTGCCATCAACAATTCTAGGACATGTTGGCAGGAGCCTCTCTTGCTACTGAAGTTAAGAACTGAATGTTGTTTTTACTTAACTAAAAACTGAGCTTGGTTTCACCGTTTTTCCTACATTTCTGCTGAGCTAAAACTCTTTCCCTGATACCAAATCCTACTTTAAACTTCAGCTTCATGTTGTTATTTGGATACCCTAGGACAGGCAATCAAAAAGCTACATGACAGAAGCAGAATAGCAACCAAAACATCATTGATAGGATGAACTCAAGATAATTTTTTCCTAAATTTACCCTGCTAAAGTAGACGTAATTAACAGTAAGCGACAATATATACTGACGGCCTAACTTTGATTCTACACCTCTTATGACAGTAGTGACTAGGGACACTGAATGAAGAATACACTCAGACACAGGGTAAAAGAACCTTGATTTGTTCTGACACTGCCTGCAGAATGAGCAATAGATCAATGGACATTGAGTTATCCACTAGTTCAGCGATTTAACGTGAAGGAAATGAGAATAAGTAAAAAATACAAGAGAAAGGAAGCAGTAGAGATGAGGTTTTTTTTTTTTAAATAAAGCCAGCTAATATTGAAGTTAAAAGATATTTTTTCTATTAACTGGAAAAGAACTAAGAATATATTCCCTTACAAAGTTGAATGCATTATATTCCAAAATGGAGAATTAATACAAATACAGGTTTGTAAACCTAAATGTAAAGTTAAACCTGTACTCTTCACAATTATTTCCTACTTTCAGAAGGAGAGTTTAACACATTTCCTAAGTTTTGTCAGCTGGACATCAGCAACGTGTCTTTAAAATGCCAGCTACATTTCCAGCTGCATAAAATGCCAGAAGAGGATACAAGATATCCCTACCTCCATATATGGCATGTATAAATGACTTTTAATTTTTCATTTCCCAAGAAAAGCTTAAAATACAAAGAATGTTTAAACGTTTTGATTTTCACTATTTACCTGCTGAAACAGGAAAGCTTTTTAAAGTGAGTAATTAGGGAGTCTTGTGGTAAGGCCTTTGGCAAGTGTAGCCAGTGTTTCCAAGGGTATGGGGTCTGGGTGTTAATTTTTTTCATAGCAGCCTGTACGGCACTGTGTTTTAGATCTACGCCTAAAACAGTGTTGATGCCACACCAATATTTTATCTACTGCTGCAGTGTTCGCACAGAATCAAGGCCTTCTCTGTCACTCTGCCTCCCCAGCAAATAGGCTGGGGGTGTGCAAGACATTGGGAGGGGACACAGCCAGGACATCACTTTGTTGTGTTTTGCTTGGGAGAGCTATGACAAAAGCACTGGCCTCAAGCTTAATCTGGTATTTGGGCCCTGCATTACTGTAGTCCCTTCAGGGGTGTACCTGTTCCAGTGCAGCCTTATCCACGGGCCACAGTTCCTGTCACGAAACACAGAACTGCGCTGGTGTGGGGTCCTCCACGGGCTATAGTGTGGTATATATAGTGTGTATATAGTGTCACATGCTCACCACCACCTTTAGAGTGAGGGCCTACAGTAGATGGAAGTGAGTCACAGAGAAGAACAACTTCACTTTGGATTGTAGTAAAGTTTCTGTGCATCTTCGCTAAACACGCCAATCCAAAAATGTACACCTGTAATAACCATTAAAAAGGTGTAAAGCAATCAGACAGAAAGTTATCCAGTCAGGGTTTATTTGAATCTTTACCTTACTACACAAATTATTTCGTAGCATAAAATGCTGCACAAATTGAAGATTGTGAAGAGAGATTTTCTAAGAACACAGCTATTACTGTCATATCTAGTTAAACATTTGAGAAGGATTCACAAAAACTAAAATTTCAGTAAATCGTAAATCCCAGTATGTTTCTCCTTTAACCCAGTCATGCATCGATGAACATCTGTGAACTAAATGATCTTCACAAAACTGTATTTAAAAATACACTTTGCTACAATTCTAATTCATAATTTGGGTCCTGAAGTTCACTACTATAGTCAGGTTAGCACAACATTTCACACAAATAAATAGGCCAACAACTAAAGTTTGTGAAGTTTAGTCTTTTACGGCACTTCAAATGTTCCCCCATGATCCCTTCTCACTGAGGATTTCTGCACGTTCATAGCAAATCTTTGATGCCAGTTTGCTACAGTATTGGGCCTGGTGCTGACACATACAATGTCCACACTTACGGGACAAGGGAGTAACACTCATAGTCACATACTATAAAGTTCTCATGGGGATGGATCCTACTGTCCCTAGTTGGAAAGTTGTCCCTGCTTCTACCTAACAGACAGCAAACCCATAATTAAAATATCTGCAGATGCCAGTCCTGCCAATATCATAGCAGGATTCATGACCTTATTTTTCCAGGGTTCTGCTTTTCTAAACTGGAAATATATCCATATCTGGCATAACAGAAAACCCTAAATAAACAATGAGGAATGCATTTAACAATAAAAAAAAAGTTAATACACAATACATTCACACACTCCCCTCTAATTACACTAAATTTCTACGACACAGATTGGTTCTTTGGGAAACGTTAAAATGTTCAGCACTTAAACACTACAGAATCTGCTTTGGTCACCATAACACATTACCTGGTAAATTAGTCTTCATAATATCAATGCCAACTTGAAGCTCAGGCTCAGCTGCAAGAACTGCATAATCTCCTTGATGAGAGACATTGAAGTTGTAATTCGAATAGATACTGAGTATGTTATTTGCCAGGAACGGTTTTCCTTTTGATGTCCTCTGCAAGTGTATTTCATTCCAAGGTATGCACAACTTTTCTGCAATTAACTTCCGTATCAGCAGGCGACCAGCCTATGAAATAAAATGGAAGTGATTCATACAGAACTATTATGCTATGTGCAAAATATCTGTGGTTGCTAGAAAACCATCTGCCTAAAAAATGTGGTTTTATTATTGCCAATAGAAAGTAAGAGTGTATTTTAGCCACATCACTTAGTTTTCTCCCTTTTATAAAAGTCTGTGTCAAGTAAATTTAACCAAGAGTTCCCCAGACCTGAGTATACAAGACATTTGTTATCACTATTAGCACAAAGACAACACAAGACCCAGCAAAAAGCAGTCCCAGCCTAGAAGAATCACATAAAATAGTTCCTTCTCTACCTTATTTACTTACTTAGGATACTTTATTGCACAGATGAATACTTTTTATACCACACTGAACAGTAAAACTGTCTCAACAGCTTTCCTTTCAGTACATTCATTCAGTTACTTAGGTGCTAAATGAAATAGTGAACAGCTAAAAACGATGAGTAACTTCTTATAGACTTATTAGTAGAAGTCTGTATTACTACCACATTGTTATGTGAGATTCAAAACCTGAATTATGTAAAACAGCTTTATTCTCTTACACATTACAGTACTGTCTGCTCGAGTACATTGATTTTGTCTCCTAACTTGACATCACGACATGAAACTTGTGAAGTCTTTCAGAGTAACTACTAAAAGCAGACTTCAAACATTCCTTTTTCCTCCTAAGTGAAGGTGTAAGTAGAGCTGGTAATTAATACTTTGTAATGTATTTACTTCCCTGAAACGCCCTTGCAGGGCGTATTTTCCTACGAGACGTCAGAATTTTGGGCAATACGGAATCTGCAGAGAGACAATCGCGTCCCCACGGGACAGGGCCGGTCCCAGGGCCACGAGTGGCGCCAGACGGGACTCCTCAGCGGAGCGGCCTCCGCTCGCGCCCTGAGGGGCCCTCGGCAGCCTCCACCACGGCCCCGAGGAGGGGCAGGGCCCCGCCGGCGACACCCCCACTCGCCGCAGCAGCGGCGGGAAGGGACGAGACGGAGGGCTCTGGGCAACGCGGTCCTTTGAGTCCCGCCCGTGGGCTAACGCTGCCAGCCCCGAGGGAGGGGAAGCCGCCCCCCGCCATGCCCCCCCTGCCAGCATGTACCAAGGCGGCTTTGGCATCGCGGGCAAAGACAAACTGGCCGATGCGGTCCTTCTCCTCGGGCTGCACCAGCCGCGCCGCCAGCAGCCACTCCTCGCGGCAGGGGTGCCAGGCGGCGCAGGGGAATGCCCAGCGCACGCTCCCCATGGCCCCCGCGACGCGACACGCCGCGACACGCCACGCCACGGCCGGCCGCGCTCCCCAGCGCCGTCCAGCGGCAGCGGGGCGCTCACCCCTCCACCTCTGCCTCCGCGCCGCCGTGACCCAGCGGCTCAGCCCGCGCATGCGCATCCCACCCTGTCGGTAGGTGGGAGGGAGGGAGGGAGAGAAGGAGGGACGCACTGTGGAGGCACGGTGGCCAATCCGGTGTCAGAATGCCCTGTGAGTGACAGGGGGATGCGCCAGGTATCGACTTATCAGGGGAAAGGCAGTGCCTGCAGCTGAGCTACACTCGTGGTGTCGTCAGCGAGCCCAGAGAGGAACCCGCTCGGGAGGATGGGCGGGCTTTCATCTGGATTGCCGGCAGGAGGAACCATTCCGAGTGCAAGAAGCGGGAGAATGACACCGGAAGGAGCCAATCTGCTCGGTTGCTGCTGCAGAGGGTGGGCCAGACTGGTCGGCGAGCTGCTGGTGTTGGCTGCAGGTGGGTGCGCGCTGTTCGGAGGGAGCGCTAAGGGGGGGGACTAGCTCTTCGCCGGTTGCGGAGAGGCGGCAGCGCTGGAGACCGCCACATCCCGTAGCTGGGCCCCGCGGTCGCGCTGTGAGAGGAGGGGAAGCCCTTTGCAGCATCCTGCCTGTCCTGTCAGAATTAGTCCTCCCTTAGAATGAACGGAGCCGGCGCAGTGCGCATGCGCTGGCGGCCTGGGCATGCTCAGTAGCGGCGCTGACGCCGCTGCCCGCCCTCCGGCGGGCGGGAGGAGGGCCGGAGGTGATGGCGGCGGTGGGGGGTCGCCGTCTCTGAGGCCGGCGCTGAGGGGCTGCAGGGGCGGGCAGGGACCGGTAGCGGCTGGTGCGGTAGTGCGCTGATGAGATTGGGGGTGGCTGATAACCCCGGTCCTGGCAAAAAGAACGTCATTTCCCTGTAACTTCTGGCTGCCCCCGCTTTATGCGAGAGCGGGCCGCGTTTATCCCCTTGGGGATCGTGTCCGCTGGGAGCTCTTCGTGGCACCGTTATACGTTGACGGCAGACGACTCCCCACGGTGTCTCTGGCCCCATCGTTGCCATTAGTACGTCCATGCTCCTGAAGAACCGTCCCGGCCCCTGGTACATCCCAGGAGCTGTAGCAGCGGGGGTGGCCTCTGTGCCTTCCCTGGACTTGGTGCTTGGTATTGACTAGAAAAGAGGAGGCAATTGTTCACACACCAGATGCAAAGTGCTGCATCACCCTAGTTTGATTCTGGCTCCTAAAGATTATGTCCCAACAAAAGCCTTCTATGTCCTATGCTCTTTGTTCTGCTAAGAACTGTAATGGTTGTCAGAACTGGATTCCCGTGTGCCCTCAATTACAGGCCATCTGAAAATAATCAAAAGGTAATAATTTTGTTTACCCTTTGGTTTTGAAGTTGGGCCATGGCTAAAAATTTGGGATCTATTTGAAAGTTTATGACCCTTCTTCCTGTTTCTTGCCTTTAGAAATATTTATGCTTTAACCGGTCTATATTGACCATGTACAAGTGATGCAAAAATATTGAAAATTACATTATTTCAGGTATTTCTTAGAATCTTTCATTGTTTTTTTTCTTGTTTAGCATTCCCAGCTCCCTGTTAATATGAAAAAGTGCTGTTTTTAGACAGGCCGGAAGAACTGCTGTCTTTCTGCCTAAAATAAGTCTCAGTTATAACTGAGTATAGGTTGGTCTTTGCAAAATATTTTAAACACAGAAGTAACATTTGGGGAAAAAAGTGTTTCAGCAAGGAATCAGTAGTGTAATTCACTTATTTTTAAATATGCTTCCCATTTTTCTTCATGACTTAGTCAAGCAAGGGATGTCATACATACTCCCTCATGTATTATCCAAAGACAGAGACAAAGTTAACTGACAGCAGAGGAGGATTTAGCACAGTCAAAAAACAACCCCGGGAAAATGCTATTCACCACTATCAAATTGTAGCTGAGGCTTACATTTCAAGCATTGTATTCTGCTCACTTTGAAGAGGAAGTTGTGGCCATATCTATATTTAGTTACTGATATGTGATAATACTAATGGAATGTGGATCTTACCTAGTTCCAAAAAACCCCTCAGGTTTGATTAATAGGTTTGACTTGTCCGTGCTTTCTACTTAGAGAGATGTAAACATGTAGCAGTTTTTTTCACTAGCGCATTTGTTGATTTTTTTTTTTTTTTTTTTTTTTTAAATAAGCATCAAATGTAAGTGCAAACTGATGTTCAAGATGCACTGTATAATATGGAATATAATTATGAATATATTCAATATAAAACCACATTTTTATTATAAGTAAAACATGCTGTGATAATAAGCTATGCTAAATTATTCTGTAAGTATGCTCAATATTGCATGTATGCTTTGAAAAAACCACATATTTTAATGGCATACAGAAATGACAGACTACAAAACCCAGTAAAAGCAGTAATTTCATCTTCCAGACTTTGCAGTTATTATTTTTGCCGGAATAAGAACTACAGCATGGCATTTTAATTCCATTTTTTTTCTGAAAATGAAAATTACAGTTCTTGAACTTTTTTAGCTAAGAAAATAATTTCCGAAAGAACTTGATGAATTTGAGAAATTTAGCTTTAGGATAAAATCCCATGAGTTTGAGTTCTTCTAAGTGATTATTTTCTTATTTTAATGGATTCATGTGTTTGTGAGAGGATATGCAATTAAAGATCACTGCTTGCAGAGAGGGAATCTTCCACTTTTGGAATGCCTCCAGGAATCAGTGCAATTTCACTGCTTTCTACTGGTACCATGCTGAGTTTTTTTCATGCTGGTTTTTTTCAATCACTTCTAAAGAGCCCAAAGCTTTAAAGTCTCTGTGTCACCTTTCCTTCTTAGAATACTGTCTCAACATGTATTATTGATAAATGCCATTTTTGTGGATTAAATGTCTCAGAATGTCACATGCATCTTTTTTTATTGTCTAAAAATGATTGACTGAATATTAATTTTCTCTGAAGTTCAGTTATTTATGAAAAAGCTGTGAGATGGAGTTGCATTGAAATTTCCAGACAGGAACCTGGAATTCTGTTACTGTCCGTTTTCAATCTTAGACAGTCAATGACAGTCAAAACAACAATACAATCTAAAAGTACAGAAATTTGTACTTAGTATTTATAGTTTAATTACATTTCAATCCACTCTTGTCTTTTTAGTCAGCAATTAGAAGTGTCACCAAATCTTTTAGATACCTGTTCCATTCACATTCATCTTGCTGAATATTAAATTAGGTGCTGTTAAATTAGATGTGTAGTGGGGAGTGGTGTCTTTAAAAATTGTTAACAAATTACAAATTTCTCCCCCTTTGGATAGATAAGGAGTGAAAATAGCAAATCATCTTGATGGGTATATAGTAGACTGAATAATATAACACATATTTTTAATATTAGATTTTAAAATGCTGACCTTGATCTTTTCAAAACTTACATTAACTGTACAGTTAAATTTTGTATGAAAAAAATAATCTAAAACTTCTCTAGAGGAATGTATACAATTTCTTTATCTTCATTGGTCTTAATTCTTTCTTCCTCGGTACATAAAGTATGCTGTAAAATACCAGCATTTACGATTTCTCTTTTTTAAAATCCTGCTATGTAGTAAGACATACTATCCAAGGTGGGGGAAGGCTAAGTGAAAAAGGTAATGTTCTCTTGAAGAACAATTTATTTCTCATAAGATATCTGCTAAGAACTATTAAGAATTAATATTCTTTTTTTTATTGGTGAGAGAGTGCTATACAGAGAGTGCTGTAGCACAGCTATATTGTGCTTTGAGATAAAGCTGATGATAGATTGTTTTACAATTGTTTGTAAATAGTAAAGTACCAAATAAAGGTTGAGTTTAGACTGTTTTGCCAGCTGCATTGGTAGAGGAGAGAACATCTACACACAGAATGTTATTTGTGCTGTCTGACAAAATGCTAACTTACGTATACACGACACTTATGTATGCTCAATACTTTCACAAAACAACATCCCCTAGGCTATTACAAAGTCACATATATTTGTATATATATTTTTATGTTACTATTATAAAGTGATCAAAACAGTTTGGTGTAAGTCTTCTCCAGTGTCAATCTGTACCCTGTGTCCTCATCTGGGTGTTCATGCTCCATTCTTATGACATAGGCCCTTGCCCTCCCTTGTTTAATAAATTTTCCTCTGTTACTCAGAATTAATTGCACATCTCATACCATTCTGAACTTCATTAGCATATTGAAACTTCTGTAACCATTTTATCTGTCAGTTGCAGCATCTAAGACTATTTTGACTTTCAGCAAAAGTGTTTATAAATATATGTACTTTATAGGAGTATGTTCTGATCAATGCTCTGGTGAGAACTACAGTAGACCCTGCACAAACAAAAGTTCACCTCTGCTCAAAGTTCACTCAGCAGTTCTGTTTGCTGTTTCAGATCTGGTGGAATGGATGTGAACACCATTTCTAGGAGGTATATTGCAGTGGTTATGATTTTAGTGTATGCCTATTAAGATATTCTGAAAACGGCCGTGCTGGATGTTTTTGGACTCCTATATAAGATTAACAGTATGCTGTGTTTACAGTCTCTTAGTGTAATATCTAGGATTCAACAAATAACCAGGTTGTGAAATTGATACTCAAAAGGGCAGCTGGACCTTCTGAAGGATAAGGATAAGTATAAACAAATAAATTACACATTTCAACTTCTTCCACATACAGAATTATAAGTACATCTAAGAAGGATTGTTCATGGCCCCAACTAAAAGAAAATCTTTATAACTATGTTATATCTTATAACTATCTTTGGAAATGGAACATTAGCACGGGTGAAGTAAAAAAAATTCCTCTAGAAATTCAGTGAGTGTTTTTGGCAGCTGTTTGCTTGGTATACAAGTATTAAGGTCAGTTAAACATTTTCTTGTAGGTTTTTACCAATACATTAGATACTACTAATAGGAATGTGTGTATATCTCATATTTTGACTATGGGCTTATCAGACTCCTCAGTGTGGTTACCTGGCATGTGGGTCAACGAGCTCATTATGTTCTAGGCTGCTCCACCCTTATCGTCTTGGGAAAAGGACAGTGTTAAAACAGAGGGGTCTTGTGAACAGCAGAACTAATGAGGTTTGGGTCCTTAGTAGTGGACTTTGTGACAGACTGTAAGAATGCTCTTGTCCTCAGAGCTCCCAGGTGGTCCCTTAGTTCATCCACCGTAATGACCAAAATTACCTTACCATCCCCAACCTCCTCCTTGTTCAACTGTTTGCTGCTTTGTGGCCATACATAGGCTGGCCATTTCTTGCCGCTTAACTATCAGGTGTGCAGAATGCCTTGCCCCTCAACTGGAGATCTGTACAGGTGTCTTTGAGAGGTACGTATATCTCCCCAAGCATGTATTATGTGGGGTTGACCTTAATAACTTTGAAGTCTGTATCGAATTTCACCGTAATGGCCAATGGGCCACTTGTCTGATGTGACTTTCAAGCAGAAAAACAAGGCAAATGTATTAACTTTAAGGTGGTTTGGTTTTGGAGGGATTTTTTAGAAAACCAGGCTAAGAGCTAACCAGGCATTTGTCAGTATAAGAGGTGTAAACGTTCAGTATGCGAGCAGAGAAGTTTTGTCAGGTGGTAGTAGGGTAGCTTGAATTTGGTCACATCAGAGAACATGTTCGATCTCATCCTAGGCAATACCCAGTCACATACACCAGTACTCTGGGTCTGATGCATCACGTTACAGGAAATGCTGGAAGGCTGGTTGTGTGACAAGTACCCAGTGGGTCAGATGATGGAAAAGGGCTTGAGTATATAGCTTTTGCCTGCCATAAGAAGCTGTATGACACACAGCCGTATGTTAAGAAACAAAAGTAGGAGATCCCAACTCTAATGAACGTCTACTGGAGTTTGGTTCTTGGTAATCCACATAAAGACAGACTTTGTAACTGGAATCCTGTGGGAGTAAATGGAGCAAATATAAGGAGGCTTGTTGCCCAGCTTTCCTGAAGTCCAGACCTACGCAACATATGTCTGCACCTCCTATGTTTTCTACCCTTTTGTCAGTAACTTGATCAAATATTTATAAATATAACTATTGATTAATTCATATGGCTTTGTAGAAGAGTGCATGAAATAATTATAAATGCTAGTTGGCCTTGTTTAACATACCAAGTTTTAGCTGAATTGTTAAGATATTTTGGAGGGCTCTAAAATCATCAACAGATCCAGTAAGTGGTAAATTAGTACCAAAATTATCAAATAAAGCAGGAATTGGCTACAAGGGAGATGAGAATTGAATTTTTTAATATTTATTTTTTTAATGGAGTGGAGGGGAGGGTGAATTAGGCTAAGCCATAGCACAGTATTCATTAGTATCTCCCTTAATGATGGACAAAAACAGGTACACTGCTGAAATTTGCTTTTAATAAAAAATAAGGAGACACAGCTATTACAGATTAGGATTAGGATGCACTGGATGATCTGCAAATTGGAGTAGTAAGACACTGTTGAGATCTTAACCATAATGCTGTACAACAAATCTGGTATCAGTGAAAGAAATATGAGATCAAACTGGAGTGGATGAAGAGAAAACTGCAAGAAATAATAAGGAAAACAAAAATTCAGTCTTATAAATGGACCTTGGAAAGTTTGACAATTGTTCATTCTAATAAAAGTTGAGAGAGGATATTAACACTCTTGATAATTGTGAGTGAATAAATATACAAAGGAAAATCAAGTCAAATGACAATTTTGACAGAAGAACAAATATATGTAAGCATTAATAAATTGATTGTGTAATTAAAAGAAGGTTTGCAGTCTTGGCACCAATGTACTGGAATAGTCTTTCTGTGGAAATAGTGGCAGTAAAAGAAAGCTTTCTGAAACGTAGATTGCTTTTATGAAAGTGATTATATGATGTCTTTACCTAAAATAGCAGAGATAGACTTGATGACATTAGATGTTTCTGTGTTCATTATACAAAGATGAATATTACTGAAATTGGTAATTTTACCTACAGAAAGCAAGTAGTAGGTCGGAGCTTGCTATAGAAATGGCGTGTGAAAGAAGAAACACATCTACTATCTATTATCAGTTCCAGAATTTTGTGAAAAGGTTTATATTTCCTTTAGAAGAAGTGTTACTTTACATGATGCCAAATAGACCTTGAAATTCACTTACTTTTTTTTAAGTTTCATTCAAATGTGGGAAACTAATTTTACTAAAACAACTCTGCCTCTGAAGATTCAGTCTTTTGAGGAACAGGCTAAGTTCATAAGAAGAGGGTATTCTAGAGAATTCTGACATACAAAAAAGCTTTATGATTTCTGGAAGTTGGGGTTTATAAGGCCATACATTATCAGAATAAATGGTGGTCTTGTTCTTCTGTATTTTCCTAGTTCCTCAGGCTTAGAATGGAAAGAGCGAATACGTGAGATTGTCTGGCCATTGGAAGGAGAAGATGCCTGCTCCAAGGGTGCCAGTGCTGGCAGCAAGATCAATGGATCTCTTCTATTCCAGGAGACATGGAGGTCTATTTGTGGTTGGAGCTACCTGACTAGATAAAGTATAGATCAGTCTGCTATGAAAGTACCTCCCATGAAGAAGACTGCCTGATGGCTTAGTTTGCTCTGAATGTATCACATTATCAGATAAGCCTTTTCATGAAATTAAAAACCAAAACCAATATTTTTCTGGTTTCCGGGTTTGGCTTGGAATTTTTTATCCCCTTCTTTGTCAATTCAGGTGGGCCATTATCTGTTGCTAATTTTAATTGGAATTGTGGAAGCAGAATCCTGCAATAGAAAAACCTTGGAATGTTTCCTTAAGCTTTAAAATAGGCAAGCTTGACTCAAATTTGCAGTAAGGGCAGTTTATGCATCTGTAGCAGTATAAATAGCACTTTAAATAGGTGTAAATAAAATATACTCATGTTCAAAGTTTCTTTATGTTGTCAAAGTGGAGTAAAATATTTTTAATGTAAAAAATAGTGAAGCCCAACTTACCATACGAACAATGCACTTCAGTATAGGGATTTTCACCAGAAACACTTGGCTGCTGAAAGGGAGATTGCACTCTCTTAAATTTAAACTGGTTCTGAAGCCAGTTAATTTACGCCACTGTAAATGAAGTTCACAGTGTGCAGCATAGGCTGTAAGCAAACATACAGCTTCATAGCAAGGCTGGAGGTACAAGATAAAATCAGTATCAATTGACTAAACACTCAAAGTTGCACTGTCACCAAACCGTCTATAAATGACCCCATTTGGTAAGCCCTAGCAATCCTGTAATTAGGCCAGGCTGTCGGTGTTTGTTTGTATTCTGTTATTTTAGTCCGGAATGCCTAATGGGAATCCACTTAGAAAGCAGTCTAGTAGCCTGTATCTCCCTTCCACTGTAAGCTGTAGAAAGACCATTGGTCTGCTTTGAGTTTTGGGGTTTGTAGTATACAGATGAGCCTTTTGGGATCTAAACATATGTAACAAAGTTTTCCTTTTCCATCTTCATTTTACATCAAATTGTAAGAGTTTGGGGTTTTTTAGGGTAAGCCTAGGACCAGTCTTTCTCTTAAATGACCATTAAAAATTTTAATATACTCCTTGGTGTGCTTCCTGTGGACTTTATTGAAAAAATTCCTACAGGTGGGTACTATTTGTAGAGTTGTTCTTTGATACATGTCAGATATTTTACTTTTCAAAGTATGCTGTGTATATATTTTGCAAAGCAGAAGTATTGTCAAATTAAATTCAGTGTAAAAGTCACTTATAACACAAATTTAGAACTGTGCATAGGACTTACAGACCAAATTCAATGCTGGGAATTTTTTTGTTTGTTTTATGGTACATTGTTGTTTTGTTTTGTTTTTTTAAATAGTAAGACTGTAGAATCAATTACTTTTTTTTCCATTTCAGTTTCAGGAATAGATTGAAGAAACCATGGCCAATCAACGGGATTACATTAGCAGACCTATTTGCAATGGAATTTCTGTTCCTGAAAATAAAATCAATTCCTTAGTGGCTGAAGGTCATGGACAACAAATTCTAAAAGTACTACAAAAGTTCAGAGAACAAAATATATTTTTTGACTTTAAAATTCTTGTGAAAGATGAAATAATTCCTTGTCATCGTTGTGTACTGGCAGCGTGCAGTGATTTTTTCAGGTAAACCTAATTTTGGCATGAGTTTGCAGGAAATGGATTGTAAGTTCTCTGGGAGGGAGGGAAGGAATATAATTACAAAAATTAAAAAATAAGTCATCACAACTTACACATGTCTGCAGAGTTTTGAGCAAAGTGTTCAAACATCATACTAAGGATAGCAAAAAAAAAAAAAAAAAAACAGAACAAAACTACAGTGTTAGATGCCTAACCATACCCCAAACACATCTGTTTGTATTGCCAAAGTGACATGAGGACTTCGAGTGAATTTGAGATTCAGACAGCAGTCTATACTCTGAAATACAAATGTCAAACCGTAAGTGCATGGTTCTGCTGTTAGGTAGAATTGACACAAGTTGTGTATCTTTAAGACTTATCTGTTGCCTGTGTCTGTACTTGCCGGTCTACAAGGGTATTGTTTGACTTTGTATGGGACAGTCTATGTACTCTGACACATTTATATTGTGAAACATAGAAGGTTGATTACAAATACATCTTGCATTGAACAATTGTGGATAAATTGTACGTGGTTTTGGAATGGGGCTGGATTTTGTTTCTCTAAGATGACTGGTCAGTATAGTAGAGTTTGTCTTCAGAGGTATTTAAACATATCTTATATTTTTTCTAAACTACAGTTTTTAGCCTTTCAGCATGAAATGGATCTGTGATCTTCCTTCTGGTGCTTAAAGCTATGCATTCTTAAGGGACAGACAGATCATTTACATACAGGATATTAATTTATGAAGAACCTTGCTAACTTTATTAGTAAGGCTCAAACTTGCAATTCCACACTGAAAGTCTGTTTCCAAATACACTCTTTACTAAAACACAAAGCTAAGACGCTCTAACAATGAAAAAATGGGCTCCTGGAAATGAGTTAAATAGGTGACAAGTGTTATTTTCAAATGCCCTGGAGCATCCTATGGTCTGTGGGAGACTGTCATATATGACAGAGGACACAGGCTAGATGTGTTCTTAGGACTACTGAAAAAAGAAGAAATGCGGGTGAAATAAGCTGTTTCTCCACTGTAGCAGCAGATTTGTTTTTTCTCTGACACACAGAACTACTTTCATTTCAAGTGTTTACTGCTTGCCAGCACATAGATGCTCTGGTAGAAAGGAATATTAGGATGAAATAGCTTCCAGTGGTAATTTTTAGAACTGAAGTTAAGCACATGGTAACATACATGGCCTTTTCACTACCTACAGGCTCTTCAGGTTAAAATTTGCCAGGAGAGACCTCTCCTTGCGTGCAACCGTTGTTAACAGCAGCCATCAAATTCATAAGTTGTCCTGGAATGCAAGGCCCATTTATTACCTTCAGGGAATAAGAAGTACCTAGGTCCACTAGATAAATTTTAAAATGAAACACCTTTTCTCTTCCTTGGCCTTTGGACTTCTTTTAGTTTTGGTTTCATTGTGTAAACCCAAGATTCAGCAACATTTTGCTCCCTACTTGTTAGCTTTCAGAATCAAAGCCTTTGCCTAGATTGCTCTCCTTCTACTACTATTGTTCAGTTGCTATTTTACTCTGTAATTTAGAGATTTGTATCATAGCTCTTGGATTAATGAGGAAAGGATTCTAAGGATCGTCATTTAGTATGCAAAAAGGTCTTTGGGATGCAAGTGTCTTATTGTAATTTTATGTTCTTGTTCATGAGGTCAGACAAGTTCCTGCTTTACCTGATGTTCACTTCCCAAAGAGTATGCTATACACAGTGATTTTTTTTTTTTCTCTTTGGCTTCATAAAAGTATGAGATTTTAAAAATCACATACTATACAGATACTAATTGTATAACTGAACTATGATATAATACTCTTTTTTTAATAGGAACTATCTATGATATATTAATAATCCAGATTATATACTTAGTATTTGATGATTCATCTAAATCTTTCTCCACTATCATCTTTTGTCAAATTTGGAAACCGTTGTTATCACAGCCCGACGCTTAGGCTCTGGGAGGGTAGGGCAAGTGATGTTGCAGCACTATTCTGTTGCCAGCACTTACCGGCTTGAAAAACTTTAATTATTTTATCTTGCCATGTTAGATTGTGTGAAATAGTTAAATGTTATTACATATTTAGTAATAGTCAAAGTTGTAATAAAATTTGCACAAATCTACTGATAAATAGTTTGTTCCACAATTTCAACCGTCGTCTTTGTATTCAGTCACAATCTACTTTCTGCACAAGTTTCATTGTGTCATGCAATCCTACGTCAAAACCTCATTTTTTTCTGACATCTGCCTGTACCCATACATCTATCTGTCAACTCTAAAGCAAGAATTAAGTTTCCTCATGTTTTTTCTCCTCTTTCACCCCTCACCTACTTTTATTACTGAGGAATGCACCCATCATCCATCCTGCCATTTGCTCAGCCTGCAATTTGGAAAGCCTTTTTTCGCTTAATTTTCTGTATTCATCCACAGTGCATGACCTAAATCATGGGGCTTCTTTACTATATATTTTTTAAATCAGCCTTTCTTTCCCAAGCGGTTGAAACTGATGCTGCCCCAAACAATTTCACATTTTCTCTCACATTGAGAGCTGCAGACTTCATTGCTCTCTGTGAAAATCCATGCAAAACACAGGTGCTGCTATCACTTTTATGAGCCATCACTCTGAATGTGTTCTTATCACCTCTCCTTTTTTCTTCAACCATATCGAACAAATGCATTGTTCTTACTTAGGAGAACCTCCACATTTTAGACCTATACAGCCTGCCCACCTTATTATACACCCCGATGGTCTCCTTCCTCTCACATCAGTGTTCTCTGCTGTTTGCTAGATCTTTAATTTGTGTGTATATCTTCTATATTTTATTCACAGAGCCATGTTTGAAGTTCATATGAAAGAACGAGATGATGGCAATGTTACTATTAGTAATCTATCACCCAAGGCAGTGAAAGCTTTTCTTGATTACGCTTACACAGGAAAAACAGAGATAACAAATGATAATGTGGAAATGCTCTTCCAACTGTCATCATTTCTTCAAGTTTCACTCCTTTCCAAAGCTTGCAGTGACTTTCTAATAAAAAGTATTGATCTTGTGAATTGCTTACAGTTGCTTTCTCTATCAGAAAGTTATGGTTCCGTCCGCTTGTTTGATCATGCACTAGATTTTGTACAGCACCACTTTTCGTTGCTGCTCAGATCAAGTGATTTTTTGGAGATGAATTTTGAGATATTACAAAAATGTCTCGAGGCTGATGAACTAAATGTCCCTGAGGAAGAATCAGTGTTGAAAGCTGTCCTTCAATGGACAAAACACAACTTAGAAACACGACAAAAATACCTGCCTAATTTGATTAAAAAAGTGAGACTACACCAGTTACCTGAAAAGACTTTGCAGGACTTTCTACATTCTGAAGAACACTTACTTAAGAGTGCTAATTGCTCAGTAATAATCAATGATGCAGTTGAAAGTGTGCAAAACTTTAGTGGACTGTTTCCAGATGCACGTCCTTCAACAACAGAAAAATATATATTTGTTCATAAAACTGATGAAGATGGAGAAAACAGACATACATTCTGCTACAACATCAAAACAGATAAATGGAAAGAACTACCACATACGCACATGATTGATCTTCCAGGGTCAAGTTTATCTAGCTATGGAGAAAAAATATTTATAACTGGAGGATGCAAAGGGAATTGTTACAGGACTGTCAGGCTTCATATTGCTGAACCATTTCATGATGCCACTGACCAAACCTGGTGCTACTGTCCAGTCAGCAATGAATTCTCCATAGTGTCAGCTATGAAAAAACCAAGGACAATGCACACATCTGTTGTAACCTTAAATCAGCTGTTTGTAATAGGTGGAAAGACCAGAGGAGCTCAAGAAACCCGAAGTCTTTTGGATGTAGAATCCTATAATCCTCTTTCCAAAGATTGGAAATCTGTAAGCCAATTACCAAGAGGTATCTACTATCCAGAAGCAAGTGCATGTCAGAATATAATTTACGTCCTTGGCTCAGAAGTAGAGATTACTGATGCCTTTAATCCATCTCTTGACTGTTTCTTCAAGTATAATGCTATGACTGATCAGTGGTCTGAGCTTGTAGCAGAATTTGGGCAATTTTTCCATGCAACTCTAATCAAAGCTGTTCCAGTGAACTGTACATTGTACATATGTGATCTCTCCACCTACAAGGTCTACAGTTTTTGCCCAGAAACCTGTGTTTGGAAAGGGGAAGGATCTTTTGAATGCGCTGGCTTTAATGCAGGGGCAGTTGGGACAGAAGACAAAATTTATATATTGGGTGGTGATTATGCTCCAGAAGAAATCACAGATGAAGTTCAAGTCTACCATAGTAGTAGGTCTGAGTGGGAAGAAGTTTCACCAATGCCAAGAGCCTTAACTGAGTTTTACTGTCAGGTCATTCAGTTTAATAAATATAGAGACCCCTGGTCATCTGTACTGACAATTTGCTCTGGAGAATTTTGAAACTCCTGAGTCAAAAGAATCTATTTAAATGCACAAGTTTTAGAACAGATTTTTAGGTATTGATTGACAGAGGGAAAAATATGTTTTGTTTAAATCTTCAGTTTAAATTGTATGTTATAGAATTGCTTTTGGAAGAGTCCATTAAATTGTCATTCATGCTAGTCATTGTATAGAAAGTATTACTTAATTTTATATGCAAGTCTTCTCTGTAATTATCTGAATAATTTGCAAAATGATATTACTTTTCAAAAAAGCGTAGTCATGAGGAATTCATTGTGTAATATGTGCCATTATTTCTGTAATATTCACAGTTGTCCCAGTAGATAAATTGCTGAGTGAGAAAACTCACTGTGATACTGTTTTCCCTATGTAACTGAAGTTTAAAAGAAATCTACATTAGTGTTGTTTTATTTAGGATTTTTATATTCATAAACCTGTAAGAGGAATTCATTGTCAGCTTGATCTTATTAGAATGACCTTAGCAAGGGCAAGAGCCAAAGTGACCTTCACAGCATTAAAACCAGGTATCTAACTTGAAGAGACTGATAATTCCTAGCATCTTACTTCAGCTCTTCAGTTTTACCAGTTTTTCTCCATTCTTGTGCCTTAGTAGTAGCTGTACTTTCTGTTTTCATCCCATTAACTGTGGCAAGATAAACTTTGGTAACATGTTGCAGGGTGGGCAAGATTTCTACAGGATGGATGATTCATATGGTATCTTTGCTTCAGTCGTGCTGTTAACTAAAGAAAAAACACTTCAGGATGTGTTCAAACAGAAGTCTTCCATCTCTGAAGTCTCCAGTGCTACCTACTAAGCAGCCATTAGGCTGCTTACAGCAGCAAGCTGTAAAATAAATTTTAGTTGTTGCTTCGGTTAACTATGGGAAAAGTTCGTATCTTGTCATATATCAAATACAAAGTTACAAAAATAAATCCCCATATTTCAAGTCAAAGTAAATAGTATTTCTGAGGCGAAAGAATTACTTTTTTTAACTTCTACAGTGGTTTAAAGGAATTAAAACACTTTATCTTGTACTTCATGATAATTTTAAGTGTTAAAATATTACATGGCAAACATTACAATATATTGTTCGATAAACTTTCAGTAGTCATGTATTATAATGTTAAAATGTAATAGACTTTTAGTATTAATATTAGTCTAAGCATACATTGTGAAGTAAATTTGATCTCATGCATACAGAGTGGGACCTGTGTCTGACAGAAGGACACTGCAATTAGCTAGGTTTCATAAATTCATTTGTAATCTTCCACAGCCTGAGAATTTCTTTTTTACCAACTATTTGAATAAGATATTGGGAGCCTTTATGTTCCATATAAGTACTGTTTAAGCAGTAAGGTTGTCTTATGCCAGACAGAATGGTTCTAAACATCTAAGCACATCTTTTCCAAGCAGTTTAAAAATGAACAAAATTTAGTGAGGCATCTAAAACATCTTTCATATGGCTTGAGTATGGCAAGTTCATTATCACATCACTACTGCATGTACTTTTTGCAAAACTCAAGCTCAATATTAATGCTTAAAGCTTAATATTGCCTAGCAACATACTTCTGTTTTAAACAGTAAACAATGGAAAGTTCCAATTCTGTGATTGACTCTATAATTTGTTATCAGATACCTTTATAAATTTAGATAACATTCATCATAAATATTTTCATAAGGATGTAAATGAAAATTATGCACATTTGGAGAACATATTAATAGTAGCACCCTCCCACTCAATAATTTATTTGTATTAAAATGCGTGTCAGTTCTGTAGAAGTAAATAGCTTGTTGTTACAGTATATCAGGCAACTTCCACATTTATTTTGCTCTTTTCATAGTGAGTCTCCAAATCATATTATAACTACACTTAGATAGGTAACCTTTACAATCACCATACTGAAATGCAAGCATTTTTATATTGGAACACAACTACTTTTTGTTAGTGCAAAGCAAATGTATCGAATAGTTTAGGAGAGATGGAGAATACTATTCCTGCTTACTGAAACAGTAGGAGAAAAATAAATAGACATATAGGAGAACAGTAGTTTTAGCATTAATAAGGCTGCTCATGGTAGAATAGAGCCTTCATTAATCATTAATTATTGCAACTTGTCACTTCTTCAGAAATACAAGGCCCAATTCTCCTCTGCTTGTGTTTTTGTGTTGTTTTTATACCCGGGTAATATGAGTATGCAATTTATGCAATGAGAAAAGTAACATATTATGCCCATAGTACATGGGTATAAATAGCTATGCAAATTGGAAGAGACTAGAGAATTGCAGGGTTTTTTAATTGCCACTGTCATGACCAAATTGCTGGGTCACACAAACAGCAAGTGAGTCAGTAATTCAGGTGATGCTTTCCTCTGAGTTTTTCCTTACAGCAAGTTTTTTTGGCAGTCTTCCATCCAGCTACTTGCTATATGTATAAGCCTCTGGCATACAACATCAGACAAAGCAATGACGTAGGTGGTAAAGTACTCATTATTAGTATATATAGTGAAAACTGAAGCTTAATTTGGAAAATAGACATGCTTCTTTAATAGTGTATGCTACATTTGCACAGGAACTAATGTCAGTTCCCAGTTTGAAAAATCATTTGTGAATTTCAAATAGAGTTGAGCTGTCTTACTCAGTGATCAGGAAATAATGTAGTAGTGTCAGTTACTTTATACCATTGCTTACAGAAAAGTTACTGTGAAATAGTATGACTTGTGTAGGTAAGCCTGTATTACAACTCTCACAGAGGAAAAAAGCTCATTTGCCACAATTCCACATACAGGGAGTTAAATCTGATAGCAGAATTGAGTGCAGAAGAAGTTGTGTTAGAAAGTCATAGCTAAAAACAAGGCTTTATGATAGAATTAAGGGCCTATGTTCCAAATCCTGTAATTAATCGCTAATGATGTAAGAAAACTCAGTGAAGTCAACTACACTACTCAGAAGAATATGGATTACTTGCATGAGTAACTGCTGTAGGTCTGGATCAAATAGATTTTTCAGTCTACTTTACACAGCTGTTATGCAATTTAAAAAAAGTCACAAAATTAGTGCAAAACGAGTTTTTCTACATCTTTTCTGACTTTTCAAAGCTCACAGTACTTTATGAAAAAGTACCTTCCTCTAAAAATAGTCAATGACTAGATTAATGATTACCTATGTTCTCACTGAAATACAGTAAGATGTTTAAAACATAAAAATTGCATGTGAAGTTATAATCTACTATTTGCACTTAAATGATGTAACCAAAATATTCCTAATAGTATTCTATTATTTGTCACAGAACACATTATAAGCATGACCAGTATAATATACATGAAGATAATATATATTGTATGTGGGATTTTAATATCCAGTAATGATTACATTGGATAATCTTAATTTTTAAAGAATGCTATCAAAACATTATGGCACTTTGGTAATGTTATCATACTGGTTTAGTTGTTACAATAAATATTAATTATTCAGGTGTTTATATTGATTATGTTTGCACAGACCTGATGATTACTCTATTATTTATGTACTAATGAATTTATTTTCTATATTCTAAATACATTTGTAGTAAGTCAGTTTACTGCTGTTAAAAATTCATTATATTCACAAAATGGAGTAGATTTACTGGGTCAGATTTATTTCTGGTATTACTCCATGAAGAAAGCTGTATACCTCCTCTGATTAGTAGTAGGTAGTAGGTAAGGTATAGGCTATAGAATGTGCTGTCTGCAGTTCGTAATGTGAAGTCTAATTTTAGGTGTTTCTGTTTGTAGGTGACCAACAGGAGGCAGCATAAGATCTATTTTAATTAAAACAGGCTGAAACCAGGGATATATTTGACAATATTTATAGCTGAACATTATGCTCAATTTACCTTTTTTCCCTTCTAACATCCAATAAAGCATAGAGATCAGTAACATTTTGCTGCTGCCTGGGCTCTGCTGATATGTGGAAAGTACGATACTACATGTTTGCCGAGATGTTCATTCTTTTATGAAATAAAAGCACCGAGCAACTGAATCCTTCTCAGGTCTGATTTTTTTCAGTGAGTTTCAAAATACAGAGAATCTACAATGTTTCTAATGAGGTTAACTACTTTTTTTTTCTTTCTTTTTTCAACTGGAGAACATTTTGAATGTTAGATGATAACCAAGAATGCACTTAGCATGCATGAAAACTGCAGCAAGGGTTTTTTTTAATCATCCTTGGACCTTGTATTTGTATATCCTTTGTAAATCAATTTGCTGCTCCCACGCTAAATTTGATTTAGTCTGCTGAAAAGTTGTAAGTTTACCATTTACTCATTTAAATTGGTATCTTTTTTTATTGGATCCATCTAGCTCAGACTGATATATAGGGGGTTTTTAACAGTTTAAGTATTGCAAATGATTAGGTATTTATTTTGACTGAAATGGGCTTCCATACTACTTAGAAGTGGCTTTAAATAAAAAGAGGTATAAGCTACTTAGTCTAAAATTCATGTGCAAAGGGTGCAGAAATGGCATTAATACGAAGTGAGGGAGCCCTGTGTTGTCTTGTATTCTTCCGGAACTTAAAATTCTGTGACCTTCAAACCTCTGTATAGATAAAATAGAGTTACAGCAATAAAAATTAACCTTCCAATACGCCAAGGCCTTTGCCCCACAGCTAGCAAAAGCTATTTGGAGACACGTACAAAGCGTTCCAGCAGTGTTCACAATGTTAAAAGCTTATATTGAACAGTGAAGGGATTCACAGACCAAATTTGAGAGCTGTAGTTGTGTAACGCTGTGCACAATCAGAAGAAAATTGCATATGTACATTCTACAAACCGAGGGAATTCACCATGGACTTGCACAGTTTGTATCTGAAGTAGACCGTATGGTGGGGCTTTTCTCATTGTGATCAAAAGCCAGGAAGCAGAGTCTGGATTTAATGAATAAATTACACTTAAATTACACATAATTATTACACATAAATTATATGTAAATTCGAGACAGTTCACATGAACGAAGGAGGTCCAAGGATTTTTGTTGGAGGAAGCTGGTATATACCAAGATTTTTCACCTGTGATCAATAGCCTCTGTAATAGTGGAATAACAATAGGGGCAGAAAGTAGAGCTATTTAGAATTATGTGCACAGTTACCCTAGGAAATCATACGCTTCCTAGTTCAAATTATTCTAATGGACACTAATCATATTTAGTGTTTTTGTGCTTCACAATAAAAAAAGGATACTCAATGAGGTATAATTAGCACTAATTATTTTTGCAGACTGGCAGAGGATCAGACTGTTAATGACTTTCACTCTCTCATTTTTCCACCTAGTTGGACCTGAATCTAGTCTGAGCTACCTTGTAAGACCTTTAGGGCACACTTGCATCTTATTTCTAAGCACTGTCAAATTACTTGTAATAATGTAAATCAAAGCCTAATTCATACATAGGCCTTAGTAAGAAATATCCCTGTATAATATATTGCCAGCAACATGGCATGGTCTTGCTACCCTACTCCTTACTATTTTCCTTTTTAAATTTTTGTGATATTCAATACACAATGGGCAAATATGGCAGCTAAACTATCATTATCTGTAACTATGCTGATAAATTAATAGCCTTTCCACGTTTAGTTTCTATAAATATTTTCAGGAAGTTCACCGCCAGAATTGTTGACTGAAACTGGTAAATACCATTTTAAAGGAGATTTGTAGTTTCATCATCACAATTATGATCACTAGAAGCTATATTAATCAAATAACCTATCCATCCAGTGAAAATGCTCAAGTCCAAATACAGCCCAGAACTTGGATTTGAAAGGATTGAGCAAGTAATTGTTAATAAATACGCAAAATAATACATACGTGCATCAGGTTAGGCTGAATAGAGGTAGCAAACTTCAGGAAAAAAATATTTTGAATTATCTACCTGCAAGTAGTGCCTTAAGCCTGCACAAAGGTTACGTTACCAAGGCAACAGGATGTAATACAGAGAGCAAGTGGCAGACACTTCATGTGTGGCTGAGAAGACAAAAAGGAAGAGCCCAAGAACAGAAAGCTCCACAAAAGTGTTTTGCATGTATATTCCCTTACATTAATGACATGGTGGCTTACATAAGCAGCACTTTCTGAAAAAGATAGTTATTTATTACAGTATCTCCACAAACGTTATTTCACTATTTTAATCACAAAACCCACAGTACGCTCAAACCACACAGTTTAGGAAGAAATGCAAATTGCTATGCGTTAGCTCTGCCATCATAAACCTCCCGGCCACACTGGTTCTGCCTGTTGTTTTCTGGTTGCTCCTACACGACCGTGGAAAGGCGCACAGGGCAAACCCGCACCCTCGCACTGGGCCTACCAGCACCCGCCCCACCAGCACTAAGAGGAGCACCAGGAAGCCGCGTTTCCCCCTCCCTTATAGACCGCCGCAGAGCGGCACCAGCCCTCTCCCACCACCCCCGGGCGCCCTGCCGTGCCGCCCCCTCAGACAAAGCAGGCGGGACAGCGGCGCCGGGACCGCCCTGTCTGGCTCCTCCGTGACCCGGCGAGATCCCCGCCGCCGGCAGCGAATTGAGAGGAGAGGCGGGCGTTGGCAGCCGCTAGCCAGTCAACGGCAGGCATCGGGAAGACAAGCAGCGACTGTAGCCAATGCTGTCTGAGGCCTGCGCACGGCGGCGGCCCCGCTGGGAGAGGAGTTGCCGCGCTCCAAGCATATGTGGGGGATTCCGGCCCGCCTGGCGCGTCAGGGCGGTGAGGGGGCGGGGTGGGGCGGGGGAGAAGTGGCGGACGTGGACTGCCAATAGGCGTGCGGGAAGGACTGACAGGCACGCAGCTCGCCCAATGGGAGGGCGGTGGCTGTTAAAGGGCCGGCGACCCGGAGGGGAGAGTTGGGCGCAGGTGAGCAGTTCGCGCGGCTCCCCGGGGACCCGAGCGGGGCGGGGAGCGGGTCCGAGGCAGCCGCTTTCCCCGTGCAGCTGCTGCCCGCGCGGGGTGCAGGCGGCACCCGGTCCCTTTGGGGGAGCGAGCGGTGGGGCTTCGCCGCCCTCGGCCCCCGAGGGCGGTGAGGCGGTTGCCCGCCGTCCTCCTCGGCGGCCCCGCGGGGAGGCCTTCGTCCTCCTCCCGGGAGAGGCGCAGGGCCCCGCCGGCCCGCCCGCGGGTCACTTGCCGGGGGGGGGGGGCCCTGGCCTGCGGCGCGGGTGGGGGCCGCGGGCCCACCTGCTCCCTGGGGCAGCCGGCCGTGCCATCGCCTTCCTTTGTTGCCTTCCTTGGCCTCCCCGCAGGGCTTCGTGCGCCTCCTGGCGGGACCAGGCCGGCCCCGCTGGCCGGCGGCGACGTCGCTGGCTGGGTGGGCCGCCTCGGACCTGGGGGCTGTGCCTGCCTCCATCCCTCCAGAATGCGCGCCCTGCTCGGAGGGGAGGTTTTCTGCCGTTCGTGGCCGTTGCAGTTTCAGGGGATGGGAAACTTTTGACTGATGAATCTGTGGATTCAACAGCCTGAATCCACAGCTGCTTTCCGTCCTCGGTACCTCCTTTCTGCTTCGTTAAATTATGCTTTTAGGTGGCGTTGGTTCCCTTTGGTGCTTGCCTTTTCAGGTGCTCAAACCGCAAGCTCCTTGCAAGGAGGACTGTCCATTTGGTGACCTGTGTTCAGCAGCACCCAGATCCTCCTGTACTAAAGCTTGTCATAGTACTAAAGCGTAAGTTGTTCCAAACCAATGTAGCCATCCGTTATGAATCACATACGAAGTTTTCCAGAAAGCCCTAGGCTTTAGTATGCAAAGATCCTCAGACTCTCAAATTTTATTTAAAAAAAAATACAGGTAGCAGGTCCTCCTGATTTAATTTCTTTTTTTTCTTCAATCATAAGCTCTGAAAATTAAAAAAAAAAAAAAAGCAAACCATCAAGGCATTGTACTTAAAGTCATGATTTTTCTAGAGAATAATTCAAGTTTGATGCTAGCAACAATTCCTCAATCCTGGTGAATCCATGGATTTTTTTGTTTGCTTGCTTGCTTGTTTGGGGTTTGTTTGTTTGTTTTTTTGTTGGTCCAGCATGTGTTCACACAATAAGGTGTGAGCAAAAGAGACACAAAAACACAGGCAGAATGTGGATGCCTCTGTCATTAAGTACATCAAAGTTATTCAGTGTATGTGTGTTCTGTGTGTTTATGGAATGTTCAGTTTAGCTATGCAATACTTGTTTCGTTTCAACCCTGACAAATAGTTTGTGTTTCTTTAGTCCAGTGATGAGGATCTTCTTGGCTGCAGGTACAAGAAGGTTCTCGTTCCTCTAGGATGAGAGGAAATGGCCTCAAGTTGCGCCAAGGGAGGTTTAGATTGGACATAAGGAAAAAATTCTTTACTGAAAGAGTGGTTAAACATTGGAACAGGCTGCCCAGGGAAGTGGTGGAGTCACCATCCCTGGAAGTATTGAAAAGACGTGTAGATGAGGCGCTTCGGGACATGGTTTGGTGGGCATGGTGGTGTTGGGTTGACGATTGGACTCGATGATCTTAGAGGTCTTTTCCAACCTTAATGATTCTATGATTCCAGGTTGCTACTGGCCTGATAGGGCTGCATCAAACTCATAGCTCCATGTTGCCATCTTTCCTGGAAGACCCTTAAAATTTTTCTGTTAGCGTATGATCAGAATTGTTTCTTTTTTCTAGCCAGCACTTGCATTTCTACCCAAACTGTAAAAATACACATTTTGCATTTGCAGCTAGCACCATGCCGTATGATGGGTGCATGGCTGGTCATGTAATGGGCTGTTTGCATCCTCTGTTATTTCCCAGGGATTTCTCTGTCGCTTGACCAGACCGCAGCTATTCCTTGTCAGGTGACTGACATCTTTGGTCATGTACCAGGAGTACTTTTGGTCGTATAGTTGAGAAGGAATTTTTTTTTTTTCAGGTGTCTTCTCTTACCTTCATAGTGCTGTAAGTGGCTTGATCTGACCAAAAGATTTTTTTTCACCTCTGCTCTTATATCCACATGCTTTTTCTGAGTGAACTGCCCATCTTCCCAATTGGTGCACTCAGCAAATATTATTCGCTGTGGAATCCTCTGCTAAAGACACTAAAATGTAGAGCAGTTACGGTTCTGATTTTGGAAAAACTACAATGTCTTGTCATGGTTTAACCCTAGCCAACTAAACACCACGCAGCCGCTTGCTCATCCCCCCACCTCCGGTAGGATGGGGGAGAGAATTGGGAGGGCACGAGTAAGAAAACTTGCGGGTTGAGATAAAAACAGTTAATAATTGAAATAAAACAAAGTAAAAACAGTAATAATAACAGTGACAACAACAATAGAATATACAAAGCAGGCGATGCACAATGCAACTGTTCACCACCCGACAAACGGACACGTAGCCCAATATGTGAGAGCCTGTCCTGTGACGCCAGAGCCTCCCCCCTCCCCTTTAGTTTTTATACTGAGCATGACATCACATGGTATAGAATACCCCATTGGCCAGCTGGGTCAACCACCCCGGCTATGCCCCTCCCCCAGCTTCCCATGCACCCGATGCAAGCACCACCCAGCAACACCTAAAACATCAGTGGGCCATCAACGCGCCAAACCCAAAACATAGCACCCCCCCCCAGCTACTGGGAAGAAAGTTAACTCTGTCCCAGCCGGAACCAGGACATGTCTATCTACAGTTTTTTTCCAGGTGTATGCATTTCATGTGTTAGACTTCATATCAAAGCAAAACTTAAACATGCTCTATGTCATGTTTTTGTAAATCATGCTTTTCAAAATGATGATAGGTTTGGGGTTTTTTTTCTGTAATTATCTAGAATGTGTACAAATACTTGCTTATTACTATTCCTGTCCCTTATATATTTTGAGCATGTAACAGTTCATTTTTCTGCATTAAAAAGTAATACCCTGGAGACCATCTAGCAATGTCAGAAAACAGAATATCCCAAACCTCAGCTTTAGTTAGGTAATAATGCTTTTTAGTTAATATATCAGCAAGGTAAACAGTCCCACAGTGGAGTTGATCTAACTCTGGAAGTCAATATACTGTTAAGACAATTCATTAACACCCGTTTATATTAATGAGAAAGGAATTGTCTTTAATGAGGCAATATGCTTTCAAAAAGGGAACAGTTAGAAAAGGTAAGATGTCCTTACCAATTGGAAGTTAATAGTCATGAGTTTTAAAATAGGTAGGCTTTGCTGCTGTTGTACTGGGAAGTTCAGGGGCTTGTATCAGACATGTTCTAGCAAAAAAAAAATTCTAAAAGAAAACTTTACATAATAAAGGAATTGGATGCCAGTAGTTTCCAAGTTAGTATTATAATTCTTAAAGGTTATGTGCTTGGTTTATTGCGTAAAATCCAAAACCAAGATTAGGCACTTTTTGCAAAGAGTAGCTGGGGAGATCTGACAGGTGATGCACAATACCTGCGCAAGGAGCAGTGAGGCTGACCCACCCGGTAACCTGTCATTTGTGTGTTTTAACTCTCAACCTTCTCTGGAGCTAAGATGAAAGCTTGGCTGTCTGTGTCTTCCATATTCATGTAGAATTATATTTAGAAAATAATGTTGATGAAAATTTGATTTGAAAATGCAATTTTTTTTTGTTTTCCTGTGATTGTGCCCACTTTATCCTACTGTGCTAGCACTGAGAAATTTAGGGAGGGCCAGGGTAGATAGAGATACCATATGAGTCTCTAAAATCCTGTGGTGCCCTGTTATTGGGGAATGACCAGAACCTTGTTCATCCCAGCTGGGGCTAAGTGAAGGAGTTAGCCAGTGTATATGTTTAGATGAAAACAGATGTGATTCAGCCAAAGTCTGATATTTAGGTACCTTAAGAGACAATTAAGTATCTACTAGTACTTTCAAGAGTTTGACATATCCAATTGGCAAGTACTTTGGAAAGTCTGACCCATTTTTCCATAGTTAGCAAAGTACTTGAATGTTCACTTAAGTACATGCTTAAAATCAAACGTGAAATCCTACTGATTTCAGTAAAAGTAAGTGTAACATACAAACAGAGGTTCAGTTTCTTGGTAGTGACAAGTCAGAAATTCTATAATTCTTGTGAAACTTATGTGGTATATAAGAACTCTATGTAATTATTTTTACCTTTTGGAAGACCAGCTCAAAATGGATACCTCTGAATCTTTCACACACACTCCCCACCCTGAAAACACGTAAGTGCAAATGTGTGTGTTTCTAAAGCCAGCGTCAAGATACGAGTACTTGGTCGTTCCCCAATAACCAGGAATCACAGCTTAATCTATATATTTATCAGTCCAGAATAATTGCCTTACTAACAGTGAAGCTTCTGAAAGTGCTCTTAATTTGTTCTGTGTGCAGATAATTTTTCTGAAGAATTTACCTGTTCGGTCACTTTTTAAAAATAAAAAAAAAAACCTTACACAAAAGAAACCTAGAATTTGATACATAGGTCAAGAAATTCAGTTGCCATAATAATAGAAAAGCACTAACACTGTAATTTGCGTTTGAAAAGCACAGCAAGTACCAAATAAATTGATTTACTGCCAGACAAGTAAATATGATGCTGCTTCCTTGAAAGCCCAGCTGTCTTTTCATGGTAAACTTATAATAATGAAGGTTAAGGGAGACGCTTAAAGATCAGATAAAAGGTCTCAGAAAAACTTTATGTAATTCTAGCAGATGCAATGCTGTGTTGTGGTATAAATCTGAGTTTTTAAACGGCAGCTTTTTTTTTTTAGCACTGGTCATGTCAAGTTAAGGGTCTACATTAAAAGAGTAGGTTATATATTTTTTTTTAAATAAGTACCTTTTCTAAAAACCAATTAGTATTTTATTTTCAGAAGGGCAGGAATTTTCATGCATCTTAAACAGCAATATGCAGCTTCCAACTTGAGTCTGAGGAGTCAGAAGTGCTGGGTAACTGCATGGGAGCACTGGAGTTGTCCATGCTGATACACACTCATGCTTTATGCAGTTGATTTCTTCTTGGGACTCGGTTTTGCATATTTGCTATCTAGTAACCATTGGAAGTAAATGGATTCACAGTGAGGGCAATATTTTAACAAGGAAAAGTAGTAAACCAGTTTCCTAAATGCAATGTTTTAAAAAATATTTGATGCCAGCATGCTTACATGTTCGATATGAAAGAATGTTGCTTGACATGGAAAACTTTGCAAGTGAACCACTTATTTACAGTCAATAGCGCATAGGAGATGAAGAACGGTGTCTAAACTATTATCTGCGTTATCCCCAAATGGAGAGTTTTTGTGTAATGTGCTGATGTGTATGTTTTAACCAAGTTTAGGAGAATAACAGGAGGAAAAAATACTTAGTAATTTAAGAATCCTGTGTAGCTGGGGGGGGAGTTATTTAAGGATTAAGTCCATTAGTCAGTAGCAATCAAATATATAATCTGCGAGCCATTTGCTTCAGGTGGACAAAAAGTCTATACTAGATTAATAGTGAACAAACATAACAACTTGAAACTGTAAGTACTGTATAGTGAATTGTTGGCCTACGTGGTTTAAAGCCTTTTAAACTACCTAAAGTGGTAGGTAACGTGGGACAAAAGAAAGTTCAAAATAAATCTGAAGTTGGACCATTACCAAGCAGTCTGACCAAGAACTTTTTTTTTATTCTCAGTCTCTGCTTTCAATTTTTTTTTTTTTTTTTTTTTTTTTAATAGTAATATGGTCTATAATATTTTCGTCACTGCATTAATTCTCCTCTGGTTCTCCCACTCAAACTTTCCACTTTCTGTACAGAGTTGCGCACAATCTGTCAGGTGTGTTATGGGGTTTAGCATTCTTTTCAGCATGAGGCAGAGGACCAACTATTGCTGAGGGTAGAGGATTGGACACGCTTTCCGCCTGTCACCACATCTGACATGGAATGTTTTGCAGTGTGAGAAGGATAGAGGAGGGCTTTACCATGGGCCTGTAATGACTCATTCCTGAATCTATTTCCTGTTAAAACATCTCTAATGCATGACATTTATTTGAACTAGTAGTTATTTTCTGACATTCAGCAGAATTGTTCCAGTTCTTTTTTTGTGATTAAGATAAGTTAGAAGAGCCTCTATATTTTCAACTTTTTTTTTTTTTTTTTTTTTTTTTTTTTTTGACTGGAAATGGTGTCTCGTTTAAAATGTGTCTCAGTAATTTCAGTCCCCTAAACATTTCATGTTTTTGAATATAACAATTTTAGCTTCTTCTGGAAATAATTTAGCATTCAAACTGAAATGTGTATGTCAAATTTCAGCCTTAAGCAAATCCTGACTGGCAAAACTCTTAAGAGTTGAAGGAAAATAGCTGTAGTTTTGTAATGGAAATACAATAGCTGTAATTTTGTAATGGAACCTTAACGGTTCGTGACATGGATATGTTAATGGATTCATAATTAAGATGAGATTAGAGAAGGTATCTATAGCTAATTTATATTCAGAGTTTAACAAAATTGTTTTCTTCTATCCAATGAACGATCAGTTCAAAATATACATTCCTTAAATGATGACTTAGGAGTCAAGTTCATTAAAAGAAAATATACAGTGTATACCTTGGAGATTCATGTTGTTTGCTCTTTTTCTCTTAGGAAGCCTGACAAATAGGAAAATACTACAAAGTGAAGAGAAAATTCACTTCATGAGAACTGAGCTCTGCTTTCATTGGCTTTTAAATTTGATTTGTATTAATAACTGATTAGTGTCAGATCATCTCTGTAGTCTACTGTGGTGAAATTATTAGGTTAAAGCTGGAAAAAATGAAACAATTAAAAAGAAAAAGAAAAAGCAATTTTAGCGTTCAGGAAACTCAAACTCTCCTTAAGGAAATCAGAAAAAGGAGAGAAGTACTCTTTTCAAAGCAACTTAATACAACAATTAATGAGATGAAACGGAAAGCTTGGGAGGAAATAGCGGAGTGTGTAAATGCTGTAGGTGAAGGAGAGCAAAGAACAGGGACAGAAGTGAAAAGGCGATACCTTGACTGGAGAGCACTCATGAAGAGAAAACGTCTGAATGCAAACATCAAAGTAGTTGGTGCTGGGTTTCACCTTCCTTCATCCAATTTAGATGACTCTCTCAATGAAGACATGGATGAGAAAATGGGATTTGCAATTGAATCTAGTTTTGAATGGCAAAATATCACTGACTTCAGAGAAGCTGGTGGATCTTTAACAGAAATCAAAGTAGAAGAGGAAGAGGAGGATCCACAGAATTTTGAAGTGAGTGACTGACATACATTAGCTATATGCAATATGGCCTTTGTTTCATTTCAGTATAAGGCTTTTTGCTGTGTTTCTTCATAGCATCTGTTTCTGTTTTTTCTGAATGTGTGAATTAAACTGTATAAACAAATATGTTTCAGAGAGATGGTATTCAAATCTAGCAACTTGCAATTGTGTGTAAGGTGTTGGATGTTGATTATTAAATTGATATCCCTCAACTTTAAGTATGTATTTGCACATACATTTTTCCATTTGTATGTGCCATAGATAAGAATTAGTTCAGTCAGTAGAATGAAAATATGCTGTTGAAGGAAATGGGTTATTTTAATACTTGGGCTGTCTGGATGGATGAACAGAGAAGAGAAGTGCACCTCTTTAACAAATGAAAGTATATGTTATCTGCAGGTACAGAAAGAAATAGAATACAGAAAGAAGTAGAATACTGTTTGCGTTTCTTAAAATGAACCCACAGGAGATGAAAATACTACTTGAATAAGTCAGTCAGCCATTGCTCTCTGTCAGAATTTCAGTGTGAATTTGACAAGCAGCTGTGGATCCTGTAGACAGGTTGTTAATCCTAGTAGTACCGTGACTGTCCTGGGGTAGGCAGCCAGCTGGAGTGAAGTAGAATGTTTGGATAGTTTTGTTGTGCCTGTACAAATATATAGTTCTCATTTCAAAAAGAGGTACTCAAACAGTTCTGGTTTGGGTTTTTTTTTTTTTGGGGGGGGGGGAAGGGGAGGAAGCGACTCCTGTCTTAGCTCAGTTGAGATGTATGCTGGGAAAAAATCAGCATAAGCTGTTAAATGGTAGTGAGACTACTGTCTGACAGCTGCTGAAGAACAGTGTCTGTCTGCTCTAATGCTAGAGGACTGGCAGTGGCTCCCATTGTCTTAAGATTTTCTGAACCTGTATCTTCCTCAGTTTGCCTTTCTTTTGCAGCATACTTAGTGGGAGACAATTATCCCTTGTGTACTATGAATTTGTAGGACATAAGGGCTATAATTCTGCACGAGTTGTTACAGTCTGCCAAGAGCAATGGTCCTAACCACCTAGTCGTCTGTGTCATAAATAGCTTTACAGCAAATGTGATAATACAAAATTGGTTAAACAAGTCTTTGACTTATTTATTGACCCACTTAATACAGTAAAAATGTCAGTGTTAAATGTTTTTTAGAAATGGAATCCTCAAGTTAGTGAAGGCTGGGTTAGCTTACATACCACGTAGCCTATGGATCCAGCTGCTCTGATAAATAATTAGTCACAACAGATTCCTAGTGGCTTACATAAATGTCACACAGCTATATGAAAAGTAAGAACATAGCTTTTTTAGATCCAGTTTTCTATCAGTGGTTCTGAATGCTCTATAATATCTATCATGCAATATTTTCTGTATGTTCTTGCATGTGCACTGAAAAGCTGATTTTCCATTTTTCATTACCAGATACTAACTTGCAGATAAAGCATGTTTCTCTACCTGTGTAATGGTAGAAAACAGCCTTTTGATCTAACACGGTTATTTCACAGCATGTGAGTTAAACAGTTCTGAGTAGCTTTTAAAATGAAAAAACCCAGTATGTTCTTTTCAGTCAAGTTGTGTGTAACAAATTTATTCTGGCATAAAGACTGGAATGTAATTTTTGTCTATCATATTCCTCTCTGCAGTTTCCTATTGAGGAAGAAGAAGAAATTTTGTCATCAGTTTTGCCAGATTCGAAAAAGGAGAATGACCTACCAGACTTCCCCCACATTGAAGAGTTTGGAAATCTAAGCTCTGTTCAAGCTAGGCTAGCCTATGAAGATTCTCACTTGCTTATAAATCTGGAGAAGCAGAAGGTGGAGCTGGAGAAGCAGCGACTAGACATTGAAGCCGAAAGGTTGCAAGTGGAGAAGGAGCGCCTGCAAATTGAAAAAGAACGGTTGCGGCATGTTGACTTGGAGCGTGAGAGACTTCAGATTGAGAAGGAGCGACTTCAGATTGAATGGGAGAAACTCAGGCTAGAGACTCTGCGTGCTGAAAAACCTGCCCTGGAAAATGACCTCACCCAAACAGAAAAACCCATCATGCAGCCTCTGGATCTAGAAACTGAAAAGTTAAAACTTGAAAAAGAACGTTTGCAGTTAGAGAAAGAGAGGCTGCAGTTCCTAAAGTTTGAGTCAGAGAAGCTGCAGATTGAGAAGGAACGCTTGCAAGTGGAGAAGGAGCGCCTTCGAATTCAGAGAGAGGGTCACTTGCAGTGAACTTCTTGACTGAAGCATCAACATCAGTGTTTTGATGTTTGTAAAATAGAGGTAGTTCTTTTATTAATACTGAAACTGTCCTAGAGGCTTAACAGTTTTCTGTTCAGAGTTGAATGTTGATGTTAAACTGAAAAAGAAAAAAAAAACCAAGAATGGTGCTCAATATGTCAGTGTGCCTACATAAATGAGCTTACGTGTGAAATTGCTTTTCAGTGTATCAGAACTAAGTGTTATGTTCTCTTGTCTTCAGTATTGTGTTGTATTAGTTTGGTGTCTTCTCATAGACATCATCTTCCTTGAGAAGAATCAAGGCTGAACCTTGTACTTTTTTCACTGTACTAACAGTAAGGAAGAATCAGAATAAATAAACGTATGTGGTGAGGGCATGGTGCTGACAATAGGCCACACAGTAAATAAGTGTAAGTTAGACAGAACACAGTAACACAGAGTCATGATGTGATTGATTCATTAAACTTAATTTCCCCTTTTTGGTTTTTTCCATCCCCACACTTGGAAAAATAGTTCAAGAATTATCTAAAAGTTAAAGTACAAGTTACATTCACTGCAGTTGTGTTTACTGTTGTTCCATGGCTTGAACTGAATGGGAGTGCAGAAAATAGTATTCTTCCTTTTGCATGAAATATTCATACTAGATAAAGTTACACATCAACCATACCTCCTATAAGCTGGACTGTTGGTTGCACCAGGTCATTGATAATGCTATATGGAATACAGCACCTGTCTTAGTATAGCATAGGGACTTCCTGATTGATCAGGCATGCTGTCTGATGAGTCTGTGATGACCCCCTGAAGTAAATTGCTAGACCTGATTTGTTCCTTGGAAGACAGTAGCTGGTGATGGGAGTCTCGGGAGTGGAGACACAGAAGCTGAGCACAGACTAAGGAGCACTGAGCTTGAACACTAACACTCTTGATGTTAGTTCTGCCTGGCCAGCACTGAGGTCATGTCTGTGAGGCAGACAGAAGAGGCTTCAATGACTGACACCATATAGTATGTTTTAATTAGACAACAGAAATGGTCAGTGCTGAAGGCTGTCAGTATTTTTCATAAGCAATGTATTAATTTAAAATAATTAAAAAAAAAACAAGGAAGCTTTCTGTTATTTCTTATATGTTTAAATCCCAACTGAGCCAGACTTCACATTTCTCATCTTTCTGCAAGTAACTATCTTTTGTTGACTCCATTTGAAACTTAGGAGTATGAGAATACTAGATCTGAATATATGTTGAGTGACTTACATGGATTCTTGTGCAAGTAAATATATTTATACCACTACAGGTTTACTTTTATTCTGCAAAGAAAATGTTATTTTATTACTGAAACAAGTGTGCTTCTACAGTGGAAATAAATTTGACTACTACAACCCAAAAGTGCTCTCAAGACTGTGTTTCTTCACAGAGAAACAGGGCTAGATATGAAGAGAGACCTGGATACTCAACACTGCAGCACCCCAAAGTTGCTGGTGCCTGTATTCCCTGTGTAGTAAATAAGAGAGATAAGGCATCTCAAAGTAGGGCTTAAACCAGCCAGTACTTACTTAGGAAAGGAAAAAAGAAGGAGATACAAACCAGCTGGATAGAAATGGCCCAGGGGGAAGTGCGTCTGAGATTCTTCTTCCTGAATGTGGTGGGTTGACCTTGGCTGGATGCCAGGTGTCCACCAAGCTACTCTGTTGCCCCCCCTCCTCAGCTGGACAGGGGGAGAAAAATACGGCAAAAGGCTCATGGGTCGAGGTAAGGACAGGGAGATCACTCACCCATTACCGTCACGGGCAAAACAGACTCAACTTGGGGAAATTACCTTAATTTATTGCCAATCAAAATCAGAGTAGGATAATGAGAAATAAAAACCAAATCTTAAAACACTTTCTCCCCACCCCTCCCTTCTTCCCAGGCTTTCTTTACCTCTTCCCTCTGAGCGGCGCAGGGGGACGGGGAGTGGGGGTTGTGGTCAGTTCATCACACGATGTCTCTGTCGCTCCTTCCTCCTCAGGGGGAGGACTCCTCACACTTCTCCCCTGCTCCAGCATGGAGTCCCTCTGTCACGAATGAGTGCTTTAAAGGCTGCTTAAAGCATCACCATCAAAGGTACTAGCAGAAAGTGATTTTAATAGAAATTTATAAAAGTGTGACTTAACAGAGTTCGATGGCAAGGTTCACTATTACTACACGGATGAAGTATAGATCATAAGATTTTAGCAGTACTTAATCATTAACTAATTTAACATCTACAAATTAAGTTAGTAGAGCCTCCTACAATCACGATAGTGACTTAACTACAGATTATTCTTACTGTTAGTCCACACATACACACACACACACAAGCAAAAATATATATGAATATACAAAAGGTATAACTGTTAACAATTCCTCTCGAGTTCAGTGAAGAAATATTCACGTAAAATGTCTCAGCATTTCTCAACGGGCGAGGGTTGAGCCTCGAGGAGTGAAGAGTTTCAGCCCAGGTCCCATCGGACGACGGTCCTCCGAATATCGCAGACTCGAGAGGTCACAAGCTCTGCGAGGCATTCCACTCCGCAGCCTGCTGCAGTCCAGGAGAGCTCAAAGGGTCTCACTCAGGACCACTGTTTATAGGTTCACAAGATGATTGGCTTTAGTCATCCGTAAATTTCCATCCTGGCCACAGCCCCAGGTGGTAATTACTAAAAATCCTCAAGGGTTCAGTGCTGCTCCACTTGAGCTACAACTCAGATAAAGGTATCAGGGGATGACACCTGGGCCAGGCAGTAGGAGTACGTTCCCAGCCTCAGCTATGCAGAGTTTCTGATATGGTCAAGGAGCGCTCAACTGCCAGACTCAGCACACCAAGGCCAAGGTTTCAAAGGAATTTCTGAGATCAACAAGCGGCCCAGATCAACAAGTGGCCCAGGAGAAGAGGGGTGAAGGAATGCACCACTACACCCTCCCACGGGAGACAGTCCTCCATGAATTTCTCCAACGTGGGTCCTTCCCATGGGCTGCAGTTCTTCATGAACTGCTCCAGCATGGGTCCCTTCCACAGGGTGCAGTCCTTCAGGAACAGACTGCTCCAGCGTGGGTCCCCCATGGGGTCACAAGTCCTGCCAGCAAACCTGCTCCAGCGTGGGCTCCTCTCTCCACGGGGCCACAGGTCCTGCCAGGAGCTTGCTCCAGCGCAGGCTTCCCACAGGGTCCCAGCCTCCTTTGGACATCCACCTGCTCCGGCGTGGGGTCCTCCACGGGCTGCAGGTGGATATCTGCTCCACCGTTAACCTCCATTGGCTGCAGGGGGACAGCCTGCCTCACCATGGTCTTCACCACAGGCTCCAGGGGAATCTCTGCTCCGTCGCCTGGAGCACCTCCTCCCCCTCCTTCTTCACCGACCTTGGTGTCTGCAGAGTTGTTCCTCTCACATATTCTCACTCCTCTCTTCTCTGGCTGCAATTGCTGTTGTGCAGATTCCCCCCCCCCCGCCCTTCTTTGATACGTTATCCCAGAGGCGCTACCACCGTCACTGATGGGCTCGGCCTTGGCCAGCAGCAGGTCTGTCTTGGAGCTGGCTGGCATTGGCTCTATCAGACGTGGGGGAAGCTTCTAGCAGCTTCTCACAGAAGCCACCACTGTAGCCGTCACACTACCAAAACCTTGCCATGCAAACCCAATACACTGAAATAAAGTGACAAATTTTCAGCTCCCTGATACGTATCAAACAAATTTATATTAAAAATAGCTTTCTGTGTCCATTACCATTTTCTCTTGATTTGGAAAAACTACTTATCTTTCCCTTTTAAAACATGAGAGAGGCAGAATTCAGGAAGTTTGTCAGGATTGCCTAATGCATAGGGCATTTACCCAGTTAGTGGGATAACTTGGATTTCACGATCACTGTATCCTGAGGTGACCAACTTTCTAGATAACTATTCTGACTGCCAAAAAGGGTGGGTAGGAACAAGGGCAGGGAGTGCCTGAGCCTGTCCCTTGTACCGGAGGGCAGCAGAGACAACACCTGTGTGTGGTGTGACCAGGTGGATGATCTGCTCAGCCTGGTGGCAGAGCTGAGAGAGGAAGTGGAAAGGTTAAGGAGTATCAGGGAGTGTGAGAGGGAGATAGATTGGTGGAGCCACACCCTGCCATCCCTGAGGCAAAGGCGGCAGATGGAGGCTCCACAAGAAGCAGAGGATCCCCTGCCCTCTTGCCACCAGGCAGAAGGAGGGGACCTAAGTGACGAGGGGGAATGGAAACAGGTCCCTGCTCGGGGTGCCAGGCGAACCCCTGCCCGGCCTCCCTCACCTTCCCAGTTGCCCTTACACAACAGATATGGGGGTCTGGAACTCGAGGGTCAGGCAAATGAAGGTGTAGATGAAGGTCTATCCGGGGGGTTGCCTAGGGTGAGATGGCTAGCCTCACGCATTATGACTGCCTCTGCTAAGAAAAAAAGGAAGGTAATTGTCACAGGTGATTCCCTTCTGAGGGGAACGGAGGGCCCGATATGCCGACCGGACCCATCCCACAGGGAAGTCTGCTGCCTCCCTGGGGCCTGGGTTAGAGACATTACTAGGAAACTCCCTGGTCTGGTACGGCCCTCTGRTTACTACCCACTATTGGTTATACAGGCCGGCAGCGACGAGGTTGCAGAGAGAAGCCCAGAAGCGATCAAAAGGGACTTCATGGCACTGGGGCGATTGGTTGAAGGATCAGGAGCACAGGCAGTGTTTTCCTCAATCCCTTCAGTGGCAGGGAAGAATACTGACAGGGACAGGAAAACAYGCCTGATCAACACGTGGCTCAGGGGYTGGTGCCACCGGCAGAATCTTGGCTTTTTTGATCACGGGGAGGTTTACGCGGCACCAGGCCTGCTGGCGACAGATGGAGGTCAGCTGTCTCACAGGGGGAAAAGGATTCTGGCTCATGAGCTGGCGGGGCTCATCGAGAGGGCTTTAAACTAGGTTCGCAGGGGGAAGGGGATAAAACCAGGCTCACGAGAGACGAGCCTAGGGGTGGCATGCCAATGTTGGGGGCGAAATCAATAGCCCAGCTCAAGTGCATCTACACCAATGCACGCAGCATGGACGGCAAACAGGAGGAGCTGGAAGCCATTGTGCAGCGGGATAGCTACGACTTAGTCGCCATCACAGAAACATGGTGGGGTGACTCTCATGACTGGAGTGCTGCAATGGATGGCTATAAGCTCTTCAGAAGGGGCAGGTGAGGAAGGAGAGGCAGTGGGGTGGCTCTGTATGTTAGGGAGTGTTTCGACTGCCTAGAGCTTAACGACTGTGGTGATGACAAGGTCGAGTGCTTATGGGTAAGGATGAGGGGGAAGGCCAAAAAGGCAGAT
>JAYKAV010000600.1:264453-365087 GCA_035582835.1 Phoebastria nigripes | reverse complement strand
CTTTTCCCTTTCCCTTTCCCTTTCCCTTTCCCTTCTTTTTCCTTTTTTAGAGTTGAATGTAATAACCTTGCAATCTGATGAATGGCAAAAGCTAGACTTAATACAGAAGATTGCTTAAGGCCCTGTGCAGGTCCTCATCTCTCAGGCTGTCATTCCTCCCTTGTTGGCTTAGGACACTGGCCCCATGTCTTCTTACAAGAATTAGTAACCCCAAGCATGCACCCTGTTCCTCCCATGCTCAAAGTGCTTTGAAATGTGATCCAGCTCAGCTCAAGCTCCCAGGTGTCCCATTCAGGAGTGCAAGTGCTGGGCCAGGCAATTTGGCCCCTTACCTCATTGCTCAGAGGTCAGGAAAAGACTGTTTTTCCCTGCTCCACTTTCCTCCAGGCCTCCTTGCATGTTCCTGGTCTCCGCTTCACCTTCTGTCTTGCACTTCTCTACCTTCATCTAGCTCAGAAATTTCTAGTGTTTGTCACTTTGATGTCTGTATATCCACATGATCCTGATTTGCTCTCTATTCAATTTTGATATCTATCCATTCACATGACACAGGCTTGGGTCTATTAAAATGGAGCATGAGAAGGCAACAGTCCCTGGTCACTGCCTGACCCCCACTTACTTTCCAGAGAGACCTGGTGGTGATATATTCTCCCTTCTCTTCCTTCTGTGGAGAAGTAAAGATAAGGCGCTCTCTTTTCCCACCCAATTTGAGCAAGAAGAATGACAGCTATTAAAGCATCACCCACAAGGAAAGGGTGAAAGAACTGAGGTTACCTAGTCAAGAAAAGAGGACTGAGGGGAGACATAACAGCCTTCAAATACGTGAAAACCTGTAGGAAATAATCTGCTTTTTGTGCCCACTGCCAATGAGACATGGAAGAATAAGCCTAAATTGCAGCTATGGCTGCCTGGACTAGCCATGAGGAAAAAGGCTGGTCAGGATGGGAAGGACTGGACTAGATGCCTGGGGAAGCTGCATGGTCTCCATCCTTCAGCAATTTTAAAAATACGTTTGGCAAACATGAAGAGTGATACAGATACTGCCCTCCACCGATATTTTCCATGGTGCCATGAACAGCAGCAACAAGAGTATTCGCTTCTTTTCCTGCTTATCTTTCCTATTTCTCTGTGCTGTCAGATTGCAGGCTGGCTTCCCTTGAAGTTTTGTCTTGCGAAAAGACGTTAGCTACATGGACACGGACACGTTAGTGGACATGAGATGCTGCCTTTGCTTTTCTGACCTGCATTTATTTCCTAGGCTCAGTCAGCTTCAGCGCATTATTCGAGCACATCCCCATGGATGGGGAGGGCTGTTCCCTGGAGGCCGTGGAGGAAGTGGCATGGCCGTTCGGCTCAGGGCTCAGCCGTTTTGCATGGGGAGCCCTGCTCCTGCTCGGCATCATGTGTGTGGCACAGAGAGTCCTGCCAGGGTGGCAGTTCAGCTGCGTCACAGGCAGCTTCTCGCCTCTGAAAACATCCAGTAGCTCTTTCACAGCTCAGTGTTTCTCTACCAGATTTGTACCATCTCCTGTGTTTGTGTACCCCATGAGCTTCCAGACTGGAAAACCTGCCTCTCCAAGGTCACGAGCAGTCACACAGCCCAGGACAGGCAAAAAGGTGATCAGTCCCAGGATCAGTTGTCAATAACATGCGACACTGTAAATTTTTGCCTACGATGTTCAAATAGCATCTCATGCTACAAGCTGTGATCTGGCACTCTACTTTTCACTCATCTTTTCCATCACTTGTGTTAGTACAGTCTAAATGTTGGGCTCTTCATGACAATATTCCTTCCCAGAGTCTAAAAATGATGGACAAGCAGACCCTCCGGTGGCATGCGTACACCAGGGGGGGTTTCCAGCACCACGGCTACCTCACCCGTCCAACGGGGAGCTGCACAAGCCGCTGCCCCAGCTGTGACCAGTCACCCGCAGAGCTCTTGCTGGCAGCAGCTGGCAGAAGGGGCTTGGTGGGCACCATGCTCTGACACGGGAAAGGCTGGAGCTGCTTGCTTTAGATGTGTATTTGTCTTCATGAATCTCCTACTTGGCATTAGGTTGTCAGCTTGTGAAGAGCTATGATATGCAGTAACCACGTTATCCAGAAACCAGAGCAAGAGCCAGCAGCCTTTGAATAGTCCAAAGCGCTAAGGAGGCAAGTAGCAAAGTATGAGGCAAATAAACCTGATTTTAAAAGCTAGCAGAGTGAGAGCAGCAGCAGCTATGACCTCCAACAAGCCTGGGTTTCACTGGAAGTCTAAATCCCTGCATCACTCAGGCACTGTTGAAGTTTGCAGCTAACATTAAGATAAAATATAAGTGGGACAGATTCCTCCATATGTTAGCGAGTTTGTTTTGCATCAGTGACTTGGAATGTTTGTAGCTGGTATCAGGACTACAGAAAGATTTTAATCCAGGCTAAAGAAAAAAGAAAAAAGATTGCATTTTAAAATAAATGCCCAACTTTTTTTTTCCAGATAATCAACTCATTTGAAGACTCGTGCTCCAGGCAAATAAGAGGAGGAGGGCAGGGAAGAACGCCTTCAGTACTGACCTGGGGCAACTTATAGTACTTCATCATTTCCTCTCATTCTTTTTTTGGCTAATTTATACCAAAACAATGATTTTTTCAAACCACTAGTTATGCCACCAGTGCTTTTGGCTCGGTGTCACCGGATGATCTTGCAGCGATGCTGTGATCTAGCCATTTGTCACTCACGCAGCATGAAATAGGAGTTGGGGAAGGAGTGCTGGGCAATGTGACTGTGGCAGCTCTCGCCCTGAACTCATCTTTTTTTCCTCACTGGTCTCTTAAAGCAAATGTCCCAATGCTAGGTCACAGTTACTATGCCAGTGAATGCACAGTTCTCAGCCATCAGAAAACATATTAGAAAAAAACAGATCCACGGACACAAGAACAGAAGAAGCCTTTTTCATACACTGCACATAATCCTTTTAAACTTGACCTACTTTAGAGGACACTTCCATCCTCTCCTTTTACAGTTTATTAAGAATACCATTGTTATTTTATGTTACAGTTTTACTGTTTTTAATTTCCCTACTTCACACTATCAGTGGTTTTATTCTACACATTAGCAGACCATGGAATACCTTGCCTTGTTACTTCCATATTTTCTAATTGCAACACTCCATCATTAGTCAACTAGTTCATAATGTGGAAGGCAAAGTTGCTATTTCATTTCATGCTATATAATACAATGCTTCTGGTTCAGTAATTACATTGTGCCAAGCTTGTGATCAATCCTGAGATAGCTCACTCTTGATGGATAGCCCCATCACGGAGTGTATAAGAGTTAAAGGAAGAAGCAAATTTTTGATTTTGCTCCTCTGTCAATTTAGCTACTTGAACACTGCTTTTCAGACCAATATTTATCTCACTGAGATAGGAAGAGATTACAGAAATGATAACTTAAAAGAGAGAACTGAAGTTTGAAAAGCATTTTCTAAAGTTTTGGTTTGCAAAACAGGAAAGATATAAATTAGGCGTTCTTCCACGGAAAGCTGTTGTGTATTACTCTGTTAATGGAGTGCAAATCTTTTAGTCACCTGTTTAATGTACTGGAGAAAACCATTACCTGCTTCTCATAACTATTCCAAGGATTATGTGAAATGAGCTGATGATCTTTCTTACTGCTCAGTACTAGGCCTGTGAAAAAAATTATTTCCAAACATTTTCTGCTCAATCATAGGAGTGTTCATGAGTCAAACAATCTTCTGAATTGGCAGCCAACTTTCAAATATATAGGATATGGGAAGTGCCTTTTCCTAATGGGAAGAATTGCAAGTATGGGGTCCAAGAGTGCAACATGGGTCACAAGGACAGCCAGAACAGCCATGCCAAGTGAGTAAGAGTGGAGAGGGCTATAACCTTCATGGATGCATGACATCCTAGTGCCCTGAGGTTACAGCAGAGCAAAGTTTGATCCTAGTGAAGCGTGTTTACACTTTTCTCAGAAGCACCTGCTGGGAGCCAATTTCTGGGATAGAATTTCTGGCCAGACAGACTATTGCTTTGGTTCAATAAAGCAACATTTATGTTCTTGCATATCTTTATAGAATTGCATGGTTTGATGGCAAAAACTATAAGTGAAATTTTCCCTTTTCTGTAATAAAATTCTCTTGTTTTCATTGCTGTTTGACTTTGGCACGGGGCTATACCTCGGGCTTTTCCATCTTACTTCCTATCTGCCATCCTTTTAGTATCTCATCCTTCCTCCAAGGACTAGCTGTGAGATCCCACCAGTCAGAAATAACAGAGTTAAAAATGCTTCAGAAACTCTGAGCTCAGGTACCCCAAAGGAGGTTTGGTCATCTCACCAAAGCAAGGTGAGGCAGCTGTGTCTGCAAAATGTGTCAAGATCATTTTCTATCCAAAACATTGGAAAAGGTCTGAGGTTCAGCGTTCAGTCGTAGAGCTGGGTAGAAGTTCAAGGGAGAGAGGGCAACAGGAGGACCAGACTAATAAGGCAGGTAGTACATACTCTGCTGTGACAATGGATATAAAAAAAGCAGAGAACAGTTAACTAAGATACTTAAACAAGTAGAGAGAAATGGAAATAGGGAAACTGGGCAGCAGACGAGAGCATCCTAGGTGGACAGAGGCTGGCTGCCTGGCCCACGGCCTCCTCCTCCTCCTCAAGAAGAAACAATACAGCATCGCTTTGGGTTTTCCACTAAAGCAGCTTCTCCCAGCATCCCCTACACGGCGGATGAGTAAGACTGCCATGCAAGGCCAGCTGTAACGATAAAAGACCAACAACAGAAAAACAACAGATCAGGAATCAGAGAACAGAGGTGGAGTCAGTAAGTAAATACCAGGGACTCAGGTGAAGGGCGAGAATGACAGCGGCTACAGAATTTGTAGCATCTTACCTCTCTTCTTGGCTCTCCAGGACCAATATGCTTTTCTATCTATTCAGGTATTCAATTGACTTTTAAATGGACATGTCACTACTGTTATACGTTATTAACACAGAGGTCTTTTATTTGAAAGACTCCAGGTTGCTTGCAAGCACAGCAAACTGCTCCACTGAAGAGGATTCAGGAGAAATGCTGTGAAGACAGATCAATTGATCAGTCACTCCATTTCTGGTATGTATCTTTTTGTACTATTGCAGCAAAATAGCAATTGAGAAAGTAAAAACACAGCAGAAAAAGTGGGAAAATTGAATATACAAAGGTGAAGAGAAGAATTGTTAATTTTCCCAGGCCTGGGTTCAGATATGTTTAACGAGAACAATGTTTTAGCCCACTGGCACCTCAAGCACTCGCAGAACTGCGGGCCTTTTGGTGATCCCTACCTGGGGAATATGCCACAGGATTTTTGGAGAGAACCTGAGAGCTCAGAGCAGGCCAGTGGCTGGTGGCAGCATGGAGACTTGGGGTAAACAAGGGTCTTTTTCCCCTGGGATCCCAGGGGCCTGTCCATGTCTGAGTCCGAGCAGCAGGGAGAGGGGTAGGAGAGAGAAGAGCGGTGTCCCCCTGAGCCGAGTCCCACAGTCAGATGAAACAGGCTTTAGCCCAGTCTTTCCTGCCTTTGTGACTTTCCATTTCCAACTGCCCAAATCTTTAAAGAATTGCAGAAAAGACAGAAGGGAAAAAACCCAGAGATAAGAGGTTTTATTCTTTCAAAATGGCAGTAACATTGGTTTTAGCAGGGAAAAAAAATCTCAGAGCTAAGGGCAGGAGACAAAAATGGACCAATCTAATGAAAGCATTAAAAAAAGTCTCTGTTTTTGTTGTTTGATTGTACGGGTGTTTCTGCTGCTTTTAAAGACCTGCTCAGGGAGTGGGCAGGAGAACAGTTGCTTTTAGACGTGCCCTGCGGATATCCCCTGGAGTGCTGGCACACCATCCACTCTAGGGCTGGTGGCTGGTGCAGTAATGGCTTTCTAAACCGCTCAAACCAGACTATACCTGAAAGAACTAGCACTGTTTCTTTTACAAGTTGGGGCTGGAGAGATCTTTTGGCTCAGAAATATAGAAGAGAAATTGTGGGCTAATCCAGAATGGTACCCAGGAAAGCTCTTACTCTTAATGGACAAGCTAAGGGTTATCATTGACCTCTGAGCTGTCTCAGACTGAAAAAACAGCATTTCTGTTGAGTCAAATATGCCTTGTCACATACTTTTCTAAGAATTTATTTGTATTTGACCTTATATGTAAGATCTAGATAATCTAAATTTTTAGCCATAGATCACCTTGATAACAAAATATTTTCTGGAAGCAGTTCTTTCAGAGGCAGAACTGAACACAAATACTTGCCCTACTTCATTTTTATCACAAAAGGACCCTTCCTGTGAATCAAAGTGCACATGCCGGCTGCTCCTCCTTCCTGGAGCCCACCAGCTTCCCTTCTTTCAAATTGTTTTCCCATCTGCAGTATTTATAATAATTGCAATGATTCTGCAAGGAGGAGACAAGGCTGTTTATTTAGGAGGCTCTACTCAGAAGCTTGTCAGTTTAGCTGGAATGTTTGCTAGAAAAGACAATTCAGTCTATTAGAAGATGCCAGCTTTTATTCAGGATGAGCAAACCCATTCAGAAAATAAGTCCCTCATGCCCTCTTCACACTGTCCCTTTTGATATATGACCATTGTTAAGTCCGAGTAGTTCATATGTTTATTCTTTCTGTAGAAAAGAGTTATTTCCTGTAGAACAAAAGTCTTTGTGGGAAAGACAGAAGTCGAGATCTGTGAGCTTCAGTTCACAGCTTTTCATCCAAGAGTTCAGAAAGAGGTTAGGGGAAACACAAAAACAGTGAAAGTGGAGCAGACTTTGAAAAGCCTCCTCCCAAATCCCCTCTGCCACTGCCAAAGGGAAGGGAGCAACCTCCAGACAGACTTGATCTGCCACTGTCCCTTGGGGTCAGCAGGACCCTCTACATGGCACACATGGTGGCCAAGGCACTGGTCCTTTTCCTGACCAGCACTGTGCTAACGTCCTTGCCGTTGCCTGCACCAGGGGAAGCTCAGAGTACTCAGCAGTGTCTCTACTGCTCTTCAGTTGATGGAGATCTGAACAGGAAAGTGTGTGCGTGTGCGTGTGTGTGTGCATGTGTGCATATAACCCAAAGGGGGTTGAGGAGAATACAGGTTCTGTTGGAGGTGGACCCTATGCACCCCAGGATAAGAGCTGCCCCTGAGCCTGCAGGTGATGCAGATGAACACTTCTCCAGTGTGCTGACGAGCTCTTAGCCAGCCAGCCTTGCATACTACAAATCTGACACACATGACGTTTTGGGTTGGTTCATATTCATCTGTGGGAGGGAAGAAGGTTGTTGTTTTCCTTAATTATTCTTGTCCAGTGTGCCACAAGCAGTCTGGGTCCTGTGGCAGGGGGTTTCCCATCTGCTGCACAGCCTCCCCACCATCACTGTGCTTCTGTAATGGGAGCTAGAGAAGAAGAAAAGGGTGGAGAGCAAGGAGAGTTGGAGAATTCAGATATACTTTCAAGAAGAGACCAAATTAACAATACTAGCAACTCCTAAGGAAATTTAAAGCACTTATCCCTATCTAGTGACCAAGAGGACATCATGGGCACTGATTCAAAATGTCCTAAGAAAAAAAAAAAACGCCTCTTTGAGACTGAAAAAAGAAAGGAAGAAGCAAGATCCTTTGCTAAGAAGTGTTTGTACTGGTTATTTAAACTGATTGGATGAGACTGAACTAAATAGATTTTGGGCTGAAATTGTTCCTCCAAACGTAATGGTGAACTTCCGTGGTGAGACTCTCAGAAAATTAGGGGTGCACCCAAGGAAAAGGAACAACTGGAAGGGTGGGATGGAGCTGCTCAGGTTAGTTGCATAGCACATTTCCCTGCCGGAATGTTTCTTGTCAAAGGCCTGGCATATGGGACTGTCCTGGGATGAGTGTCTGAGATAAGTGAGCAGGTCCAGAATTGTAGCAGATACAGTTTATGTGGCACAACTTCTAACGTCACTGTTTAGAGTTAATTTTAATTTGGTAGCTAAAAATGGATAGCAGAAAGCAAATTTCAGTACAACAGATACAAATGGAGAGCTTTGAGACTATATTTTCAGGTGAACCAATGTCTTCCCATCAAGCTTGTTTTCTGACAGTGTCTTTGTTCTTTCATAATGTAAATGCTACGCTGATCTTTCTAATCCTGCATTTTCATTGGAAATGTTTGTTCTAGCCTTATCTCTGCTCCTTTGTCACTGTTATAAAAAATTCAATCAACCTGGAGTTCAAACTGAAGTTTTAAATTATTTTTTAAATCAGTGTAGTGAGACAGGGAGTAGAACTGAAGTGTCCTGTTCAGATTTCCCAGACCTCAGGTACAATGGCTGCCTGGATAATTTCTGCCCATTATACAGTTTTTGTATACTGGAGAAGGAAGGTAAATAATAGGGACTGAGCAAAAGGAGGAGAAATGGTAGGAACTTCTTTTAAACAAGTATTAAAGGAAAGAATAACGAGGGATTTGTGAGAACTAAAACCAAATGCCTCTAAAGTCTGGATAAATAAATTTAGGATTTTTGGCTTGCTCCTCCAATGGCGCTACCGCGAATCTCTGCAACCCTATGAGATACTGTTTCATAGGTGGTGGGAATCTTCATGGACAAACAGGTTTGCATGAGCTGAGCATATTTATGTCAGCAGCAGAAAGAATGGCTCAAATCAATTTTCAGTGCACTCCCCTTCCGTGGCTTCCTATACATCTGCACCCAAGTTTGGCAACATTGCCAAGCTGACTCAACAGGGTTACAAATGGACAGACAACCTCATCACAAAAGTACCAGGCAGTTCATCTCCAGAAGCACAACAGAGGATGCAAAGACTGAAGGAGAAAGATAACTGAGACGTGTTTTTCTCTGTAAATGAAAGTTGATGCCGTGACTTACTGGTGTGATCTGGGCGTAGCCAGCACTGCTATTGCCTGTGCAATATTTTTCCCAGGGTTACACAAGAAAATTCCATTTCAAAGGGAGTCTGTCTGATAAGTTTTAGCAGCTCTCATTTGCAGGGTATTCTGCAACCCCCCACCCCAACCCCTATGTACCATGCTAGTCATATATACAAAGTACAGCAGCCAAAAACCTCTTTTTTTTTTTTTTTTTTTTTTTTTTGTGTATGTGTGGGTATATAGGAAATCATCCAAAAGAAATCAAGAAATCAAGAAATGCATCACCAATTATCAAATATACATAAATTAATCTTTTCTGCCTGAAATACCAATTCAGAGGACATATTCACCTACTCATCACATTTCCCACTGAAATTAACAGAATAAGGTCGTAGGCCCACGAGGAGTAGGCAGGGAAAAAGCCACCACATGTTCTCTGCAGCATGTGATAATAACTCACTGCTGAGCGTGGTTGGGCTCTCATCCCACCTTGTCCTCCCTCCAACAGTCTATGGCTGCCCTGGGTTTGGGCGGCCGTGTTGCTCCAGGATCAGCTCTGGGGAGAAAACCTGTCCCAGGGGTGCCCACGGTTGAGGATTCGGCTTCATCCTTCTCTTCCCTGAGTGTCTATCCAAAGCTGGAGGCCATGGCAGGGCCTGGGAGATGCCCTCACCAACTGCTTTCTGCAGGAAAGGTAGCGGCAGATGGGAGCATCCCTGCACTTGGGTTACGGCTGGGCCAGCAAACCTGCCATGTCCCAGAAGAGAGAAACAGGCAGATCTAGAGCTGACTAAAGGCAGGGTGGAGGAGTTTTCTGTCTTCACCTGCACACATCTGAATGGATCTCACAGAGCTGCGGTGAGGTTTCCCTCCTTCATGCCAAAGTGGTCTTTGCTTGACAAAGCTTTCAGGAGTATGAAATATGACTGACTAAAGTATTGTGCTGACACAGCCCAAAGATACATGGATCGAGTGACTCCAGGTTGGAAAAAACTGCTATCCAATGAGATATTTAAATAATAAACCAATTTAATTTATCTGAGGGAACAGGTCATGACATCATAGCTTGATTAAACTCTAGAAATATTTACATGGGAGATTTCCGAGGGTAGAGTGTTATAGCAGATAAAGGCAAACCAACACAATCAAATTCCTGGATGCAGAAAATAGCTGCGCTTAACCTTGAAAAAAGACACTTTTTACCCCCTGAGGGCTTGCCACAAAGCACCCAGGGATCTAGATTTTCTTTCACTCATTTTTCTTTCACATCTTTAAGTCAGTTCTGAGTGGTGTTTGAAAGCCCAGCACCAGCGTGGGAAGTGCTGCGGGCTGTGGCATGTGTGCTCTCTGATGAGATGCTTGTAATTTTCCCTTCTGGACTGTAAACCTGTGAGTCTCTGAAAAGAGCAAGGGATTGGCCAAACTGTCTGTGCTAATAAATGACCACAGTCCGAGTTCCTCAGGAAGATATACACCCCAGGTCGTAGATGGGTATCATGAGATGGGAATCACACAAAGATTAGCTTGTGAAACCAAATGACCAACCCACACCCCAGTGTAGGTGTACCCATTACCCATCAGGGTTTTCTCTGTCATCTTTGTATGATATAAATGATATCATATGCTGATAGATGCTCCTTGTCTCCTTGTAATCCTGCCATATTTTTGTCTTTTTCCAAAATAAACACCAGAAACCAGCAACCCCTTGGGCTTCATGGTTTAGTGGTGGACTTGGCAGTGTCTTGGTCAGACATGGTTGGACTCGATGATAGAATCATAGAATCATAGAATCGTTTAGGTTGGAAAAGACTTTTAAGATCATCAAGTCCAACTGTTAACCTAACACTGCAAAGTCCACCACTAAACCATGTCCCTAAGCACCACATCTACACATCTTTTAAACACCTCCAGTGACAGTGACTCAGCCACTTCCCTGGGCAGCCTGTTCCAATGCCCGACAACCCTTTCGGTGAAGAAATTTTTCCTACTATCCAAATATCTAAACCTCCCCTGGTGCAACTTGAGGCCTTTTCCTCTTGCCCTATCACTTGTTACTTGGGAGAAGAGACCGACACCCACCTCACTACAACCTCCTTTCAGGTAGCTGTAGAGCGTGATAAGGTCTCCCCTCAGCCTCCTCTTCTCCAGGCTAAACAACCCCAGTTCCCTCAGCCGTTCTTCATAAGACTTGTGCTCCAGACCCTTCACCAGCTTTGTTGCTCTTCTCTGGACACCCTCCAGCACCTCAATGTCTTTCTTGTAGTGAGGGGCCCAAAACCGAACACAGTATTTGAGGTGCGGCCTCACCAGTGCCGAGTACAGGGGGATGATCACTTCCCTACTCCTGCTGGCCACGCTATTTCTGATACAGGCCAGGATGCTGTTGACCTTCTTGGCCACCTGGGCACACTGCCGGCTCACGTTCAGCCGGCTGTCGATCAACACCCCCAGGTCCTTTTCCGCCGGGCAGCTTTCCAGCCACTCTTCCCCAAGCCTGTAGCTTTGCATGGGGTTGTTGTGACCCAAGTGCAGGACCCGGCACTTGGCCTTGTTGAACCTCATACAGTTGGCCTCAGCCCATCGATCCAGCCTGTCCAGGTCCCTCTGCAGAGCCTTCCTACCCTCAAGCAGATCAACACTCCCACCCAACTTGGTGTCATCTGCATACTCACCGAGGGTGCACTCGATCCCCTTGTCTAGATCATTGATAAAGATATTAAACAGAACTGGCCCCAATACTGAGCCGTGGGGAACACCACTTGTGACCGGCCGCCAACTGGGTTTAACTCCATTCACCACAACTCTTTGGGCCCGGCCATCCAGCCAGATCTTAAAGGTCTTTTCCAACCTAAATGATTCTATGATTCTGTAATTCATTTGCAACAGTTTGCATTTGTTCTGCTACAAATGTTCACTCCCACAAGCAAGGATAACCACCCCAACACTGCCTCTGTCCGCATCTCTTTTTCTCTGCCAGGACTTTGCTATAGCTGCTCTCCCAATTCTTTTGGCTCTATCTTTTTCCTAAAATCTTTTTTAGAGATGGAAATATCCCTCTTTCCTGCATATAGGGAACTGTGTGCCTATAGACAGTAGAAGTTCAGGCAACTATATGTGGATCTTGCAAAATCCACATATTTTGTGGATTTGGGAAAAAACGTGGGGATTTGGGAAATATGTAGTACCTGGTCATGAAAGGAGCAGATGGGAGCAAGGAGGCTATTGGGAAGCAGGGCATTATAAGGAGCAAGGGTTTAATACATCGTCTCATCTTTTTAATACTATTCATTTACCGGACATGAATAATCCTTGGTGAGGATGCCAGTTCCCCACTGGGATGAGTGATTCAGGATCTGTGGGTGTGCAGGTGACTATTAAATTTTGTGCGTGATCAGCACCTCAAATTGCACCCTTCACATCATCTCCCAGCACACACTCCTGCATCATGTGCTTAGCGTGAACCTCCTCCTGCTCAGCAACCTGTTCTTTCTGTCCCAGGAAACTTGTTTCTTCCCTCATCTTTCTGACTCATTGCTGCCACATTGGCCACAAAGGGATCAAAAGTAAGAAAATTGCACTTATTGAATACTTTTAGTGTGGGCCCAAAGTCTCATATGGGACAGTCATGCTTCCTTTTTCTCTTTAGTTCTCTACGTAGGAGCTGCTTGGCCACCAGATAACTTTCTATCTCTCTCAAGGTTGTCCAGTCTAGCAACAATACTGTTTCATGTTGCAGAGCCAGTGTCAGGAAGGAAACAGTCCTCCACTGATTAATGTTTTCAGAATAGTGTTTAACTTGCAAGATGCTCAAGGCCATTGCAAGTTTCTGTACCAACCCCCACTCAAAGCTGGAACATCCCACTTCAGTGTTAGATCAGGTTGCTCAGGACCTTGTCCAGCAACTTTTAAATATCTCTGAGAACGGAGGCTCCACAGCCCCTCTGAGCAGCCTGCCTGCACGCTTGATCAACCTCTCTGTGAAACATTTGTTTACAAATGTCTAACTTGAATTTCTGCTGTTGCAACTTCTGTCCACTGCGCCTTGTCCTTTCACTGCCTGTGCGTCCCCTTCAAGCTTTTGTACACAACCCTTGACTTGGTGTTTCCGGAGATGCTCTCTATTTCCTTGGAACGGTCTTCCATTGGATTCATTCTAACAAGATGTTTGGATTTCTGCTTGACCACTAGCAACAGTTTGGTACAAAAGATTTGGCCTTTCTACATCTCATTCCAAGGACTTTCTCCAAGCACTGTCCACTTTTGTGAATACTGCTGTAGTTCTTTTTTTGTTCCTGTTTCATTTGAGCATCTTTCTGTTTGACATTAATGGTAGCTGGAACTGTGGAGTTTGGCATTTTTTCATTATTTTTATTGTGGGCTGACACCAGTCTTCACATTGACTGAAATGTTGCTCAGTGGCATTTATTCATGTGCTGATGGTCTGTATAAATTTTCAATACCACAGTTGGAAAATGTACAAATCTTTTTCTTTCCTCTTCTTTCTTCTGACAAAGAGCATAAGAAAGGATGTTCTAGAAAGGGACATTTTTTGTCTTAGCATCATTTTACTGAATAATAATTTTTTTTTTTTTAATTTTAGCATTTATCCAAGAGGGCTGATTCAAAAACAGAAGAGAAAGTTTTCTAATTGATGACTTCATACCTAACCAGAAAACAAAAGCATGTTCTCCTGCCTAGAAATTATTTTTTCTGCTTTCCACCTACTGGGAAACCCTGCAGATATATCACCTTTACTAAACTGTGGTGTTTATCCCATATTATAAACTTAATGTATGGGTATAAATCTTATTTTCCTAATGGATATTACAGTAAATGGGCCTGAGGAAGTACTGTTGAAATATTTATCTTCTTTCAGCTGTAGATTTAGTTAAAGGGAAGTTAGGATATTTGGCATTTTATACACAGAGAAGCTTTAGATTTACAAATCTTGATCTGTCTTTTTTCTTCAAAGCCAAGCTCATAAATGAAGCAACTGTTCCCAAACTGTCACCATAATGTCACTTGCTTCCATGAAGTCATCACTTCTGTCACTATAACAACCTAACATTGTCTGTTGCTAATGTCACAAAAACATTGAATTATCATCATTTTGAAAATAACTCTGAAGTAATGACTTTAAATGCAGCCCTTCTGCAATACGTTTTGCAGGAAATCACCATTTTAACAAGAAAACTTTTGAAAATGCATCAACTGTATTAAATATTAATCGCACTGCAGCTGGTAAATAGTCATAAGGAAATAATATTTCTCAGTATTAAAACATGTTCTGTCCTTCCTTTTTCCTTCATTCTTTTCCATGTAGTATGAACTGTTGAAAAATTTTATATGGAGCTAACACATTGGAGAAATAGTATAGAAAAAATTGAATGCAGTTTAAGATGGACAAAGGTAAAACTGTATACTTAAGCAGGAGTCATCTACCACAGAAATGATGAATGAAAGATGACTGGTTTTGCAGCTTTACTGCAAAAAATCAGGAAGGAAATGCACCAACATCCTCACACTCCTGCAGATAAATAAAATAAATATCAAATTTAGGAATACTGTCTGCAATGCACATGAAGGAATCCTTGTGCTTTAATTGTGCCCACTCATCAGTCCTGAGCTGGAGGCAGTTTTCGGTACAGGACTTCACGATGGATGTGGTTCAGATGGGAAGAGTCCTGGGGTCAATGGTGTAACCTGTCTGAGGTTTACAAGTTAGTCTGAGGTTAGCTGTCATGGAGGACTGGAGATACTATATTGCCTCAAAAGAGCAGGCTGGGTGGTGACAAGATCACCACCTTCAACGGGGATGAATCAAGGCACCTTGGCACAGAGAAGCTATTCAAGCCACTGCAACAGTGAAAGAAATCCCAATGGATGGGAGAAAGCCTTGGGGTTTGGTGTAGGAGAGCAAAGGTGAAAAAACTCAGGACAGGGAAGGAAATTCGTGACAAATTCTATGATTCTATGATTCTATGATTCAAAGGGGCGAGCCGGGCTGTGACGGAGGGAGCTCTGGCAGGAAAATGCCAGAGACCAGAGCTGTTGTGGGGCTCGAAAGAAGGAAAGAGCTGAGGGGGTGTGTGGGACAGCAGGAGAGCTGCGAGTAGGAAAGGCCGCCATGGATCGACCAGTGGAGCAGGTCCACAACCTGCCCATTCAAATTTCCATTTTCATCAGTCCCTTTCCTCCTCACTAGCTATAGCCCATTGATGCCTGACAGGGCAGGACGCTACTCTAGAGTCTCACAGACAGGGAAAAGGGCCAGGGTAGCCCAGCAGGGAGCAGGGGGAGAAAGGATGGGGCCAGAAGCAGGAGCTGGAGCAAAGCACCTGAGAAAAGGGCTTTCTGCTCCTCTGGTTTGCTGATCCACAAGTGGTCAGATGAACAGCACACCAAGTGACTTGGGTGTGGATTGTGTGACCATCACTGAGACTTGTAAGGACATGAGATAATATGACTGATTTGGGTGGACTTCACTTTCATTATGCTGACTGGCCTCTGTTGTGGGACATTGATGTTGTGGGAACATTAAATCACCAGAGACCTTTTTTCAGGCTGACCACAAACTGCTAATGCTGTACTTCCACACAGTCCCAAAGAGCTTCGGTGGTCTTCAGAAAACGACACAGTGACAACAATGCTGAGTGAATGTGTCAGCCCATTTCCTCTTTGGGCCAGGACTCCTGTGATTTGTCTATGGAAACATGCCACAGAATTTGCCAAAAGTAGAAGGAAAAGGTTAATGCTCATCAATTTTTTTCTTAGGTTAATTTAATGTCACAGTGACTCCTGATTTTCAAGTCCTAACAGGGGATGTGATAATCAGGTGGTCAGGTCTGAATGGAGGGGGAAGTAGGTAAGCATGAAGGACCAAATCCTATCAGGTCTACATGCTAATGGCTTAGATGCCTTACAGCTTTCTTTCAGGCTTTGCATGTCCCCTGTGACCAAATAAAATGGGAGGAGAAGGAAGCAGCAGCATTTCCACATCAGCTTCTGTCCTCTGATCACTGAGAAATCTGTCTGAAAGCAGTGACCTTAACTGCACCCTCTCTCCTGAGCCTGATTCTGTTTGATGCGGAGTAAGAGGAGACAGGCTAGAAGTTGTGCCTGAATGTTTAAGAAAGAAACCTCCCCTTCTGCTCTGGAACTCTGTGAGAATTTCAGACACAATTGCATCACACTTGCCACTTCAAAGCCTTCAGCGACTAATCACACACTTGGAAAATATCAAAACTAACTTAATCTGACACGGTTATCAGTGTAACTCAACCTGTCTGACAGCCTCCTTCCTGAGGGTTGCTACAGCTCCTTGTACTCAGAAATGTCTCTAGAGAAACAGCAGACATTCCTTCTTAATATTATTCAAAGTGATAATTGCTTGTTTTAAAATGAAGCTTTTTTTTGTACATTTTCTTTGGGAATGATGCAATTCAATGTTTCATACAGTGACTTTTTTGTTGCTTTGTATTAGAGTTAGTTTTAAATATTGCCTGTATTAAGAAATGAAGTGAACTCTTATACCTAGTCTCCATATAAATGATCTAATTTTCATGTATTTTCAATTTATTTGTTACCATCTTGAGTCTGATCCATGGAATAGTTCCAGTGATGAGGATCGAAACTGGCCTGCCCGTGGCTGGGGTTTCTTCTGTAGACATTCTACTTGGTGTGAAGAATTAAGTATTAATAGAGTAACATTAACATGGAAATTTCTGTATTGCCAATAGGTAGTTAACTCACTTGAGCCATAGGAGTTATAGGTACAGGTTCCTGCTGTAACGAAAATATACCTGGTTAAAGGCACAGAGAGAGTTGCCTTGGACCTCCAGAGGTCCTCAAGATGGCTGTACTGACCTGCCTTCAGCCTTCTTGATCCAAAGTGTCAGCCTGAGGTGTGCTGGAGATATATTTATCATCAGGCCCCAGCAGGGAGATGTGTTCCCACCTCCTCTCACCTCTACTTTGAGAATTCAGATTTCAGGGCATCCAGCTGCTGCTGTAATAAGGGTTCCCACCAGCTCACCAGTGTCTTATATTAATTAAATGGTAATTTTAATTAAATGTGTACCAACCAACTTAATCTTTTGGAGTTGAGGGAAAGCAGTCATCTCTAGGGGCTGGTGGTATCTAAATAGCAATTATGAGAACAGCAGGGAGTCCAAAGTAGTCTGTTTACCCATAGAGGGGCAAACAAGCGACCTCCAGACATCAGACACTGTGAAGCTGAAGGTCGTAAACATACACTTTGGAGGTGATGGTAGCAACTCTGTCCTTGTCTCTTTGTCTGATTGATGTTGTGATTGGAGCTAGTCTCACTCTATTTCACAGTGTGGTGGCTGGACTTAGGTCACCACGAGTGGGAGTCATCTGGCCAACTGTAGACATCTGTAGTGTAAATGTCAACATTTGAATTAGTTACCCTTGGTTGTCTTCACCAACAAAACCCAGAAGATTGGTAGGGCATGACTATCTCACCCACAAACAGTCATCTAAAATGAGTCAGATATACTGCATCCTACAAGTTCCTAGATAGTTACATTGGAGATGTTTAAAGTTAGTGTCACCCCAAACATCATCAGATGTTCTCAGAATGCCATTGAATTTTCTATAGGCTTTCCAGCAGTTGTTTCTTAATCTTTGTGATGGAGCTTTTAACAGATTAATTTTTTAAAGAATATTGATTCTGTCCTTTAGCCAAAAAAGCATTTTTTTTTCTTATAGTTGTTTTAGAATCAAGTGTTAGGGAAATTCCAGCAATTGACAGTATTGCAGGTAACCAGAATATAACAGTGTTCCTTTTACAATACAGGCAAAATATTAATTTTTGCAGTCTTGCAGTCTGCTCACCAAAACATGGAAAGTCTCTCACATACCTTGGCATGGCAGAAGAAGGGATGACACCACCTCTGTTACATTGTTATGGACTTGATGACTACTGTAATGTGTAAGAAGACTCTTTTAAAGAAGTTACTGGATTTAAACTGCTACAGTCTTGTGCCTTCTAAATTCTCTGAAACTTCTACAAAATTAGACCAAAATAGGTTTAAACATCTCACCAGATCAGATCTTCCCATCCACACTAGTGGTTGCATTTTTACATCAATTTTGCATCAATTTAAACAATTACTATCAGGTATAAGGCTGGGTAGAATCAGGGCCTTAGTACTGGAATCCTTACAGGAATAGCTAAAACATACAATAACTTGAAAAGTCATATAATTTTTTTCAAAGTCTTAGGAAAATATATAATTCATCTTAAAGCACTTTAAAGTCCACTTCAACAGTTTAGCCTTGTTGAACGTCTTTAGACCTATTAGAGATATATCACTTTAAAAAGACATTCAGGGTATGGCCTTTATAACTTTTTAATGTTTGGTGCTAATGGAAGATGATGGATTGGTGAGCTAGGAGAGTGAATCCTCTTTTTAGCCATAAGGAAATGCTGCCAGCAGTGCACGCTCCTCTGAAGTGTGATGACAGCGTGCCTTAGTCAATCTAACAGATCATCCAGATTCTTGGTTACACAAATAATAATACACATTTACATTTAAGTAAGCAACTTGGAATGTGTGTTGCTACATTTGAATCCACTGTCAATGCAGAGCAAAAAAAAATTTTAGGAAAATTTTGAACTTAGGAAAATATTGAGGGTGGTCAGAACTTGGAAGAGGTTGCCCAGAGAGGTTATGCAATCTCAACATTGGAGATACTAAAATTTTGATAGGACTAACCCTGAGAAGCCTCTCAAACTTTGAAGTTGGATCTAACTTCAAAGCTGAACCTGCTTTAAATGGAGGTTTGAAGCAGATGACCTCCAGAGGTCCCTTCCAATCTAAGTTATTCTATGATTCTTATTTACTAGTTTCAGCTTGCCTGACCTTACATTCAATGCAATTGTTACGAAATCAATAAGTTATTTGGAATCTGTGATACTCCTCTCATTTAGAAAAGGAAGTGACTCTAAATTCCACTGGTGACTTTTTACCCTTAGACATTCCAGCTGAAGTTTAACTGGCTGTTGCATGCCAATTACACGTTTTGTTGTAACAGTGTTAATTAATCCATGTCTACAACAAATCTCTGCAGCTCCTTGCAGGCTGCCCTTCTTTTCTTGCTTTCGACATTAGCGTAGTAGGTACATTCTGCCAGCTGAGAGCTTTAGGAGCTCCCTTCTGCTGTAATTGCCTAGTCATGGATGAAGGTCTGCTTACACTTTGAGATGGCAGAAAAACACTGGAGTTTCTACACCAAATTAAAGAATATTTGCTCTTCATTCTGACATCCTATCAGAAGCCAGTACAAAATTACTAAGGAACAGAGGTGAACAGGTACCACTTTCCTCCTTCACCACACACAATGATTACAACCAGTTGTATAAAGCTGTACTCCTTTCCCCAGGCTCTGTTCTCAATTGCACTGAGGCAAATTCAACTCAGGACATGTGCATTCAGCTCCCAGGATAGTCTTTAGGTGAAATTCAGCAATAACAAGTGGTTGTGTAAGACTAATTTTGCATGTGAGGTCCTCAGATAACCCAACAAGTCTGTACTGATTTCGAATTTAATAGGTGTTTAATAGAATACACCACCAGTGTGGGAGGTTTGAATGCGTAGAATGAAAACCAACTAATATAACAGTGAACGTCAAAGCAGGCTTGTCCTACAGTATGATTCACACCAGCTCAGAGGACACTTGTTTTGCAGACAAGTCTAATATTATTGTAAGTATTAATGTTAATAGTTGCACTTGATTACATCAAAACTGGAATTATTTTAGAGGCAGGTAAATACATATAGCATTCAGTTCATGATTAAGATAGCTAAATATAAATGTTTATAGGAAAACTATGTGTCTAAGGTCTTTTCTTACTCCATGGTGACCTAGTCAATGGAGGCTTGAAAACAACTCAGCTGAACAGACTATAGGACACAATTCAGTTACTCTTTTACAGGTACCTGGTACCATTTGAGATGCCTTACACCATCTAAGACATCTGCATGGGGCTCTTAGATCTGACCCAGGATCTACAGGAGACTCATGCTTTTCTGGACTTGCACTAGGAGGCCAGGTTGGATACTTAAAGGCATCTCAAGTGACTGTAAATGCCTAGGTTTATGCAGCAGAAATGAGCCTTCAGTTGATCAGAATCATTCTTTTGATTAGACTCAATTAATTTTCCCCCACATGGCTATCCTGTCCTCTTTCTGATTCTCCATGGTGATTGAGATGATACCTTTGGAACTGGCAGATAAGACTCAAGGTTGATAGGACACTTTCTGGACCTGTAGCTGGAGGCCAGGCAGCACGGCCTGGGGCATCCCAAGTGGCACCAGATCCTATGTGAAGGAAAATGGGTCAGGTTCTGTTGTCTGTATTCTTTTTGAGGGCAAAATCTTGGAAAAATGTGGACAATATTTGAGTTAATGCCTCAACATTAGTAGTCCCCTTTAATCAGTAGCCTCCTTTGTTTATTTTTTCTCCCTTTGAGCCAGTGATTGCCATGAAGCTGCTAGATGGAGGTGGCCGAAGAAAGAGCAAGGCAGGGGGATGGAGGAGAGCTGAGACTGCTGTGCCGCGAGGGCGGGATGCAGCCCAGCAGCTGCCAGGAGCTGCACTGCTGCTTCTCAGCGCCTTAGAGCAGCCCTGCTCTAATGACAGAGCCTCAGACCCTATGGAGGACTGGAGACCATGGCATTCCTCAACCTGACCTGAGGAAGGGTTCTCCTCCTTTTGGGTCATATTTCCTGCACAAGGGAGGAGGGTGACTTCTGGCACTGATCTTCAAAAAGGTTGGGGGAAGATACAGAGAGGAGTGAGAAATGAGTGTTTCAGGAGAAGAGGGAAAAGCAAAAGAAAAAGTGTCTGAGAGGCAGCTAAGATAGATATGTGAAGATGGTCATAGCAGTCATGCAGTGGTTACCTGCTTGGAATAAGACAACAGAGTAAGCTACTTTGGAGAGAGCAGACTGATACCCTGAGATTGCTTTCTCAACCACCTGAATTCTAGTCAACTCTCTCTGCTGTAGCATTTTCGCATCTAATTTTCTTTTTAAATTTTTTTTAATTTTATATCTGTGGTATTTTATGACAGGTATCAGGCAAAGTCACAGTCTCCTCTTCACCTCATCTGACCAAGTTTTCTTTGAGCAAAGCATTCCCTTGCCAAGGACAAGGCTTGGAAGTGGTGAGAGGATGCGGCGATTCCCACCCGTGGCTGCTGGCTGCATGCCCTTGGTGGGTCACGCCACTCCATGGCCATGCTGCTCAGTGGCTGCATTGCTCATGCTGCTCGATTGTGAATCCTCTCGGTGGGGATCCTCGGTAGTTACTGACACTGGACAAGACATCTCAGAGGACTTGGGGGTCTCGTTGCCAAATGGAAACCTGACTCAGGCAATTAAGAATGGGGTCCATGGAGTGACATTCCTAACTGCAGTGATGGGCTGTTTACTGAAAGTGAAAAATAAATGCAGTGCATTAAAGAGACAGGGGAGCATGTAAGAGGAGTAACATTGGAAGACAGTAAAATATCCCAAGACAGCACTGGCACTGCTCACAGTCCTGAACGAGGAAAGGATGAAGACGAGCTCCTGGCAAAACAGACGCACACAGAGAACAAAACAGATAGCGTTCTTCACACTCCGTCTCCCAATCTGTTCAGCCTCTAATACGTTACTTTATGAAAAATCAAGACACTTTTTTTTTCTTTTTAAAAAAAACAAACCAAACCAAAACAAAAAAAAACCCCAAACCCAGAAGTTACTTTTTAAATTCAGCTGTAAAAAGAAGTCTGAGAGGGAGCTCCCAGCTTTACTCAGGAGAAAAACCAGACAACTCACCGTTCTGGCCACAGAAACACAAACAATTCACAGTAACTCATGAATGAGCTAAACATGCCAGTAAAACAAGGATATAAAGTAAGTTTAGTCACAGTGATTCACTGTAGTGTTATGTGTCTTTTTCTCTAAGACCCCTGAACACTTTGTAGTCATTGTGCCTTAGGGCTAAGCATAATCTTATTTTCACCTTTGCCTGCACTGTCAAGCTCTGTATAAGAACTGGTCGCCCTCAGCCTAGATTATAGTCAGTGGAAAGATACAGGCTCCTGCTGCTGTGATTCAGCAGTTTGATGTTTTAATGTTTACTTTGAGATGAAGTCATTTATTCTCACTGGTTATTTCCCTCCAGTAACTATAAAGGGTGTCTAGAGTATTTGAGGCAAGAAATTCATATCTAATCTATGTTGTCAATACCTCAACTGAAGCTAACACCTGCTTTGCTACTTTGTACATGTCTGTATCACATAGGATGAGTATCACCTCAGTAGTGCTTTTGTTTAGTTGTCCTTTGCTGCAGTTGTTGAAGGTTGGTCATCGTTGGGCTCCACCCTGCACTCACACTCCTCTTCGCAAGGACCTGAAGCCTTGGGGGCTGAGAGAAGCACCAGCCATGGAGGCTTTGGTGAAATGTAAGCCATCTGAACGTGACCCCTCATGGGCCTGGCAAAATCATGAGGGCATTAGAAGCTATGATTAATCCAAGTTTGATCTGATTTGTGGTCTGGGCTCTGGCACGGAGCCGTTATGCTGGTGGCAATACTCTGGATTTGGAGACCACTGCAGTGTCTACTGTGGCCAAGAATGACCATTGCAGAAGAGAGTTGCTACAACTTTGCACCTACAGACATGTCTGCTCCTGTCAACATTTGGCTTTTATTCAAACAGTGCCTGCTAGCCTTTCCCTGGCGTGCCACCGAGAGGCTGGCTGATGAAAACCAAGGTTGCTGGGTACCAAGCACGCTGTATCTATCACATCAGTCTGAAAGACTGTCATTTGTACTTTCCTGCTCCCTGGTATCTCATGCCTTGACCTACCCAGAGAACAAACCCTATCACTAAATGGTTCCCTAACCTCTCAGAAAGGGTTTTAGTGACTAGTACTAAAATACCTAGTGAATAATCATGACAATACTTTGATAGCCTTGAGTCCCTCCTCTCTAAGGACATAAAAGCATTTCACAAATGTACAGGGACTCAGACTGTCTCCAATAAGGTCCTGCATCCTGCGGTAAGAAATGAACCACCTTATTCTATTTTCCAGGTGACATCCCTAATGATCAGAAAACAACTCAAGCTCTGTCGATATTATAAGAACGTTTGTTGTTTTATTCTTTTTGGTGGGTACAAAAACCACAGTTTCTTACACAGAACAAGATTATAAATAATATCTGTAACATGAGTGACCCGTAGTCTCTTTTGATTCTACACTGCAGACTGTTGACATATTCTAAACATTTTATCATTTTGTTTCTTGTATTAGACAGATGCAAATCTGTGGAACATGGAATGATGGAACAGAATGAAGGTAACAGGAAACAAGAGGATGACCAACAACTTTTATAAAAAAAAAGTCTCTGAATTTTATTACAGTGATGGCATTTTATATCAATTATTGCAATGAATTGTTCCCTAAGATGGTTAGAAAAAAGAATTGTGTTGTCCTCTACCGAATTTACATCAGTTAAAAAGCAAGCATGTTTCAATATTCCTCTTTTTTCAAAGAAAATGTAAATAATTTCTTTATTTTTTCACAGGATTTACATGTTTATTATTTTCTTCTCACAGTTTAGTGATTCATTTCTACAGCTGAACAGCTGAGTATTCTTCCATTGTATATATTGATGTTCTGGAGACACAGGTTAGCATGTTCATTGACTTCTATAGCTATTTTTCTCTCTTTGTCAAGACAAAGACCAAAATGTTGTCCTTTCTGAGCGTGTTCTTCACAGTTTAATGCGCTAAATTGGCAAGTCTTATTAGTTTTAAGTCCACTCAAGTGAAATTTGTTGCTGTTAATACACCCTTCCCAGCCCCCTCCCCCCAACAAAACTAAATTATGAATTTTCCTGATATAAAATCTGAGTTTGGGTTTCCGAGCTGAGCTCATGCACACATTGTTGCTGATGATGTCTGGCGCATTTGGACGTACTTCCCTTTCTCAGCCAAATTATTAGTTCATCAATGACACTCCCATGTCGTTATAGTCTGTGCTGTGTTCCCATCAGTCACCAACACAGTTTGATTAAGGCACTCAATTATTTTTTTGGTTTTTATGGTAGGTCCGATGCAATTACAGCCAATCCTGAACTTTGTCTAATTGCAGTTCCAGTATGCACGGCCTTCGGGCAGTCGGGAGTCAATACGCGTCCGTTTTCTCCCACACTCCCTGTGATGGATAATCTGGCTTTGTTTCTTATGGCTTCAGAAAAGGTAAGCTAGGTTTGGAAAAAAAGGAGAAAAGAGGAAAGTGTTACAATGTTTCTGTCCTTCAACAAACCAGGACACAGCAAACACCAAAATATTAAATTTTAGACATCTGCATTTTTTCATGTTAACATTAAATATAATAATAGTAATCATCATAAATATAATACATAGCATTTAAGTCTACTAGGGAAAAAAAGACTAGCAATTCTGAGAGTAAATTTCATTACAATAAATCATTATTGATTTAAATATAAAATCCGAATTTGATCAAGAAATTAGCAGAAGAGGTAATACCTTCATCTAAACTGCTTCAAACTACCTTTATATACAGTGAAATGAGAATCAAGACCTTTTATGAACCTGAAAGCATTAGCATCTGTGAATAAAGTCATGCACAGGTGTTTATAGGCTTAGACCTTCAACTGGGAATGTAAAGATAAAATATAACTACTGAAATTTGTTTATAAATTGCAATAGCTATATCAGCTATCTCTCTGATAATTCCTTGGATTAAATCTAAAGAAATTATTACTTCTTTTCACAATGCACATAATTAGTATCAGTAAATCTGAGAACTGTCCTCAAATCTCTTCTCATATGTATATTTTCCTACAATTAGAGCAGGTGGGAACTTTCAAAGGAAATGTAGTTTATTGAGAGAAAATAAAATTTTCTGTAGTTTTCTACATTAGGTCTAAATTTTCCACAAGAAGGTTTAAATTTTTGTTACCTCAAAATCTTTACTTTCAGGTAAATCAGAACAAAATATCTTGTTTAGAGATGGACTTGAGCAAAAAATTTTGATTTGTTAAAAAAAAAAAGATTTGTAGTTATGCCATCTAACTTTAGTCATCCAAAAATCAGTAACCTAATGTAAAAGAGCTCTCTCATGCGATGATAGAAAAAGCCAAGATGACTAGTTTAGACTAAATGATTTCCAGATGACTAAAATTAGCTGAGGTGTCGAAGGTCAACCAATACAGCAAGGACACCTGGAACAAAAGGCACCCAAACTATGCTACGTTGAAACAGATTCCAAAGATACCATGTTAAGATATTAATTAGTGGGGAAATCTAATTTCTAGTCAGCAGAAGCTATAGTCTGTGCAACTAACTCATGTAATTGGTGGGCAGGGATGCAATCTGACATACCAATTGGAAAAAGAGAGACAGGAGGGTGCATTCACACAGGAGCAAAGGGATGACAAACATCATAAAATCCTTTTATTTGCCTTATTACTGATCTCCGCATTTAAACTTTGTCCCTCTGAGCCCGGTTTCTCCTTCCGAGGTAGCAGTGAAATCCTGACCTGGTGTTTGATAAGCTGAAGTTAATTTTATGTATGAGTGTGCGTGTATAGGGATGAGGGAGATTCCTTAAAACTCCCAAACATTTCCACTGCTTCTGGGTGCACTTCTATGAAAATGCACCAGTCTCATGCATTGCTATCAGTAGCTCCTTCAAAAAAGAGTTCTCCAAAGTACTGTTGCTGCTGTGGCACAGCCGGAGCTTGGATATAAAAGCAACTTTCCAAATCAATTACCCTATAAACCTCAGCCATCACAAGCAGCTGAATTCAGGAAAAGGCCTCAGCTTACAGAGGGCGTTATGGCATTCCCCTTACGCTGAAAAACCTTGGCTCTGATAATCATCAATTGCAATGTCCAAAGTCACCCTTTGAAAAGTTTCCCTGCTGCCACAGTACTTTGTGACAGGGACTGTTACCAAACATATCTTGATCTAATTCAACAGCTAGATATAAAAAGAGAGAGAGAGGGAATGAGGGAGTGGGGACTTGGGCCCATACAGTACGAAAAACCTCAACTACTCCCCAGCAGCAAATAAAAAATCTATGTATTTGCAAAGCACAGACACAATGCAATGTGGTATAGTCCACACAGTGCATGTCCAGAGTCCCATTGCAAATGGATGTTGAGGACTGGACTGCAGAAATACACAGAACCTGTTTTGGTCAATGGCAAGAAAAAACAAAGGTGCTTTAGTTTTGGGGAGGGATGAGAGCCCAAACCAGATTAGAATGCAAACTTGAGTGGAAAAGGGACTGCTTACTCCAGATGTGCTAAATTTCCCAGAAAGTCATCATTATGTACCAGCACCTCTCCATCACTTTGATCAGCTATCTGTTCATGGCCATTCAGGGTTTGCCACTGGGAAATCTGAGAGAGAACTCAGATTTATATGGGATATATAAGTTATGCGTAACTGTGGTTTGTAGCTCAGTCTATATAGCTTTCTGGCCATTGACAACACACTCAGGACAGAAACACAGTAAAAAGAGATCCACCAAAAAAAAAAAAAAATCAAATGAGAATAGCAAACAATTTCTCAGCAGCCTTCCACAGAATAACAGAAAAAGCTGCAATAAAGCAACTCCTCTCTTCTCACGGCAGAGATTAACAACAACTCAGCAACGCACCATGGAAACAACCCAGACAGTTAACAAAGCCAGGAGGAGCAGGTCAAACTTGTACTCGGGAAGGTGCCATAAAGCCAAGTAACCAGGTAAGCTTCTGGGTTATATTTTAAACTACGCTATAGGTAATAAGCCAGGCTAATACTCTGCTTAACTGTGCTGTTACAATTTCAGATTTATGGCCTGGCTGCAGAAACAGTTTCAGGAGAGGCTGGGATGAGAGGGAAAAGTCTTGGAATTTGCTGTGAATATTACCCAAATTGTGAAAGTCTCTGTGCGGTACGAGTATGCAGTTAATAGTGATAACGTATTTTCAAATTTGTCATTAGTTTTGATTAAATTAGTTGTGCAATTAATCACGTGAAAACACTGACTGTCCTGTTCCTATTGGGAAATGGGGATTTGGGAAATGGGGATTTAGGAAATGGATATCCTCAGTCTATATAATACAAATATCCTAGCCTGTGTGGGTTCTTTTGTTGTTCAAGCTCCTCTAGTACCTGGGTCACACGGAGGTGTCTTTGGCACAAATACTTAAGATGAACTTTTAATGATTTTTTCTGTCTTGAATATGAAATTGGAAGTATACAAGTCAAAATAAGTGCATTACACATTTACTGAGCCGTCCTGTAGCACTTCACCTTTCTTGTAATTAATGTCATAATTTTTTCATTGCTATTTGCAGTTTTGTAATTAATTTCATTAATTACAAACAGCAGCATGGGATGGGAGAGCAAGAGAAGGCAGCTGAACTGGAAGCTGGTTGATGAGCTTCATGGCCCACTGAGAAGGCCATGGAGAGGCAGTGGTGGTGGCTGGCTGGATACTGGGACCATCCCTTCAAAAGCCTGTGGGTTTGGGGTGAGGAACTCAGTAGGGCTTTTCCCTCGAGAGCTGGCTGTTAGGCTCCGCACTGTTCTCATGGCATCAGCTCAACTAGTGTACTAAGGGCTTGGTACTGATACACAAAAATGGAAAACTGCTGCCCAGGGGAAGAGGAAGGGATTGTTCCCTCCTTAAAGCAAACTTCCTTCCCTGCCTTTGGCAGATGCAATAGCCTGTCATCCCTTCTGAATGTCTTTAGCCCACAAATACAGACTAGTCCTTTATCATACAGACTAGTCCTTTATCATATAGACTAGTCCACACATACAGACTAGTCCTACATTTTCATTTTCTGCTGCCTCACAGGCAGGTGAATTTCCTTGAGGCAACTCACTTTTGACTGGATTAAACTAAAAGAAAAAACATGGTAATGAATATTAATTGTCAAGTGGGTTATTTAAGCTATTTTATATTCGTTTAAAACATACACTATTAAAACTATTTGATGTTAGCTTAAAAAGTCAGCGTGTTGGTTACTCATGCAGGTTAGAACCGCCAAGCATCTTTCCGTATTAGCAAGTTTTAGTCCCAATATGATCCCTTTACTCCTTGGATAAATAAACATACCAAAGGTTTCGAAATGCATAAGACAGACATATGTCTGCAGAAATATGTGTAACCACTGTTGTGGGCTCTGTACTGCTGCCAGCTGACAGGGGTTTATGACTAGCATGTGTATGAACAGATGGCATGGTCACCCTGTACAGAGCGTGGCACGCAGGTAACCCCTTGCTGCCTGTGGGGCGAGGGATGGCCAGGTATTGGCAGGAGAGGATGACTGGACCTTGGCAGTCTTCCACATATAAGCATAGGCGTTTTTATAAGATGTTCACATGCTGAAATTTCTCAGGTAAATATTACGGCAAATAAGTAGAATGAAGAATTTCAGAAGTCTATAAATATTTGCTCAAAATCCTAGTTATTTCTTATTTTTTGTGAATTTTTAAATGTCTGCACCCTAAAATGTTTTTAAGAGATTATCAGAAGTTTTGACTGACCCAAACATGAATTTTCAATAAAATAAAATGCAACATGGGCATTTTTTATCTATTTTTTCCTGTAAGAATTCACCCCTGTGTTGCAAGAAGTCCCGCAAAAATCCAGACTTCAGGGAAAGGTACTTATGATCTTTCCTTAAAAAATAAAACTGTTAGCCCTAATTTTTATTTCAAGAAAACAGTAAGGCTAAAATAAATTCTACAAGTATAATCATAGTGTTTGTTGCACTGGAATCACAGAGCTGGGTGGGAACTCAGGTGATTGTCAAGTCATGCCATGTTTAGCATGCTAAGCCAGTTTGGGTCAGGTCAGTATTTGAATGAAAGCTTTGGTTTTTTGTTTGCTTTCTTTAAGGCTATGTTTTGGATGCATTGCACCCTGTAAACTTAATAAGGAGTATGTTTTCTGGGACTCTTACTTTCATACCAGCCTGGGGACACTCTCAGTTGTGGGCACATCACTAAAGAATTTAAAGGAAAAAGATGTCTTCTTTTGCATTTTGCACAATTACTTGAACAGGATTATTTCTTTTTAAGACCCTTATTACTGACAGTAGGCAGTGAACTTGGGAGATTAATATTAGCATCTGGAAGTCCTGATTCCCAGTTCACAGTAATGAACACTGGCCTATACTCTTGGAGTCCCCCTGACACCTACTATGCCTCACATTTTCACTTAGTGAACAAAGTGCAGAGCTAAGACTGTTTTTTTTTTTTTTACATGGGGAAATTAGGCAGCTCTGTTACAATTAAAATATACCCAGGGTCATGACTTCTTGTACAACAGGGAACAGAAGAAAACTACACAGCGACAGTATGTTTGGGATAGTTTCCCAGCCAGCGTACGCCAAGCCCCCTCCCTCGCCCCCCGAGAACCCACCTATTCCTTGCAGCGCTCCAGCTATCATGCTCAAACACCATTCTCTGCTCACTCTGTGTTTGCTCTGTACTGTATGGTTCGGTATTGTACCGGCTGTGCCTTTAGACTGTAAGCTCCTCGGGACAGGGACCTGTTATGTGTTTGGCACACTTCACCTATTGTACAGCGCCGTGTACTCCAGCGCTATATAAATAATAAATAAAAAATAATAATTGTATCTCCAGTTGTTTCCTCCAAAAAATTTTCTAGGTGGCAACATAAAATTACATTCTTCATCTCCTTTCCCTAAATTTTTGTTTCTTACTTCCATTATAGGGATGGCTCAGTGATTTCAGGAGAATGTAGCTCAAGCTTTTTGTTAACAGAGGAGACACATGGCTTGCCATTTGCAAGGGCAAGGGAGCTCTAGGTAGCATGAAAGGGCAGGGTCCTAGCTGCACCTTCACTTATAAAGCAGCCAGTGTAGCTTGGGAGCTATGTAAAAGTTATATTTAGAAGCTCAATTTGCTGCTACGTGCCATTTCCAAAGGTCAGAGAGTTGATTTGACTAATGATTAGTTGGCAAGATACTCACTGCACGGATGAGAACAAGTACATTAGTAAACCATCCCTGCATGCCTCCTCAGGGGAACTACGCAGGATGCAGCTCGGCAACATCAGCAGTTCAGTCTCTGAAATCACTGTGTGAACATCTAAAATACACTAGTCCTGAGCTAGGTAAGGGGGTACGTTACTGAAAGCTGAGGACGATAATCAATGTCTATTCACTGGTTAGTGACTTTTTGTGGTTATTATAGTGGGCAAAGGTTGACCTGAAGCAGGATATTGTGAAAAAAATGCCACACAATTAGCATAAAACATGTATCAAAGGGAGGGTGAAGGAATAGGGTGGGGAGGAGGAAGAGAAGGTAAAACAACATTTAGACTTCTTGTAACAGTGCCTTGTCTTCCGTTAGGTTAACTATGGTTCAGTGACATTGCCTATCCTAAATCTTGATTATAACGAAGTCCCAGTTAGGGCCAACATCGAATAATAAAGGCTTACAGAAATTTGTCACTGGTAGAGTGCAAGCCTTTAGGAAAATAGACTGGCCAATCAAGTAGTTAAACACTGGCCCTCTGAATATATATTTTATGATTTCAAATAGTTGTCATCTCCCAACTGACAATGACAACATTGAGTTGTTAAAAATGTATTTTTTATGTTAAAAATTCCTTGCAATGCAGATGTCTATTAGCAACATAGAATAGTATACTGTACATCTGCAGCCAAAAAAACTGAACCACTTCGCACTGAAGTTTTCCAAAATATAAAGCTCTGTTCAGAAGCAAGCACCACTAGACAGACATGTCACAACACTGCGTTACAAGATGCATCACCCACTCACTGTAGTAGGCCCTAAGTCCTACCCCTAAATTTTAATACTTTCGGTTCCATATACGTTGTAACCTTCTCTATAAGTTGCTAAATTCTGGGTATTCTGCGAGGAAGTTGGGTTAAAAGTCTGTGCACTCTTTGCCACCTTCATTCGTTTCGCCTCTGCCCTGGACTTGTAACAGAACTCTATCAAAGCCACCAGCATTGCCAAGCCCAAGCCTCCAACCAGAATGTAGAAGACTCCAGCAACGTTGCTGAGACTCAAGGCACTCGTCTTGTCCTGGGGAAACAGAAGCGACAGAGTTAACCCCGGAAACCAGACCCCCGGCATCACAAGCTACATGTTAAAACATTGGAAATAGAAATAAATAACAAAGTTTAGCTGAAATTAAATGACAGTTTTACTATGAAGTTTACATACTTCTCACAAAATTTGACCTATCTGGATCTATAAAATATATTTTAAAAGTGCCTCATTTTCCTGGTCGGCATAAAAAATGTTCTAAGTATATTGCCAACATATCAGGATGTCATTGCTTGCTTACTGCAAAGCATCGCTTCCACTAAGTGGAGAATTAAATAATGACATGTCTAGATCTCTTTAGGGGACATTTTAGCACTGATACAAAACTGCATTTATGTAAAGCTCTTTAAAAGCTTTGAAATCCAGAGATCCATTTACATCAGACAAGACTCTGATCTTTATGAAAACAGCAATCGTACTTGTGGTAGGCACTGCTGTTAATTTAAAAGATCCAGACTGAGTTTCTGATACTTAAGTAACAGGTGGAAATAACATGTGAGGCTTGTTATTTCTTTGAACAAACACTTCCTTTGAACGTGCACACTGTACCATACACATCATGATATATTTGCCTCTTACCGATTATTGCATTTTGTTTTTATTTTATTATAGATACAGTTCTGGAACATGCCCATAGACTACTAAGGCTCAGTAATAGTACAATTTTAAATAGCAATTTCTTACACATTATTCATAATTTAGACAACAATGATAACTTTCTTTAGCAAATTATTAAATATGCATCATTTTATAAACTATCACCTTCTTGGATGTACTGTAGCAACTACTCTACATTTCTCTATACTTCACTGCTTAGTTATGAACCATATTTTTTTATTTGAAATCCATGTGTATTTTTAGCACAGTTCTCAAGGAACTCTCAGGATTGACTTCCATATACTACATCGTGCGCCTTAAGATACTTATAAAGCTTTATTCTTACGCAGACTATATAATCTTTACCTAAGGTAAGGAGAGTACTTAACTTCCGATTGTAATCTCTATGAAATTTTAATTTACGAAGAATGCAAAACATTTGGATGTTTAATTTAAAGAGGCACTATTTATTGTGTAATCAGTAGATTAGCACAGTAACAATTCCCACGGACATATAGAGGTGTTTGGGGCTTATAGCTGGGTTCTGCTTTGCCTGTCTCTTTTCAGCTGGCTAAGAGGACTCTGAGTGTCTTGGAGCTGACTGTGTTCCTCTGGTGGCAGTTGCTAACATGGTGCTTGCAAACAAGGAGGAGGCAGGACTGAGAAAGACCTGACCTAACGTATGTGGTGGGTTGAGGCTTTCTCAGCTGTCATTTACAGGTACTCTGCCATCCTCTTAACTGCTTTTCACTCCTTTCTCTGAAGCACTTGCCAGAAAAAGCAAAATGTGTTGGAAGTTTGTTTCCCAGGTTAATTTTACCCGCTATCCAGCAGGGTAACTCTCAGGGCACGCAGGCAGAAAGCAATGCTTTCCTTTTAGCTCTGGACAGCACAGGTGGCTGGCATGGAGACGGGCACTGCGAAGAAATTTCAGACTCCTCGAACACAGGGCTGGCACTGACTGTGGTGCTTCCCAGCCATCAGAAAATACCTGCTTCTGTGTTTGTCCCCAGATAGAGAGAAATAGAGAAGGCTCCACTCCCTGGAGCTGTCAGGATTACTGTTTGGGAATGGACTAGGGTAAACACTGGAAGCTGTAGACAGCTATTAATTATCAAAGCCTTTCACTTCAAAGCTCAAGTTAAGACTTCCTTGGCTCCTCAAGGAGCCAGAGACCTTCCCAAATGGAGCCAGGCACAGCCACCCTGGGCAGCGATGAAAGGCAATCCTTCCCGCTAGCGTTTCTGCTTTTCAGAAAACCATTGAGGGAGGCCAGCTCCAAAAGGAGAAGGCGTGAAGGGACATTTCCTAAGTAGTCAGTAGGGAAAGTCCATCCCCCCTAGGCAGGAAGGAAACAACTAACCCAACCTGCCTCCCCCAAAACCAAAAAACTGCCTTGTAACTCTTCAACAGATGCCCTGAATATGTAGGACGATGTTTGGTGATTTATATCACTGAAGACTTTAAAAAGCAATAGTGCTTCTTTAAATTAAAGTGTGACCCCCATCAAGATGGGGCGAAGCCGATTCATTCTGTGTCTACAGCTGCTTATTTTATTTCTAAGTCATTTTGTTTATTACTTCCTTTACTGCTTTGTGAACACGACAGTAGGTCCCGAACTGCAGCGACTGACCTTACTTCCAGAGTCCTTGGGTCCACATTCACCTTTATCGTACCACCATTTGTTTTTCAGCTTGTCTAAGACGCCTGCCTCACTGAGTTTCAAAACGGCAAGGTTTACAGGAGTTCTTCACGTGGAAAATAACATAAATAACATTATATATGTTATTTTATGTTATTCAAGTAAAACTACATAGAATCGCATTGCAAAGTGACAGAGCAGAGGCCACAGTGGGTGCTATGTCATGTACTGTTGGCCCAGGTTTAGAGACAGACATACGACCGGGACCTGCTCCATCGCTTTAGGTAACAGGCACATACTGCTGGGGAAGATTTGTAAATAAATAGTATGCAATTACTGTGAACCCAAAACTATTGGCTTAAGACATATTAACAACATACCCTTCAGAGACATATATAATACAACTGGATATACGACTTAAGAAACATATTAATTTGTGTTCCTTGCTTTCAATCTATTTTTAGTTTGTATGCATACAAACTAATAACATGACTTGGCTATAGCTATTTCATCTACTGCCCTCAAAATTATCCTGGCAAGAGAAAGGAGATGCTTTGTGCAGTCTGCTGCCCGTAACCACTTGGCACAGACCTGTAATCAGGAGGTCTGCATGCAGAGAACTTAGGGGGAGAGCTGCGATGCCCTTATCCTCAGCTAAGAACATGACAGTCAATCTTTCATTTCCTGTTTCAACATTATTTTCAAATTCAAAGTTTTTTCCTTAAATCTCACTTATTCACATAAGTCTTTCAAGGGTCCCAAGGTGATGATAAATTACTACTTGGAATATCTTCTCTTACTAGTGGTATTTGTGCTGGGTGACGTAACAGAGTTTAATATTGAGATGAAACCTAACCTGATGCCTCAAAGTCATGAACCGCTATGGGTTTACACTGAAGTTACTTAAACTCAGTGAATAATCTCAGAATATTATGGTAATGCCCCACTTCGTGCGGTTGTACCAGTTTATTTTCTAAAAGCCTATGAAATGATTAACAGACTTATTTTACATACTTTCCACTTTGAATCATTGACTGTACAATTCTTAATGTGGTAGGCATATGGATATCTATTTATGTGCAGGTGTGCATGAAAATACAATATATATCAGAGAAGGAGGTAGATAAACAGAAATGGCATGTGATAGATAGCCTTCTGGTGATGTTATATGACATAGGACCTGATCCTGTGTGTGCCAGCAGATTCCTATGGGAAAATTAATCTCTCACCATACACAATAATCCATGCATTGCTAAAATGTTAACTCATGAATTCAAGGCTTAATAAATAAAAAAACAGTGCAAGCCTTAATTATAGTGTAACTGAACCTACTAAAATAGTCACTATGAAACAGAAAAAGGGCTTGTTACACTCTATAACTGGTTTAACTGGAAATCCCCAAATGCTTATGTATTGATGTATTTGTGCATGTTTGTATATATATATTTAATACACAAATAACAGCTCCTGAACCTTGTATGCTACTTTTAGCATTAGGGATCCTGTCTTTTCATACATTCTGATTACTCTTTGTATATATACATAAAGGGGGTGATTCACCTCACCTCAGTTTTTTCACCCATAAGTTATGCCACAAGCTTTGGCTGCCTGTCTAGGCCTCCCTGCAGTTAAGGGAAAAAGATAGGTACGTCCAAAAGGTGGGCTTAGATACCAGTTTTAACAAGGATGAAGCATGCTGTCGAGATGACCATCTCTTTTCATTTACTACTGAGGAAGCCTCGGTGCCTCGGAGAAATGACAATTTTTGACAGCTACAGTTGGGTGAGAGGATTCCCAGGTACTCTCAAGTGATCCCTTTAAGTAAAGGAAATGTTTCATCCACTTTCCAAATCCCACACATTTAATTCATATGGAGTACTCTGCTTCTAGAAGAGAAAATGCCTATTTCTTGATCTTTTCCAGTATTCAAACTTACATGCAGGTTATGCAGGTTGATAGACAGTGGAATATGAGAGTCCCACAGCTGTGAAATGAGTGGGTAGCAGTTTGGGATGCTGGCAAGTTGCCTGTCAATATGATCCTCTGTGTGCTTCTAGTACAAATGTGAAATAATTAATATTATTTGGATAGCTGTCATCTGTAACATGTCATGCATTGGCACTGAGCCACATTTCGGTGCTCCTAAATCCCAGCAGCATAATGGGGCTGGTTATGACAAAGATAAGGGACATCCAGGTACTGTTCTCACATGGAAAATCAGAAGCCTGTGGAGTTGTTGCAGATTAAACTGATTGAAGTGATAATTAGGACTCGATATGAACTATCAAGACCAGCAGCAAGCTGGGACAAGTCAGAAAACAGATGTCTCCCAGTCCTTTGCTTGTTTTTTCAGCACTAACAGTTCAGGTATATAAAACCCGATACAGGTAGGGATTTTTTCTTCTTTGCAGCTGTAGTTCCTTTAATGTCATCCTTTCTGCATTGTCTCTGCAAGGAAGCTCTCAGGTTTTCCTTTGGGAAAAGCAATCAATTTCATGCTTAAAATTGCCACGCAATCCTCAATATATAACTGAACGCAATGGCAATGGCCAGCATAGATGAGGCAATTCCCACTTATCACTGAAATACAGCCAGTGATGTGTCCAAGGCCAGGCCCTTGTTTCTCCTCTCCACTATTTTTGCTGAAACACTTTCTGAATCAAGGCGCTGCACAAGCTTGGGGAAGCCTGTCCTTTGCCCCTCACTTTCTCGCCTGCCCTAGCGAGGCCGTGTGAATGAGACACGATGTGTCCTTTACATCTCACCTCAGACAGTCCTAGCTGTGACAAGGGAGAAGCACTCCGAGCTAAATTTAAAATTAAATTTAAAAATATTTTAAATATATTTGAATTTAAATTTTAAAATATTTTACACTTTCAGAACAGGATTTTGTCCCACTTTAAATCAGCCAGCTGCGATGGGAAATGAACATGGTCCAATATGAGAAGCCCAGACTGAGGGGCTGCAGAGTAGAAAAGGAAGATTTTTGCTTATGCTTTTCAGAATAGCAACATATATACCTATTTGCAATCCCAGTAAGTGAATGCAGGTGAATTTTCATGTATTTTAGGCTTTGTTTTGTTTGTTTTTTCATTTTAGTAGGAGATTTTCAACAGCTCCCATGGGAGATCAATGCCCAGATCACCTTGGCTTTCAGGGCAAGTCTCTTATCTAGGCGCCTTTCCTTTCGTTGAAAATATCCTCTCCAAATAAGCATCATTTTGACCGTGTCAGTCACAAACTCAAGAGACTACAACTTGTTACTACGCTGCTTACACAATCAGTTGGTGAACAGTCCCACTGATATTAAAGGGGGCAGAAACTAAAAATCAGTATGGTCTGTTGTACATGAGCAAGAGCAATGTACTTAAGTCATATACAGAGGATAAATACAGCATTTAGAATTAAATTTCCCATCAAGTTCAGTCTTGTATACTTAATATTACAATGGAAAATGACTATAGATTTGGGTTTTTTTTAGTTGTTTAGTGAATTCCTGAATTACTAATGTTGGGCTAAATCTTCAACTAGAGTAAACTGGCAGAGTTTGTGAAAATCACTGTAATTTTTCCAATGTACAGCTGCCGAGAATCTCCCTTGTTATATATAAAAAGGATCCATCTGCCTTGAATTCATGTAAGGATAATATATGAGAAATAATAACTAAAATTACCTTTTATATATGGAGAAGAATTTGTCCCATGTAGCCACAGTGCAAAACTGTTGTGTGACAGCACAGGAGACCCTGTTCTTCACCCCTGTGCTGAAGTCAGTGGTGGCGCAGCCCAACCTGGGCGCAGGGACACTGGTTTTCTACCTTTTCATCATGTTCTCAGCCCCTCTACCTCCTCTCTTGGCTTCTTACTCATTTCATCCTATCCTGTCATCAATCACTTGCTGTTGGAAGGGCTGGTTTTTAAAAGTCTCGGGCTGGATCTTGTGCCAGCAACATCAGCGAAATCACAGTGCTTTAAAATGGCATTAATGAAGTTCTGAGTTAGTTGTGTTCAGGACAACGAATGGGCAATTATAGCATTTAAATTACAATACTGACTGATTCTGAAACCAGTACAGAATTTTGGTAGACAGGGATTTTAGAAATGCAATCACGAGTATGCTTTAGGAGCATTTTCATTACCCACTCATGGCTGAGCCATTAATTAAATGTAAGGTCAGTCTCATCAGCTGAATGAAAAACAAGGGCCACCGTGTTCACCTGAGGGCTGCCGCAGAGACTGGAGGAGAACTCCATCAGCACACCTTCCTTCCACTCACACGTCTATAAAAACAATGGAGCAGAGCGGCAGAAACTGTGTTTAAACACCTCCCCATGCATCACATGAAATGATGATGGCTTACAGTTAAGATCTGAGGTAATACTTTCAAAAGCACTCAAACGACTTGGGGACCTCAGTTTTATCTTCAAACATGACTTGATTACTGAGGTCACTAAACCACAGGTGGTTCACACAGGGCAGCTCTCTGAACTGTCTTTCTGAATTTTTGGAAGATTGTTCCTTAAAGGGAACAATAAATGGGGAGGCTAGAGATGACCTTTTAAGAGCACAGAATGGAGGTAGGAGAAATCTTGTTTTACAGAGCAACACAAACCTTTGGAGAACTGCTGAGCTCTCATGAAACTCCCCGATTTCTATAGTCCTCTGTACTATCGTGAAGGGTTATTCTGGGTCTAGACTCTCATATTCTGACTAGTGAATCTCAAACAGTAACAGCACAGTTATCAGTCAAGTCTCAGGTGCCGTATTTCTTTCAGGAGAAGAGGATGTTCTTATTCTCGTTCATGACAGTAGGGAGCCCTGTAATTTGGACTGGAGCTGCTAACAAAGCTCAGGGTTTGTTCTTTTTAAATTCATACAAAGAAAAGAAGTGTTAGCTAGAGATGCTCAAGAGCTTAGTTCAGGACTTGCTGGTAGCTGTCAGGTTTACAACAACAGTGCATGGTGTCCTGGTTATTCCACTAATGATCATTTGCTAGCATATAAAATTAAAACATTTAGAGCTCCACTAATTCACTAGAAAGGGTCTTATTGACTTTAATTGATCAGATCCTACAAGACTGTTCCTGAACAAGGAAATGGATTTTGTAGATGATAAATGGCTAACACTTTGGGGAGTCAGAGTCAGCTGCAGTTTAAAAAACAAGACCAGATGCTGCTGCAACGCAGAATTTGAGAAGCATGGTAATGCCCGCTCATCTCCATGATGTGCCTGGTCCGACTGAATGTGGGCAGTGCAGGCGCATGACAGACCTGGGGCTTCCCAGGAGCACTGGTACTGCCTACTCACTCAGCTGTGCCTGGGAAAAAGTGTGGCAAGAAACAGGCCTGAGGTCAGATGAATGCTCCTGTCAGGCTGTATATAGGCTCAGGATCACAGGTTGAGCTCCATCATGTTCTCCATCCTTTGCTAACGCTGCCTTGCCAACCATATTTTCTATTGCATCCTGAACTGCCTGCGTCACCTACTGTTCATTTCCATTGGCAATGTGTTCCTTCCTTCCTCCCTCCTGCATTCACAGATCCTCCCTGTTTCTCCATGGACCGCACCCCTTGCCTTTCTTTTCTACTTTTTCCCCCCACTCCTTTTTCTGTCACTTGCCATCATACTAAACTTGCTCCTTCAGCACTTCCAGACATTTTCCTGGTGAAGCCCTGCCTGTCCCTTTACCATGAGCTGCTCCCCTTTTCCTGCTTCGTGACTCAAAGCACCAGTGGCTGGTAGTCAGGGAAAGTAAGTTAAAAGCATCCTTAGTTTGCTACCTAGCTTTTATCTCACCTTTCAACCACAGCAGGTTTGTGAGGAGTGTATTCTAAGAAAATGGAGGTATTTTAATGATGTGACTCCCTGCCTGTTACATTTAAAAAAATTAAATAAACACCCCTCCCCCAATAATGCAAAAGTTCAGGCTTGGGTGGAGCATATAATAGCAGCAACGTGGGAGATTTATGGTTCACTTGTGAACTTTCTTACAAGAAGTTGGTGTCTGCTCCACTTGCAGGTAAGTGCTATCAGCTCTAATACGCCTAAGCACTTTGGAAGAGAAAATAGAGACCATTTTTGAAACTGTGACTGCTGGCGAGCAGAGCGGTGGGGGGAAAATAGGTAGAGCGGCAGGATCGAAGGCAAAGTGAAGAGGATTAGGAGACCAGTTTTGGGTGAGTGCAGAACAGCCCAAGGGATGGTCCCTGAGGCCAGGACACAGCATGAAAGAGCAGGAGGACTAAAGAAGGAGAGAAAATAGTAGGATAAAATATATGTAGGCAACTGTAAAGAAAGCTACATAAACTGTGTACGACAAATCAGTCAAATTTAATCATCTTGACTAGCTCTGTGCCTGCACAGTTACCTGTGCGGCATTCTCATATATATTCTTCACACACAAGCACATAAATAAATATTATTACATGCTGCCTGGCACAGAAGGGGTATTTTTAATATCTTCATCCTCCCCCACTTCACCATCTTCCACTTCCACATCTTTGCTTCTTTTCAGCACAAGGCAGTTTCCCAAAAGGAAGCTGTGAGGAGGCAAGGAAGGAGTGGCACTGGCCATATGGAAGATATGGAAATGCAGGAAGAATAAGAAGCTGTCATCACCTCAGCCTAAAATTCAGCCTAAAATTCCTGTCCAATAAATTCTGATAGATTCTGCCTAGAGAACCACCATGGATTTCAGTTTGCTGGTAAGATATCAGGAAATGTCAGTGTGAAGATGTTTTAGCTGAAATTTGTCCTCCTATTCTGGATACTCATGCGGAAATTGTAATTTGTCCCAGTATTGTTTGTGTCAATAGTGCATCCCTGAGCCTGGACCATGCATTAGATTTCTGCTAGGAGGCAGCCACATTGATTTTCACCCTTTTCCTCTACTGTCACTAAAAATATTTTGGGTAGTACCTTATAGTAGGAAAAAAGTCTGAGCTGGTATTTGCTCCTGAAGGTTTCAAACTGCTTGTTTACAAGAGCAAGCTTGGAAAAGGCTCATCACGACTTCAGAAGATGCAGGTTTCTGAAAACTGGTGATGGATCTCACAGCAGAGACTGTTTACAAGTTCCCCTTGGGGCGCTTAAACAAATGCAAATATTTTTGCTTTGACAGTAATTGCATACACCTAGATTTCAACTGCAGGTACCAGCAGTGCTGTGCTACTGGTGAAGCTGTTTTGTCGCAGGTAAAACCCCAGCAGATGCACCAATTACTTTATATACTGTTTACCCGCTTTTGGTGACATTGAGGCTAACCTTGGAGTCACCTCCCCCGCTGCCACATTCTCCTTTGTCGTACCACCATTTGTTTTTCAATTTGTCCAAGAGGCCTTGTTCATTCAGTTTTAAAACTGCGAGGTTAACAGCATTTCTTGAAACGATAAAACATATTTTGTAAGAAACTGCACAGCTGTTAAGATGTTAGAAGGAATGAGGACTTAAGCTGTTTATAAGCTTGATCCACACACTAAATAAACCTCTCATTTCCATATTTCAAAGCCCTTGGCAGCACAAATAATTGTGGTTACTTTCAAATGTGAAAAAAGTGTTTCCAGTGTAGAAATGATTTTCAGAATGGTTTGGATTTTAACAAGAAAATTCTATCAACCAACCAAAACTATTTTTGCAAAATGATGATAAAAGTCTGCCTGGAATTATAAACGATTTACACAGATTCATTTGAATCTATATTTAGAATATGTTTAGCGTGGGCCCAGGCTGATTTTTCAAGCAGATGGGAAAATGTGTTCCCATATACTGAAGAGGCAAGATCCAGACGGCCTATGCCAGTCGCTGTGTCACATACAGTTTTGACATATAGCACTTCAGAGTGATCCCGCACAAGCTATGGGCTAAGGCTCCAGAAACAGGCAGTATGAGGTACAGCTGAAGAGGAGTGCTAACAGCTTGCACGCTGACGTGCTGTCTAGAGCCAGTCAACAGAAAACAATGCACAAAGAGGTGCCGGGAGTCTTGCCCGTCTGAAGCTTCATCACCTGCTGTAGGCACATCTGTACATTTGGGATGCAGGCTCTGGAGTCCTGCTCCCTTTGCACAGTAGAGGCTTAGCTGAAATACAAGACCTGGGGTCTAGCTTAGTGCCGTGACTCAAGAGACTGCCCTGCTGTCCTGGGAGAGCACCCTGTCTCCCAGCCCGAAGGGCACCCACGGTGTGGGGGAGGAAGGTAGAGGCGGAAGGCATCCTCTCTGGGAAAACCTGGGGACAGTGCAGCCAAGCAGAAGCTCAAGCGCTGGGAAGACCAAACCCAGCCCATTGCCTGGGTGCTGAGATATCAGCAGGTAGTCGGGATGTCCTGAGGACTTCTCCCTGGAGGGTTTATACATGTTATGCTACCACTGGATGAAATCCTGAATTACTAGCAGCATGGTGGCATAGGCACAACAGACTGAAAGGGGCTCCATGACACCTGGTGTCCTCTATCTCATGTTTAGTGCTCTTTTTTCAGGTGAGAGAAGTACCTGAGAGAGACTTTGGATCTGTGCAGGCAAAGGGGGGTTGCCAACACGAAGGCTAAAGCAGAGAATTGCCGCTTCTGTATGAACTCAAGGCTGCTGGGACTGCACTGAAACTCAGGCAAGGGACACAGCTGGTCCTAGGATGGGGTTGCCTCTGCGCATGCTCAGAGGTTTTCCTTTAGGTGCCCAGAGAGCATTAAGACTGGATGGCAGAGGGTAGACAGTATAGATTACCATACAAACCCAAATGTAAGGCACCTGGATTTATGAAAGGAACTACAGTCACTATGTGACATTTTAAAATCAGTTGATAATTAATCTGCCAAGGCATTTATGCAGCCTTCATCATCTCCTGAGGAACCTTTGCACTTGTTTAAGTGTACGACTTCCTATCTGTACTACTAAAAGCCTCAACAGTCACATATCCTAATGGTACACAACTACATCAATACATTCATAATCCATAATAATAAAATTTTCTCTTCCTCTTTTCATGTTCAGAGGTCCCCAGTGCATCCATGCCTATCAGACATGTACACTTTTTCTGGTGGGTGTCTGCCCAGGCTTGCTTGCAGATGTGCAGAGGCATGTGGACCACTGGCATCGTATCCTTGAAGCACCATTCATCTCCAAAGAGAGAGAAGTATCTGTGAGGTGCCAGTAACTTAACTGCTGCTCTTCAGGGACAATATGCAGTTGAGAAAGATGGAGTTTCTCTCTCTCTGAATTTGTTTAATGCTGTCAAGATCTGTCTGTCAGGGCTGAGTGGGATTTGGCAAGAGCTGTGTCTGTCAATGGCATCTTCCGCTCCTCAATTAGAAGAGGATGCAACACCTTCAAAGCACTCAGAGAAGGGTTGGGGAAGAGAGATCCTCTGGTGGCAGGGCTCCATCAGATCTTATGGCACCAGAAGCCACCCTCTCTAGAGACTGCTGGTCTCTGGTCCCTGGGGGTCCCTTCTGGTCTTAGAATGGAAATTTTTCTCTCACTCATTAGGAGAGCTATGTTCCTGGCAAACAGGTACTGACAACGGTATTTCATGCCTTATGGAACATTCCTTACAACATTGGCCCTGTTTGGGGGACAAATGTCAGCTTCGGGACATACCTTCACTGTCTGGTAAYAGCTTTTCATATAGCTCCTGCTAGAACCCAGACAGGTCTTTGCTGGCTGGTCATGAAGTTTGGAAACTGCTTGTGTGTAGATCTGACTTTATCTAGCTTCACTGTAGTTACATTTATACGAGATTTTCAATACAGATAAAGTAATTGCTTGTCTGTCCCTGAAAGTGAAAATGAGAACTGTAGGCTGTAGTGGGAGTGATAACAGACTGCTCTTTGTGGATAAAGCTTTAAGGGGAATTTAGCAGCCAGGCTGACAAATGTGATTTTGCATAAGTGCTCTAATTATGGTTCACACTCCAGAGGGAGAGGAGAAATCGCAAAATTGGAATGAAATTGTTCATTTGTCCCTTTTGTTCTTGGAAGCAATTGCTTTTGAACCAGTCATATTTACTACATATTTTTCCTACTCAGCTTTTAGTTACAAAGCCTATGCTTTTGGCCTGTTTGCCCCATTCAGAAATGTAACTGTGTGGCCAGCCTTGCCACTTTACAGCCAAATTTCCAGTACGCTAAATGTAAATTTTACCTTTGTAAGGACATTGGGACTGAGCCATAGATGAAAGATGATCCTAGAAACACTGTTTCTTTGACGCTGAGCAACATTACCTATTCTGAATATGGCTTAGATATATAGCCTGAGCCTGCTGTCTACAAAGTCAATGTCAAAACTCCTTCTCCCTTCAACAGGAACCAAACCAAGGTCTAATTTAATGCTGCTGTGTCTAATTGTCACACTGGGTAGCAATAACATAAACAGCTGCTTTGACAGTGCTACAGATGCGGGCAGGAGTGATCACTCCTATGAAAAATGAAATGTATCTCAAGGAATATCACTAACTCTCAATTCAACTAGCCACTTAAGCACAGTCTTATTTTAAAGCAGATGGGAAGCCCTATCAATCAGTCTATCTGTAAAAGCATCCTCATACTATTTCCTCTAAGCTGTAGTCTCTCAAGTATGAACACTAAAGCTCACTGAATTAGACAAAGTCCTTATGCTAAAATCCTCAGAAAGTTTTTTTTCAATCTTCATCTTATCTTATGTAAAGATGTTACCTGACAACTTAGAACTTTTTTTCAAGCTTTTCAAGTTAATGTCTACTTAGACCTTTTATCTGGATATTCTAAGAAGAATAAAAACCAACTAGGTGATTTTTTTTGACAACTAATATAAGTTTTCATGTTTAATTTCCATGTCGAAGGGAAAGAGCTTTCTCACTTGCCAAATGTTCAGATTTATCTTTCAAAGCATTAAAGATTATCAAGGAAAATTTTCCCACAGTCATTTAGAGAAGCTGCAGCTGGTTGATAGTAATCCTAGAGTAACAAATAAATGAAACCCATTCATGAGAGGGTTATTTAGCTGGGTTATTAGCCATATCCATAGACAGTTTCACAGCACAACAGAGAAATGGAAATAAAAAGGATGAAGAAGTAAATGTGGATTTGAGCTGCAATCATTGCTCTGAAATTAAACTGTATTGTTTAGAAATGTAACACATTATTGTCCTCTCATGTCTAGTAGGCCATGTAAAACCAGGTTAGTTTCACACTGCTTTCTCTGTTGCTTTGTTATCCAGGTCCACCTCAACATGTGGAAATAAGTAATTTCCTTCTGGTCAGCAAAACAGAGAAACTTTGCTCCACACTGCTGTATCTCCCACAGAAATGTTATAACCGAGATCCTGATAGGTGCAATGGTGACTACATTGAAAATTATACACCTGAGACCTCAGAGCCAGGCTAGATCACTCATACTCATCGTAGACAGTGCTTCATTCTGCCACAGAGGAAGGCATTTTGAAACTTGAGTATCTGTGGCAGAAACTGTTCTTTCGTCATTAAAAAATAGGCCTGTATCCTCAATACCATACTTAGTCAAAATTCCCACTGAAGAACAACGTGTTCCTCAATAAAGCAATTGAAATCTTTGCAAGAGTAAGGGTTTTGTAGTAGAAAGCAGGCAAGCGCTTTAATATTTGACTCTTAATCCTTGCTGTCACTGCACAATCCTGCCTTTTCTATTACTCAGAAGAAAACGTATGTGATGATAGTCAAGCCAGTTCAGCCAAAACTGCAGCCCTTGTGTGACAGTGATACCTCACGTCAAAATTACTTGAGTGCACAGAGAGTGATTTCAATGTATGGATCACTGCTTTTTTTAAGCTGCCCATAGAATTACAGTGTGAAAACTTGATGAGAATTAAATAATTCTCACTCATTTAAAATCACTTTCCATCTCCCCATAAATAAATAGTAATAAGCAGTTTAAAATGTTAATCAGTGTCAATTCTTCTTTCTGAAGAGCCTACTTGTGCCAACTGCAGATATGCCTTTCACAGTTAGCAAAAGATAAAACCACGCAGATGACAGTGCAACTACCCAGTCCTTTGCAAAATAACATCTATGACTCCAGACAGGGATAACTCATCTGCCACCCAAAAGAATCACAGTAGGGTGCTAGCTCAAAGCCCAGGGAAGCTGGCAGAGAGGTCTGTTTTGACTTCCAGTGAATTTGCCTCATAGCAATGGTTAATGGACGACCCATACGTTGGACTTCAGTTGGTACGAAGCAGTGAGGCAGGCATTCAACAAACGACCTGAACACTATGGCATACAACACCGTGGCACCTAGCAATTACATGCTGAACCACAGGAGGGGCATTTCCAAGGCTGATAGAGACACACAAAGATCCCTGCACCATGAGGGAATGAGACAGAGGCCCAGGCTAGGGACCACAGCAGCCAACATCACAAGCGCTGCTGGAAGTCTGAGACACCCATAGGGGAACAGCATGGGAGGGGGCACCAAATTCTGCCTAATGCGCCCCTTTAAGCACCTCTTTCAGCACAGCAATGCAGTATCTCTAAGAAACCAGAAACTAAAACATGAAATGCATCCTGCATGGTAAAATCAAGCCTGTTTTCAACAGCCTAATGCCGAAAGCACAAATACATGCAGTAGGTAGAAAAGGCTCTCTCCAGCCTGATGAGACTTGAACAAGTATCCACAGTCTCAGCCACAGCTGCTTTTTGTCTAAGTCTTTCAGCTCCCCAAATCCCTGGATACACAGTGGTTCACAGGATGGATGGAAACCACCRCCCATCAGCACCACTCAGCACCATCCGTGAATGCAATTCAGAGAAGTCAGCCTTGGCCTGAGCACATGTGGCAAAGGAGACCTCCTCCATGAAGTCATGTCCCAAAATACCTGTTTTTGAATACTAAATAGCCCAAAGGCACAGACAGGTCCCTAAGTACTCATTACAACAAAGGCAGGATCTCTGCTGGAAGCATTTAATAACAATCTTTTAGGCAACCAGTAGAGTTTTGCCAGGAAAATTTGAATGTCTTAGCTATTTAAACAGGTTTGACATTTTCCTGAATCCCTTTCCTGAACTTAGGCTCATAAATTCTGTGTAACTGGCATGTTAGATGGCAAAATATTTCCCTGAATCCTGGGCAGATTCTTGGTGAAATTCTGGTGTTATCTTTACAGATGGCGGCACTGTTGTTTCACTGCTTAGCGTTGGGGATGTTGTTCACTTGAAATAATGAACAAGCAGGATGTGCAAAAATAACATGACTCGCTAATGAGACTCTACATACACAGACAGCTTTGTTTAAACTGCAGTAGTATTGCACAGTGTATCATCTGAGAACCGCTGGTGCCGTCACTGCAGTTACTGAGGCAGAAGCAGAGACCCTGACCCTCTAAAAGGCTTTTCACAAATCCTTCTCACAGGGCTTTGAAAGCCTCAGAAATCGCTCAGTCACTTAGAAGTCACATCGTGCGGAGGGATGCCACTTCTGTTTAACCTTAGGTTCTCTGAACGTACAGCAAACTTCAAACAAAGAGTACCTGGATGTTAAATGATCGAAGCACCATACGCGGGCCATAGGCGAGGTATAGACCAAATGGCAAAATACAGCGATGTGCTTTTTATTCCAGTAAAATCCATGACTACTTAGTCATATAAGTTTGTTGTATGCATACTACTATATAAGTAGTGCCTAGAACGAAGTGGGGATCAGTAAACTACTGCACAACGGGAAGTGAAGCCACGGATGCCACGATGCACCCAGAGGACGAATTCACTGAAGGAACAAGCTTTCCCAAGATCACAATGTCACAGCCAGCGACGTGTCGGCAATTGATGACGCATCTCAAGCAACTCAAAGCTCATTTTCTTCCTTGCACTTTGGACAACTCTCCCTGCAGCTACCTGCTGACGCAGCCGTCTCCCAGACAAGCCCCTCAGTGCTCCTGGCGCAGGCTGGAGGGTATCCTCCCTCGGGACAAGGCAGAGAGAGAGCCAGGTGGAACCGAGTTCAGTGACCTTATTTCAGTGATGTGAATCACAGTCGTTCTCTCATGATCTAATTTGTATCCAGCTCAGGTGGCTTGGGAAGAGGAGGCCACAGCTGCCCGAGAGCCTCCCCTCGCCGCACAACCTAGTGCTCCCTGGATGCAACTGAGAATCTGTCTCAGACGTATTCAGTGAAACACAAGCGGGTGCATTTTTACAGCTTGTTCATATCATCTGTTCAAATGATTTTAAATGGGAAAAACTAAAATGCAACCTTACCAAGCAAAAAATTAAAACCTGTCCAGCTTCTGAGCTGTTTATTTTAACCATGTTTTGAAAAGTGTTGATGGCAGATTGTAACACAACACAAATGCAGCGCAGTTTAAGGATGTTTTACAATTCGTCAAGAGAAATTAAGTGTAAAGCTGCATGGCACTGGCTAAATATGTTTAAGAAATTAGGAATGAGACAAGCACTCCGTTAACGAGGAAGATGTAGCCAAAGCTTATATCTTTCTGTACTCAGAAAGCTTGAAGGATCAATAACACAAAGATGAAAAAAGCGAGCTAATGCAAGAGCATTTTTACACAAAAACCAACCTAAACTTTAATGACAAAGGGCTGACTTTGAAATCATGTTTTTTTTAACAATTCAAAAATTTATAGGAATAATTTTTGTACTGGTATGTATAAAGGTTTGCATGCTGTAATGCTTTTTGTATGAAAAAATTGTATTCAAATACTGAAGCACAGCACATATCAAGACATTTTCACATGTAGCTGATAGTTCAAACAAGTCCTTGGGACTTGCTCTGATAGCTTGCTGAGCATTTATATTAAATAAAGAACTACTAGTATCCAAGTTGTGAGTCTTCACAACAATATTAGCTCTTCTGCAATGGGTTTTGCAGGCTTTCCTGCTAAACTCTTCCATTGCTATAGACATGCTTATCACAGAAAGGATGTGACTGGCCATCTCAGTGGAGTGCCCAGGCCCAGCTGAGGATCCACCAGGACAGTGAGTGCCTCTTGAATTCCACCTTGCAAAACCCTGAGGAACTGGCCGGTCTGCAGAGAGCCAAAAGTCTTGCAAAAAAGCTATGGGCAGGTTGTGTGTTGCATTAGAAGCTAATACCATTTATAATGTTATTTAAAAATCCCCCATCCAATTGCATTTAAAACACCCCTTCCAGAACAATATCTCAAAACATTCTACAAACACTAAGAATAAAGTATCTTTACAAGGGTGTGTATGTATTGTTATTCTTTGTTTAGAGATGGGAAATTTAAAGCAGCGCTCAAATACTTTTCAGTTGTGGCTAATTAAAATGTGTGTAACGCTCTTCATTTAGCCATCCAAATAAGATGGTTAATTTCCAGGGGCACTGAGTATTTACAGCTTCTATGTATATCCTAAGTATGCGGCTTAGTTACTTGAACTGAGCTGTGTAAACAAATATGAGCCAAACTGACACCTTGAGGATCAGCAGGAGTTCCAATTAATGGGAGACCCACTGCTGCTAAAAATTGCCATAGCTACTTTGAATTCAAAGAAGTTCTGACAATTTACACCAGCTAGAGGTCTGATGACTGTAGTTTAAAATATTTATATAAATTGAAAGCTGTTTTGCAGCAAGATATTCCAATTACAGTATGCAAACACTTCTTGGCACAAGCAATTAAACATATATTTCGCTTGTGTAAAAACAACAGCAGTTGACCCGGGAAGGCAACTCCGCTTGTTTCTCTGCTTTATACAAAACTTTGCTGTAAATAAAAAACACATAAAATTGTCCCTAGAGTAACTGTTGATATTGGTTCAGTATACAGTCTTTAGTAGAAGCAGAAACACCAGTTTCTCTCAACTCTGAGCTATTTTAATTTTCACTAATGACTACCTAATCCTGTTATTGAGCAGTACCACTTTTCAAAGTACAATTTTTCTTGCTGGTTGCAGCATAAGCAGGATTATGTGAATAGGCTGCTGCAGTCCAACACCCGCACCTCAAAATACATGTTTTGAAGGCTTGAGTGGGATTTTTCAAAAGTGTCTGAGCACTGGTGTAACATTGCTCCACACTGCAGGAATTGCTCTGAGGATAAGCTTAGCTCAGTGCCAACCGCCTCGCAACTCTCTCTCACCTCAGAAAAATTAGGAATCCTGAGCCCTTTACACCTTTTAAAAATTTGATATTGCTGAAAGCACTTACAATAATATTTCAAAATTTGAAATGAAAATGAGTGTAAAATGAGCATTTTTAAATACATGCCCCCAAAATACTTAATGCTTTCAGACAGGGTAACATTCACTTCTGGCATGGCTGGCAGAAAGCCTTTTGCCTTTCTGCACCTTAGGTGAAGCAGATCTTGACTCAGGGTTTTGTCACAGCAGGGTGTTTGGATGCTGTTTCACCTGCCTCTCCAGTAACTCCTAAATTTAGGGGGCCCCAGCTGAGAGAAAATGGTAGTATTGGCACGGACAGGTAGGGGTTTTGTGGCGGGGCACAGGATGTGGTTCAGTGCCAGGCAGAGGTTCCATCAGTGTTGGATTGGTGCTGCTGAAAGACAGGGAGTAATGACTTATAGCGGGGGCCACAGCAGTGAAGCTCTACCAGGTCTCATGCCGTCCCTCTCCCCTCCTAGCTAGACTGCATTAGTGCAGGTCTCTCTAAGTGACATTATGTTACGTTATGCAGGCACATGTCGTTCAGACTCCTTATGCCACTCCACCCGCAAGAAAAAGCCAAACGCTGCAGTTTACTGTCTGCACAAACGATCTATTTGTTTTTCGAATGGATGAGTTGATTTTAACAGGATTGAAAACATTATTCATCACTACTGATGTTGGCCAGTAAATTTAAATTTTCTTTTACATAATATCTTAGCCATATTTGTAAGGCATTTTAAGTTTATGCTTCTGAATGCCACGGAGTGATTCTTCTCATCCAGAATGAGGCTARGAAAAATGTATCTCTTTTGGATGCAATTCAGTGCTTATTGAACAGAAATAGGGTGTGGTCCCTTATAATTTAGAAAAGTTGTTCCTTCTTTATATCCATCTCAATCCATTTGATATGACTGATGGATTACAAGACAGCCTATTAAGATCGCAGACTCTGGCCACCCTACGCAGAGGAAGATTTTACTACATCAAAATCTTTCAGCACAAAGCAGGTGGCAGCTGTTTCAGCAGCTTCTAATTTTTCACTCCATTCAACATGACCCAGCAGTGGCAGAAATATTGTGCCTTGGACTGAGCATTTCACAGCTTTCATCCACAGGAAGACCCAGCCTTAGGCTGAATCACCTATCCCCAGAAGAAATGTTACTGTGACCTCCAAAAACAGTCAGGACTCTCGCTGACAAATCATGAAAAGTAAAATATCCTGTTGGACTCACTGCAAAAATTAGGTTTTCTGGTTCCTAACCAGCCCCATGTCTCAATGTGCTATATAAATGTATGTTCTATTCAGTGGGTAGCAGGGCAGCTAATATAATAAACCCAACATCTTTCTTAATGCAGTATTGAACATATCTGGCATTTTTGGAGACTGGTTCAAATTTGGCAATGTTTGAAGAGATTGCACTATCAGATTTCTCTAATTTTTCATTAATGCCAGGCTGAATCTCACCCTTTATGAACATATAATGGTAAGATGGATTAGAGGAACTATATTTGACATGGTCTTCTCCTGTTATTCTCCTCCTTATGACACGTTGCTGCATTTTCTTCCTTGCAAGCAGCAAGACCTCATAACAGCAACTGATTAGTTTAAGATGTCAGTTTAAGATTAAGAAATGGTAAAAAAACATCAGGAGTCACAATGGAGTGACTTCTACAAGTAAAGATCCTCAGCTGAGCATCTGTGCACGCCTTTTTCACAAACTACATCACCGTCAGCTTAAGATGCTCCATAAAAGGTGATAGAAGTTCTCTGTCCTAGCTAATGTTTCTGAGCTGTCCTCAGAGAAGAGTCATACAAAATGAGTTGCATTTAACCACTCTCAGGGTGACAAGAAACATAGGTATCTGTGGCAAGAGCCACAGTGAGAGAAAAAACCTCCTGCCATCTTCTCAGCAGCTGCAACTGGAAAAAAAAAAGAACTTACTGCTATTGCTGTTCTCAGGAATTTGAGGAGTAGCCAGATTCAATTGAATTTCTATATTTTTATTTTAGAAACCAAGCCCGCTATTTTAGGTGCTGTTTCCAATGAGCACCAATCTTTTGCCTGTCTGGTTAGACTTTTCAGCCACCAAGTCCCAGTCTCACCTTAATGAGAATGAAGCATGAAATGACTGCAAAGCCAAATACCATCAGCGTACTGTACGAGGCTGAAAGTGCTGTAATACAAGCAGTCTGCTCATCCATTAATTTTTTCCTAGTGAGGAAAGCAACTCCACATGGGAAAGCTATAGGGCAAAACTGCAGTCTGCTTCTGAGGGAATTCATTCACTGACATCAGTGTCCACAAAGGTATTAAAGTAACGTGGCCACTATGTCAAAAGCCATTGATAACACTGAGAAATCAGCATGGATGTTTGATTTCTACTGTTGCCAGAAACAGATCACTAATTCCTAAGATCTGCACAGCTGATACACTGTTATCAGATCTAAACTTAGACTGAGAAGAGGTATGAGAGATTTCTGTAACTATACATGCTTCTTTGTGACTCCATACTGTTGTTTTTCATAAAGAAGTATTAGAAGGAAGGCAATAAACAGAAAGATCCCCACTAAGAGATGGTTTCTTAAGCTTTGGTCTAATTATAATGCAAGCACTTTGAAGTTCATTATTTTAATTAGAAGCAGAGACTGAGAGAAAAAACAGGGGGTCCATTTCCCAGGTGGGAACTCCAGCTGCAACTGCAATGCAAACAATAAATATGACTGCATAACTTGAGCCTTAGTGAAATGCTGGCTTGTGTTTTGCCTAATGGCAGATCAATACCGTACAAATGAAGCAATTACAGTTGTGACATATAAAGCCATATTTGGTCAGCAGCCAAAATGGGGATTAGCTGGAAGAGTTCCTAGGACTTTCTGTCTGAATATTATCGCAGAAGTTAATGAGGAAGATCTGATAGGCTGAGACAAACATAAGTGGTGCCAGCAACCAGATGAGATGGTCGGTCCAATAGCCAGTGTGCTGATAATTAAAATGCCCTGAAGCCAGCTGAACATCAGTCCAAGATCAGGTGAAATTATCAGACAAGGGCAATCCAATCCCTCTGGCAACCAGCTACATAATGTTGCCACCATTGGTAGAGCCATATACCCAGCAGCAAACGCAAACACACCAGCACTCACACCAGTCAGACCAAGCACAGTCACTTCAATACAGTAATACTCATGCGTGTAATGTTTCAAACACAAGCAGCCAGGCTATAGAGGAAACAAGGTATGGAAATTACTAATAGATCTCCGCAGTGGATATGGAGATCCAAGTAATGTAATTGCTGTTGTCCTGAACACATGCCCACATGCCACCTTTCATGAAAAAAGCTAGAGGGAGTAGGGTCCACTGGCAATGGAGATTTCTGCTATTGCTTTCTAAAGGGAAGACAGAACGTGGTCATAGACCATAGACTGTTTAAGAAACCAGCAGCTGAAGTTACATTTTCCCTATTGTTTTGTCTCCAAAACAGTTTATTTGATCAAAGACACTGAGAAATCTACCGTGGGGTTTGTTCTGAGGCACACAGCTCCATGGATTTGAAATAATCATACAAACATCTGAAGTAGGAATGGACTTGAAATATTCACAGCACAATAAACACTGTGCTATTAATCTTCACTATCCCTCTGACGTTGATGGGCAATTGTCATTACCCTCAATTTGCAAACGTGAAACTGAAGCCAGAAGGTGAACTGACCTCCTCCAAGACTCCCAGGAAATCAGGGCAGGATCGTAATTAAGCTTATCAGTACAACATGACTTCCAGCCTCACGCTCAAGTCAACCACACTTCATTGCCGCTCAGAAATCTTTGGGCCTTTTCAGGCAAGTGTTCATAGAGAATTCATCCTTCTGGCCTCCCAATGGAAATAACTTCCTAGAGATAGACTAAGCTTAAACTTCTGTGCACATTCCCTCAGCTTAATCTTTAACCACGAGATACTCCTAATTTTTCTGCATATCCTGCCAAAAGTGAGAGACAGCCAACCTGAGTGGTCTGACTGCTGTAACAAAAAACTCTTCCACCTTTTGACCCCACTCTTAGGGGTTCCACAAAGGTCCATGCTGTCCGTCACTCAGCAGCTATATAAGGCTGCTTGGGAAGTTAAGGGCTCCCTTTGCCCTGGCAAAGCAGAGATACAAAGCATTGCCACTTATATCACTGAACTCAGACACTCACTCTCTTTTGCTTTTCCAGCATGAGAATGGGATTTAGATGAGAACAATCTGATTGATTGACTTTTGATTCACAGAAATCATAACTAAAGCCTAGTGGTCAAGAGCAGCTTTTGTACAAGTTGGGGAGAAGACCTTCTACTACGCAGAAAACTTAAACAYCCCTCTCTGTAAGCTCCTACAACTTTCCAAATACTCCTGTAGTTCCAGGAGATTGAATGTGATGGCTGAAGATGTCCTTTTCACATCCATAATTGTCAAAAAAGGATCATAGCATAGCGCAGTCTGGAAGGCACCTCAGGAGGCGTCTGGTGCAGCCTCCTGCTCACACAAGGGTCAGCTCTGAGGTCAGACCAAGCTGCTCAGGGCATCGTCCAGTCCTGGTTTGAAAACCTCCAAGGATGGAGACTGTACAACCTCTCTGGGCAACCAGTGTCACTGTCAGGCTCTCCTCAGGCAGTGAGGGGAAAAAGTTCCTCCTTACATCCAGTCTGAACTTCTCCTGTTTCCTTTTATGCCCATCGTCCCTTACCTTCCCGTCCTGCATTGCTGTGAAGAGCCTGGCTCCATCTCCTTGAAGACCTTCCCATAGGCACTGTGGGCTGCTGTTAGGTCCCCCCCAAAGCCATCTCTGCTCCAGTCTGAACAAGCCCGGCTCCCTCAGCCTCTCCTCACAGGGCAGGTGCTCCAGATCCAGCTCCAGCTTGATCACCTTCCACTGAAATTGCTTGAATTTATTGATATTTTTCTTGAATTAGGAGGCCAAAAAAGGATCCAGTATTCTAGATGTGGTCTGAATGTTTGCATTTATTTTATTTGATGCCACAATATCTTCTCTTGTGGCCTACAAATTGGATGAACTAAAAGCACTCTAATTGCCTTGGATAATTGCCCACTATCTAAAAGAGATGCCAAAAGTCGCAGCCTGCTTATTTAACTGTGATAGGAACAATTCCTAAATCCTCAAGAAACTGTGATGACTTTCTGTTCACTTTCAACGACAATTTCATAGCCTGAGTTTGCATTATTTAAACTCTGCACAACCAGAACTAATTGTCAAGTGTTCATGTGGATTTAAAGGAAAAAAAAAATCATTAGCAGGTAAAGTTAGAATATAATTAAAATAGTAAAATATACTGATTAAAACCTGAGGCGATGGATCTTAGAAAGCACAGAGCATCTGAGTGTAGGCTGGTGCCACAGCTTTGCACACAGAAGCACATCATCTTTTTAATTAAAACCAGTAAAGAAATGAGCATCAGCCTACATCCTGGCTCCTACTGTTTTGTGTTGCAACCAGTAAAAAGCTTTCGTGCAAACCTTCACATTAAAAATTTTTGTTGAAAATGTAAAAATCTGAAAAATTGCCTAGTAATGTTTGCATTTAGGCACCTGAAATTTGGGTGACTTGACTTATCTAGAAAAAGTCGAGATATTCTGTAGGAAATAACTCACAGATTTCCAACCAGGTCCGATGAGTTTTTTGGTAGACTCAGAATTTTAAGATCCAAAATAGATCTGAACCACGCAAATGACACAGCGTAAAATGCTATAAAAAGAATTTCCATACTGCTGTGTGCAAAATCAGGTGCCTACATCCATACCAAGGAAGCCAAAGGTCTCATTCTAAATGTAAAAGCCTCTCTTACAACAAACATGGTTGCAAACTTTGGCTGCACTAGATGGAACCATATAAGCAATAGATCGGAATGAGCCTAATGTGTAATTATGTACACAGAAAGCCTATTCTGGAGTAACAGATGGGCTGCCAGATGTTGGGGCTGCTCTCACCTGCAGGCCTTGGTCGTCCCTGCTGCTAGTAGCGGAAGATGCAAGGGACCTGGATCTTCCTGTGCACAGATGCTATTCCTGCCCACGTGGGGTGGGGAAGGAAGAAAAAAAAGCTCTGTCTTCTCTGGCTCCTCGAGGCAGATTATTCTTTATATGTGTTCTTTTAGAGTAGAAAGAAATAACTGAAGTGTAACAATAAAATAGGTCTCTGTATCAGGTCGAGGCTTGGACCACTTTCATCCAGTTCACTTTCGGCTTTAAAGAAGTGCAGGGAAAATTGTAGTTAAACTTTTACTACAGAAAACTGCCAATCCTGCCAAAAGCTGTTAGAAGAGAGTCTCACTCAACAAAATAGCACACAGCATTGTTCAGCATCATGTGATTTGCTAAAAGATAGTTAAATAAGAGCTAAATCCTTCTTCAGCATTGATTTAAGCTCTTACTCAGTGACTTAATTGGAATGGGAAGCAGAGGAAGGAAGGCAGAAAATGGGAGTAAGGCTTCTAGTTATAAAAATACAGACAGGCTTGAGCAAAGTGTATCGAGATAGTTGAGAAAAAAAGCAGTAGTTTTGACCCTACTTCCTACCACACACAAGGTAGACCAGTTCAGAGAAATAATTACTGATCAACCACAAGTCACTGTTTTATCACACAATCTTTTAAACTTCTGTTGTTCAGTGAGATGCACATATGGCCATTTTTATCTGGAACCTGAGCACCTTGGGAACATCTTGCTGATGTGGGGTAATAGCCGCATTTTAGAGATGTCATGCCAAGATACATAGCAGCTGAAAAGACATATTAAAACTGCCCAGGGAGCTGGAGTTGGGTGTCAGTCCCAGGCCTCCTGAATTTTGTTTCGTGCTTTTTTTCATTGGCAACATTTTCACCTGTCGTTCTGGGATGTTCATTCCCTCCATAATGCCTACACCGTCACACAGTGTGCTGGTCTAAGATACTGTTCCCAGCTCAGAGAAACTCTATGAGAAAGAAATAAACTGTTTTTCCTACTTTTGGTTTGGGATTTCTCACAAGAGCCAAGGCTGCATAAAGACTAAATGGCCACTTTGTGTCTCTCGGGAGACCATCTAGTACTTACTGTCAATTGGAAGTGGGCAGTTTTGCAACTATCACACAGATTAATCGCAAAATGTTTTTCAGGTGCTATTTGTTCCCCAAATGTCAGTTCCACAGAGAGGTATTGTTACGAGCTGCTGAGATGCCTTTCAGTGGCCTGCTCCCTTGCTTTAATCTGCCAACAATTTACCTGGACAATTATTATCTTAGTGGGATAGGCCTTTTACTTGGCGGGAACTGTACCATCAACTTCAAAAGGTAGCTGGATTGTGCCGTTAATGAATACATATTCTGAAGCCTCGCAGTTTCCTGGGAATTGACACCTAAACAGTTGTAATGAAAAGAGAAGAGAGAAATAATAACGAGCTGCATTGTTAAAATATAATGGGCTGCATCTTGCCTTCTGCTGAGCTGCTTTATGAGGGATTGGGGAAACGGCAGGGAAAAGGGCAGGAGAAATTTATTTCTGAAGTGCCAAGAAGCAGAGTTTGTTCCTCGGAGGATCTATAGAGGTTGGAAACAATGATAACCCTTTTGTATACCACTGGCATACTCTGGGGATGAATGCTTACCAAACCTTGGCAAACTTCCAGAAAGTCAGTAAGATGTGTGCACAGCAATGGTATCAGTACTTTTGAGAGATTCTGTCTTCACTGATAGTTTTAGGGAAGTTCATTGGTTATACTTAAAAATATGCCCCTTTTTACCTGACAGAGAAGTGAACAGCCTGACAAATTTCATTTGGACAGATCTGATATCATGAAGCTCCTGCTCTGTTTACATTCAAATATTTCTGAAGCAGAAAAACAAAAAAAGAACTGTGATTTTTTTTGATGCTTTGATTTCTTTCTGATTGTAGAAAATGAGCCTGTTATAAAACTTACCCTGGTGCTGACTACCACGGACTGGCCCAAAGAGTGCTTCTATATGACAGCACAGAAATTTCACTTTTAGTAATCACTAAATATCAGAAGGACAAAGCTCTTCTATAAATATCTTGTAAAAAAGGAAAAWAAAGGAAAAAAAAAAAAGCCTCACCGTGCTGCTAAGTCAACGCTAAAGCTGAAGAGACAGAATGGTAGTTTCACCTTTTATACTGATTATACTGCTAATTTAAAAATACCTATTGCCATTGCAATGTTTAGATAAAAAATTACCTTTCTAGGCAACAGTTTTATTGCTGTTTCTATGCTCTGTCTTTTCACTCCTGCTCAGAAGCACTCATTTCACAACTGTTCTCACTAAAATCCTGAGACCTTCCCTGGAGTAAAGAGCTGGATGATATTAGCAGAGAGGTACCAGAATGTGGAGCTGGGGTTCTTGGAAGAGCTTTGCCTTCCATCAGTGGTTTCTAATGTCATTTGTAGTGTAGGAAAACAGAAGTGGCAACAGAACAAATTCCTGTGACTTTTGCTCTCTCCTCCAGATCACGGAGAGCTTTGTTCAATTATGAATGCCCCCTCTGAAGTCTGAGGGTGAAAACTTCCTGCAAGTGGCAATGAAGAAATAGGCTCTGTGGAACAAGGTAGTTCAGAGATGGCTCTTTGAAGTACTTTAAAGATATACTGATGGGTTTTTTTTTTTGCCAGGACAGAGAAAATTCAGTGAGTGCAGCATCATGGACACTAATGAGTTGTTTTCTTCTAAAGATACAAATATCAGAAACTCTCTCAATAACAATGCTCTTCACCACAATTTGGTGGCTTAAGTCAAAATTATTAAAATTTCCTGCCTCTAAATGTAAAAATTGCAAGAAAGGGCAAAACTCCTCCAAGTAGAAGATTTTGCTTAAATACATTTGCTTGTACATCTTGCAACGGAGCTCATTAGCCATCAGCAAATTTTCCTCTTTTTTTATTGCACTCTTTTCATATGGGGAAGACCCTTATCTTGATTAAAAACTGTAAAATTAATCCAATAGGCATCACTGCAGAACAGAGCAAGCTGGAATTCTGGTCTCTGTTCTCAAGGCTGTATTTTTACTTTTAAAACAGATATTCTGTTTTTAGACAGAAATAATCCACATAACCGAAACCAAGTATGCCGCCCAGGCTCAGCTGAAAAAACAACTTGCTAACATTCATTGCCAGGCTCTCTCTTCACTGGTCTTCTTTTGACCCCTGACTTTTACATTCCTTGCTAAGCAGTGGCCCGCTCTCTGCCTTTTTACCTAGTAAATGTTATTTTTACTTGACAGAAAACCCAACGAGCTCTGAAGGATCTGACCTGCTTGAGAAATATCCAGGCTATAAGCTCTGACACTGAATGGGTAATGGGGTGGTAATTCAAGCCTTGTTATGCCTAAAGTGAAGGGAAGAATATTATGCAAAGTCATACAGTATGATCTACACCATCAGTCAAACAGGATAATGTTTACAATACGCATAAAATGTTATAGATAACATTCTAGTTTTCAAATCAGCTTGTATCACGGAAAGAAATGACCTTGTAAAATCTTGGTAAGTGAAACTCCTGACTAAAATCCTGTTCTTGTAAATACCAACAGACCACCCCGTAACTATGCAGGGATTTTTGTTTTCTCCACTGCTCCTTGCTTTAAAAGAATAGAGGTCAAACTCACTAATTTCACATCACTTATTTTTATCCTCAAACCTCCATTATTCACCAGTTGGCTCTATATCTTCTCTACATTAAACATAAATAACACCAGTTTCTAGCTCCTTCAGTGCTTTGCTGAAATGATTGCCTCTGTAGATAACACACTGATTATGGGCAAGACCAGCCATTCTGGTAGGAGAAGAAAAACGTGAAAAAAAATCGAACCTGCTTCCTTTGCATCTCTCCTCACTGTGAAGGTTGCTTGTCTTCAGAATGATCTGGGGATGTCTTTGGATGCCAGTGTTGCCAGCTGGAGGACAGCTAGCCAGCAGAGGAAATACCTATTCTTGTCTCTGAATTGCCAGAACAATGCTCAAAAGCACGTAGGGCACAGACCTCACCATGGTGACCCAAGCGTACATCACCTTTGCCTATTTCTGTACCCTTCTAGAAACAGGAACACACCATTGAGTAAACAACGCAGCCCAGATGCATAGAAAGACCACATGCTAGAATAGCTACATCAATGATATTGGTTAAAAAATAAATAAATCTATGAAGTCCTTTGAAAACTGAACAATATAGGGTACACCGAAGAGCGGTCCAGGGAAACGCTTACTTTATGATACAACACAACTTGCACAAGGAAGCTTCAGTCATGGGAAAATTCTATTTTTGTGAAGATTCATGGATTTCTACAGTACAAAACCTTTGAAAAACACTAGTGAAAGAACTCCTCTATAGTAAATAAATTTGGCTCTGTAAGTGATTTGGATGGTCAGCTCAAACATTCTTTCCTAGTTTTCCTCTTACTCAGAGGGAATCTGTGAATATCATAGCTCTTTTTTGTACACACAAATCCAATTTTATAGAAATCATAAGAAACCAGAGAACGCAAGAAGTTTTGGTGGAAAATTTTTTATCTATCCTTATAGGTGACTACTGTGTAATGACTATGATTCTTTTCCCACAGAGTTGGTGTTGTCAATTCACTGATCTACAAAACCAGGGTAAAAAGAGAACTGGGGTATATCTCAGCATCATGTATTAAGTTCACAATAAACACCTTTGACAATGAATGATGATCTGGGAACTCCTTCCACAATAAGCTCCTTATATTCTAGTCTCCAAAAACATCAAGGACAGAACTTGATTAAAAGTTTAATGGTCCCATCGGAAGAAATTATACTATCAGATTTACCCTTATTTTCCCAAGCTTGTTTCAGGTCAATGAAAAACACATTAAAAAAAAAAAGAATAGGGAATATCCCATTCTATGTAAGGTCTGCCAATATTTTGTATTAACATGCATGCATTACCAAAATAAGTTTTCCTTCAACACTACCTTTCTAACTAAGGGACCATACTGGATATATCCTTGAAAAGCAAAGGTAACATTGTCAGCTGTAGTACCACATTGAAATGAAGCAATGAAAGAATGGCAATTTTAGAGATTTACCTTGGGAAAACAAGGACTAGCTGAAGTCACTGAGATCAGGATGGTAGTTTATAAAGCCCACGCACAAAAAGACTCCCTTCATAACAGATCTTTACCTTATTCACATAAACTCACAGGTTTTGTCAAGAAAAAGTTCCCTCCACCACAGATCCCTCACTTCTAGGGTAAATCTCTTTCAGGTATTGCACAATTATATAAAACAGGAGAATCCATAAGATGTTGACAGGGCACTGTTGGCATGCCTTTTGCACTTCAAGCACTCTCCAGGGCACTCCTTCCTTGCAAGGGATGGAAACTAAAATTCATAGCTTCACTCACATTGTTCTTTGCACTTCACACAAGTTGCTAGAATGATCAGAAAATTACATCCGCATCACCTGCTTCACTGATGCACTTCCCACATTTCCCACCATGTTAATACAGACACAGTAAAGAATGGATAAAGAACTGGCCCTTAGCCAGTGTAAAGAGTCAGTTCACGTCGCCAGCTGTCACACTGCAAAGAAACAGCAGATATCTCCATGTGGACCTTTTCTCCTTCCTCCCCAGACCATAAACAGTTCCTCCTAAAGTCAAACTGGAGTTACTTCTTTACTACATAAAAAGAATAGAGACTTGAATAATGAAATATAGAATCCCAGATTCGTATCTATAAACATTAGCCGTAATTGCAATAGTGGGAACTTAATATAGCTCTGGATTTCATCAGGTTGGTGAACAGCCATCACCAGTCTCTAAAATACATCAACAGATCTATTCACAACAGTTTTTTATTATTTGGCTAGATCTAATCCTGCCACTCGCATCTGGCTGGACTCAAAATGTCTCACCAGACACTCATGATCTGAGCAGGTTTCACTCATCCACGCTGCATACTGTCAGCTGCAGGACAGGACAGCCAAATGTCCTTAGTTAAAACAGTCACAGAAACAATGACAACTCCTCGTTTTTTAGCTCAACCTGTCATTCACCTTTGTATCAAACAGCTTCAAGGTACAAAAAGTAGAAAAAGCTTTTAGTGTACCTTTAAGACAATATTGGCCCTACCTCCTTTTTCATTACCTCTTAGAGTGGAGAACTCTTTCATGTTCATCACTATTCGAACTTGTTTATGATGCCTACRTATCTAAAATAGAAAAGCAGAGGCATGGAAGGCATAGGATTTGCATAGTACAAGATCTCCAGGTGTTGCCCTCTAGAAACACAGATTACTGCAAGTGGCAAGGCAGACGAGCCAGGGGTGATCCACAATGGCCAGAAGTCTGGCCACAAGAACGTCTTCTAACGACAACACATTTACAAAGGCAGGTCTTGCTAAGCAGACAAGCAGCACTCTCTTAACCACCTTTGAAAACACCACCTTTGAAGAAAAAAACTCATTAATTCACACTGATTACTACACAGTAGTTTTGGAAGGATACCTACCGTGGTAGGAGGAGGAAACAGTAAGGACAGCTGGGTAGTGCCATGATAGATACTCAATCTTTGTTGTGATAAGAACTTTTGCCCTCAATCCCACGTTCCTTCTCAAATATGTCAGTCTTTTAAAACATTATATAGAAATGAATATCACTGAAAAGGAAGGAAGGAAGGAGACACACATGATGTGTAACGTGGTACTGCCTGGTAGGCATAAAAGAAACACACATCAGGCATTTCCCATTCTCTTCCATCCAGTGATATGCATGAATCCTAATACTGCACCAGCACTGAGAACAAATCATTCCAATTAGCCAATAGGTACTGGTTGAACACTGCAGGAGCGTAGCATGGAACCCAATAAGGAAGAGTTTCAAATTAAAATCCACTAACCTGCTCATGTGTAGGGTCATGAGCAAGAGAGAGACCAGTCCCTGGACCGCTCTGACAGGTGGATTTCATCCGCATGAGTGAAGTGATGGGTATGTGCGCTGTAATGAACATGAGCCCGGTGATGTGATGGCAGGGAACCATCGCTAGTCCTATACTACAGGAAGAAGTCTGATTTAGTTTATCCCACTTTCTGTCAGTGTTAGATGTGTGAAAATATATGGTCTGGTTCTCCATATACTCACATCGATTTTATGCAGCTGTTACTACATTTTCAGTGAGAAAACTCCTGATTTATAATCACTGTAAGTAGTAGGAGGATTAAGACTAAAATATCTCTAGTGAAATAGGTGTTCAAAGAGTTTAGTGAATAATTTGTTATGAATAATTTATTTGAAAAAGTTGGTATTTTTCCCTAGTCCTGAACAGAATAGAGGTGTAAATGTTTAACATTAATATGCTACTTGCAATTATTTGTGAACTACATCAAATAATTTGTGGTCTACACATAACTCAAATAATAGGAAATTATGATTATTAAATCAAATATAGAATTTACAACTCCCATAGCAAATTAACGTCTTTTGACTAATTTATGTAATGAGCTTAGCTAGTCTGCCCTTCATGGATTTCAAACTGCATGTTCAATATTTGCAATTATCTGTGCAGGCAGCAGTTACATAAGTCATCTGATCAGTAACAGAAACACTACCATGTGGGATGCAGTCAAAATAGCAAAACCAGCATACTCTACAATTTCAAACAATTCAGAAAATACTGAAGCATGCAGTTAAAATTTACAGCTGAGTCTTTTCTGTTCAAAAGCACAGGGGTAAGAAGCTTTTCCCCTCTTCAGTAAGCACTACTGTCTATAGACATACATGGAAGAGGTGGTACGAATGTGAGGTGTCGCTTGTTCTTTATTTTTGTCTAGAACATTAAGTGTGTTGCTTAATGTTTTTAACAGGTAAGCAGCACTAACGTGTTGCCTGAGGTTTGTCACTGGGGCTGGAGAGGGAATGGGGTGCAGCAGGATAACAAGCAGCTTAGCACATGTGAAAGAAAGGCTCGGGAAAGGCATGGACATTGACAGCCAGTCGAGACAGCTTGAAAGAAGATTTGGTCCGATTTTCAGGTTGGGTAGGATTCCCCATATTCCCCTTTTTGAAAAACATTTGAGGGTAGGATGTGACAAACTAAATGCTGTTGATTAAATCACCGTACTGGGAGTTGCTGACCCCCAGTTAAACCAAACTGTGGCCTCACTGAAACATATGGGAGCTTGGTCTTTAGCTGGGATGGAACCAGGATTTCACACTTGATCCTTACAATCAAGGTAGTGCTCTTCCTCTCTGTTCTTATTAAACTGTCTTACTAGGCTCTCTTCCTCCTAAGTCTAACTGCTTCATGTCTCGGCCCCATTACTCCTAGATATTTCTATTTAGCCAACTGAACAAACCTGAAATAAGCCCAAATTTGACACAAACCAGCTTCCACTGGCTACTAGTGCTCATTATAATAGGCTGTCTCTTGTTGTTGGTGTTTGATACTCTGCAGAAAAGAGTGAGAGGGACTAAAGAGCACCATAAAGCATGCTTAGAGCAAACAGCCCACTGCTAGTATATATATATAACAGCAGCCAAAGTGATTCCTAAAAAGTTTGCCCTAGGTTTGGCACAGAAAAGCATGACTGTCAGCAATGGGCATTTCCTTACTATGGGAAAGCAGCTCCACTAAACTGCAGTGTGCCTGCTGCTTCTAGGTTGTCTGAAACACTGAGGAGGAGATAGCAATCTATTAGAACTATAAAATAAAAAATAAGTGCTTTGAAAATATACCCAGATAATAGATCAGCCTCTCCTATTATCTGCTGCCTTCTACCTTTAGCAACCCCATGAGCTCTGCACGTGTTTTTCTTTACAATTAATATTTTTATTGTCGTCATTTTCCCTCTCTCACCTCCTTATGTTCTCTTACCACTTTATTCAGTGGTGAAGGTGACAGTTTTTAAACCTGAGAGGTACTGAGAGGACCAAAAAATCATATTCAATCACTGAAATAACTGGCCTGATTTTCCCCTGCACATACAAATCTTCTTTTGCTGCAGATGGAAATGATTCTGATGATACTCCTGTTCCCACCTGTGTAATACAGTTAAGACTATTGAGGTTTGTGGTATTACGTGCAGGTTAAATTGGTGAGTTAAGAGTGAGTCTAGTTATCTGCATAGTGGTAATGATGTCTCCTCTGTGCTCACAGATGTAGACAGGTATCTCCTGAGTTATTTCCTGCACAGAACGATGGCTCCATCTGCACTTGCAACTCCTCCCTTCAACCCACTTCGTCTCCTTGGTGAATCTATTTCATCAGAGCCTGTTGTAACCCCTTATCATGAGCACATGGGTGAAATTTGAGAAGTGGGGTGCTGGTTGCTCTGCGGGCCATTCCCTCTCCCCCACTTGCATGCACCCTATCACTGTAAGACTCCACAGGCCACGCTCCCTCAATCCGCTAGTTGCTCTTTTGCTTTGAAGAAAATTGGCAAGTCTACCAGAGGAAAAAGGCAAGTTTTGTTTGCCTTAAACATTAAATACAACACAATGGTAAACACTGCCAATTTTAACACAGAACTAGCACCTTCACTTCTGTTTCCCTGACAATTTGAATGAAAAGCAAATGATGTTCTGCCTGTGAATCAAAAACTCTCCTACTTGACTGAATATGTCTGATACCACGATAAAGAAAATACTGGTGAGTTTGAAGGCAGTACTGAAATGCGTAATGCTAGAAACACAAACTTCTTTTTTTCTAAATAAGAAGGTGCTTTAATAAAAGTACTTTAATGAAGGACTAATTGCCTCTAAGTGATGACATTTGAAAAAAGATGTTACAAGCACCTTCTTATTCAGAAATTAGCAGCCAAGATCAATAAAACAAAACATAAAATGTAGGCATATGCAGATACTGATGCAGATAATGTAGGCATAATACTGCTATAAAGGGTTGAATTTGGTGAAAAAAGCCGATGAAATAGAATAGCTGATGTTAATTCTATTGAGGCTGACTTCAAGTAGCTAGTGTTCAACCAGTTTGGTTTTTATATGGCCTTGAAAGATATGCCAACTATAGCTGCTAAATCCATATTGCAATTAGAAATGGTTACCTTTGTTGATCAAAAAAATATGAAATGGAAGAAAAGAAAAATAACATACCATGTTCACACACAAAACAAAAAGAGCTATATCAGGGACATCAGGGAAGGTGGAATACTATAACAACACATTTTATATTGTTATACTATTCCACCCACCTTAATGGAGAACCCTTTGGTGTGGCTACGCCATAGCCTTTCGAATCCAGATTTCCTCCCACTTTCATGGTGTCACATGGCTTGCGTTGCTCAATGTATTCATTCATGGTGGACTCCAGCAGGAAGGCAAACTTGCCCTTGGATTTGCGGACACGAGCTACTCCCTCTGCAGTAGTCCTAGTGAACACTGATGGCTCTGCTGATTTCATGTAGGTCCACATCTTTTCATACACTGCTATTTTTGATCTCTGGAGAAAATTAAAAAGAAGTTAGAACAAAAGAATGTTGCAACATTTCAGAATGGCACTGTTCAAAATAAAATAAATCATACTTAATATTTCAAATGACTGGGGTTGGGAAAATCATACTTGGATAAGGATTTTCTTTGAATTCCATGATTATTTTGAAAGAAACAAGAAATAACAATATCAATATTATAAAATCAGATATTATTTTTAGGCCCAGTTAGTCTCTAGCAGTCACAATAAAATAACTGCAAAGCTAAGACCTGAATTTACTGTTAGATAAAGGCAGTTCACACAGTCAAAGTGTTGTAAAGTGTGTTTTAGGAAATTATATATGAAATAGATATCCACAATAAACCTGTATGGGAAAAAGAAACAATAAAATAATCCCCCCATAAATACTGAGCTGAATCTTGAAGCATTTTTCAGCTCTAACACCCACTTCTTACACCATCAAAACCACAATAGCTTACGTAAGGTTTCTGCTTTCAACATTCAGAGTCCAGAATTCATTCAATTTACATTCAGAAAGGCTGCACAACATTTCAAGACATGGTTCACAATAAAAGATGGAAACAGCAAATTGGACCAAGTATGCTATTAAAGGAAACAAAATGCCCTAAGCATTTGTCTTGAAGAAGTATTAGGTATATTTTTAGAACTGCAGTACCAGTGCATTTATTTTAAAGACACTGATCCTGCAGGTAATTGAGTAAGAAATGTGCTTGCTCAAAGAATGTGCCAGAATTTGTGGCTTAGAGTGCATTAGTTGGAAATTTTCCTGGCTGGTAATGCATGGTGTAACCACAAGTAAAGACTTAAGCAAAAATAAAACTTAATAAAAAGAAAAACAAATAAAAATTTTCATTGGAAGGAAGGAAGGAAGGAAATGCTGAGGAAATGTCAGGCTGAGAAGCTTCCCATGGTCATTAGATTCATTCAACAACTCCTTTGCTTCTTCCAGCAACAGGGATACATACATGCAAACCAGCAGTGCGTCAGCTGAACACTATACAGTGTTTTTAATAACAGATGGCACTTGTCTTCTCTTATGCATGCTGCAAAAAGGACTTTTTAACCCAATGCTCAAGTCAGCTTTTATTTGAGTCAACAGGAGTTTCTAGCTAAGCAAAATTTGGTCTATGAGCCCATTCCTACACTGTGCTGAGCACTCCAGGAAAATATTCATTATTATAAAGCCCCAAAACAAAGGGCCTTAGAATATTTAAACAAATATCAAATCCTATAATCTAGGTATTATTCAAATTGACAATGGCTTTAAAAAGCCTGCAACTAAGCCTTTGCATAGGTAAGACTAATCTCCCTGAAGCACTTCTTTTTACCAGTTACTGAATGATTGGTCTAACTTGAAAGTAATTGGCATTTAACCAGAAATGTTCAATAAAAATACCATATAACAGAACATGACAAATTATCCTTACTTTTTTAGTTTGTGTGTATGCATCGTTTTATCTTTCTGTCAAATATAGTAAAATTTAAATTAACAACAGCTGTGCATGTCCATAATCACGTCTTGCTTTGTCACCCTGTCTTTCCACTGTAGCCACAGCTACTTTTCATTTACATAATAGTGGCTGAGAGCAGAGCGTAAGATAAGCCACCAATGCATTCTTTTTGCTTTACGCTGATGCAATTTCATGGATTTAAATTTACAGAAGGAAAAAAAAAATGGAAGAGAGCAGTAATGAATCAGGCATCATTTCAAGAATATTTACTTGCCTTTGTCTGCCTTCACTTCCAATCATTTTTTACATCTTAGCATCCCTATCATCAGATTCTTTATAAAGTAAACATCTAATAGGTCACTTTCCTTCAAAACTAAAAACACGCAACACATAAGATAGCTCTATTAGTAAGAGGAAACAATGTCGTGTATCAATTGAAAAAGGTTGCATTTAAATCTATTTTTTAGGATCTAGTTTCCTTTGCCCATCAAGAGACAAAAAATATGTCAAGTCTAACAAGGCATCTGCTCTGTCAGAACATTTTTTTCTCCCAAGCTTTTATTTGTTAACATTCAATTTCTACATGCCAACCCAGAGTGAAAACTGAAGAGTGAACCAACAGAGATTCCTTGTTATCATATGAGGAAACATTGCAGCTTTCCCCTGCAGTCAGCCTGGCTAGGATAATTTTCATTCAGGGCCTTTCTGAGTAGGACTGCTAAAACTAAGTTCTTTTCCTTTTGAGCAAGCTGCTCGGAAAATGCAACTCTCACTGTGTCCAAAACGAAGGAAATAAGTAAATAGCTAATAGTATCAAAGTCTTCTTTTTCTTTATGTTGGCTTTAAAATGACTTTTCCCTTTTCTGTTTTCAATCTGGAATCAAAGCAGACTGAATAGCTGTTCAGAGTTTCTGACATTTTGATCAGAAATGATCTAATGATGAGAAAATGTCCTGAAGGCTCATCTTCAGCCAGACAGTAATCACTGACAGAAAAGTTACACGTGACTTTAATCCCAAAACTGATTATGTTTGCTTCCAACCACAGAAAATGTTAGACTTGGGAAACAAGTCTTCTCCTACTATTGTTTCAGGATAGGCCTTAATTTATGTATTATGCAAACAGTGTTTGTGCAAATATTGTCTGTCAATGATATTTTATCTTTGTCCCTGTTTTTTGAAAAATATTTTTAGAAATAGCGCATACAGTATCATTAAGAATCGCTATACTGTTGCAGAGATTAGAAATCATTTGATAACAGGGCCTCAATTACACCATTTTTAAAAGTGATCAACATCGTCTAAATCTTGATAAAGCTTCAAATTTTGCATTTGCAACTATATTTAGTATTTGTAGTTACTTTTAATGTTTCTCTTTGTATTTTGAAATAAAAAAAAATATAAAGAGAACATTGATTTTCCTTCTTTTTTTCTCTTAACCCTTTAAGATTAAAGTGAAAGAATGGCTGTCATAGATGGAGAAAGAATATTCTCTTTAAGGAGAGATCTTGCATGAAATATTGATTCAAACAAAAAAGTATCTGTGTTTACAGGATGATTTAAAAGAATCATGAAATTTTTGTGACCAACACTGTTTTTATGTCAAAATACCTGACCTCGTTACTTCAAAACAATAGCTTGTAAAAGTGTTTTGAAACTCTTAAGAAAACAATTCCATTCCTTCGTTCTTTACTGTTTCCTTGGGAATTAATTTTTGCATCATCACCCAAAAATTTGCAAGCACTGGATACTCTTGAAAATGCAACAAGTTAATAAATCCAAAGTTAAATAAACATGTCTGGTCCTCTGCATCATGTTTTTAACTGTCATCACAGCTTCATTCTAGTTGAAAGAACTATTCGTATGCATATATTGTGGTTACCACCTCAGCTTGTGATGGACTGAAACTGGAATTCCTAGAATTAAATACTGAACTTTCCACAAATTGAGCTAAAGAAGAATCTATTGGTTAAGTATAGGTGAATATAAATAATGAGTACTCTTTTCAAGAAAATAGGAAATCTGGCCATCTCAGGATCAAAATATTTCAATTCTCAGACAAGCCTCCTATATCTTAATGCCACCATTTTTGTAGACATCTGATGTGAAATCAGGGCTTCTAGGGACCATAAGCTGAGTTTCTACCACTTGGGGTAAAAAATAAGGCTCTGTCCTGGTTTTGGCTGAGATAGAGTTAATTTTCTTCCTAGTGCTGTGTTTTGGATTTAGTATGAAAAGAATGTTGATAACACACGGATGTTTTTAGTTGTTGCTAAGTAGTCTGCTAGTCAAGGACTTCTCAGCTTCCCATGCTCTGCCAGGTGCACAAGAAGCTGGGAGGGAGCATAGTCGGGACAGCTAGCCCAACTGACCAATGGGGTATTCCATACCATGTGACGTCATGCTCAATATATAAATAGGAGGCGTGGTCCAGGAAGTAGCAATTGCTGCTTGGGTATTGCTCAGGTGGTGAGCAATTGCATTGTGCATCACTCATTTTGTATATTCTATCATTATTATTATTATTACTATCATTATTTCCCCTTCCTTTTCTGTTTCATTAAACTGTCTTCATCTCAATCCACGAATTTTACTTTTTTCCCGATTCTCTCCCCCATCCCACTGAGGGGAGGGGGGAGTGAGCGAGCGGCTGTGTGGTGTTTGGCTGCCTGCCAGGTTAAACCACAACAGGCTCCCAGAGAGCATCTGTAGTGTCAGATTTAGGTGTATACCAACACTCTGCTGTAGAAGAAGATAGGTGTAGTTAGAAACCTGTCTCTGAACTGTATCCATTAAAAAATGAGGTACCAAGCACCCTAGSCATTTCAGTGGGATCCCTCTAGAGTTGATGCAAAGAGGAAGATACTTTAAAGGGTAATTTATTTCAACATAACACACTTGTCCTGTACAGGATGCACAGGGGTGCTTTTCTTTCTCCAATGTCTACAGAAGAAATCTGAAGATTTGGACAGCTTCATTATGTGAAGGCTCAACCACTGTGTGTTGGTTAAGTGCCATTTATATCTTATAAGGCATCATCTTTTTACAGCTAATAGAAAATATTTGCAATTTCTTCTTTGGGGATATCTCTTGCAATAAAAAGGTTATTTCACTACAGACCTTTTGGGGGACACTCAGCAGCTGCCCTTGAATTGATACTGTCTATAGTTCACAAATCCCACCCACAATTTTGTTATGACTCACTGAGTTCAGTTTGGCCAAACTGAAAACAGTCAAGGTGCGTGGGAGTACCTACCACAGAACAGTCCCCTTTCAATTAGGCAATAAGAAGAAATTATCACTCCATCTTTCTTTCTTCTAAAAATGCCTTAAACAGCACCTTTCAGATAAATAATGCTGTGTAATTTACAAGGAAGGATTACAGGCTCACAGCATTTATTCAGAGCCACGTTCAAACACTAAACTCACACACGTTCAGTCAGCTAAGCTTAACTTTCATCTGCTAGAGACATGAAATAAAGCAGGAGGGACTGTTTATTATGTACTCCTTGTGATGTCCAGGCTCCCTGTTTTCCAGCTGGCAGATGATGAGGATTACATACCAACCACACTAACACAGGAAAGCAAATGAAAATGAAGTAATCAACACAGACAGCACAGACATATGAATGCCTATTTAGGCTGTTTCCTAATGCTCCAACCACATCCCCCTGAGATATATTTTCTCTTTATTATTCATCTGAAAGTCAGCAAATTAAAAAATGCATTTCCTGCCCACCACCCAAGACCCTAAAGCAAAATGCACACAGCCAAATCCATAAGTAGAAACAAAACCTGCAAGACTCCATGTTATCATCACAGGCTTTCAATGCTGCACATCATTTCAGTACTGTAGCTTCAGATGAATCAATAGTGCAATCCTGCTTTAATTATCACTGGCTTCAGTATCCCTTGGGGCACCTCTTTTGCCCAATGTGACAGGATCAATAAGCTTTCCACAAATTAAAATAACTGAAAACTCCAACAAATGGTGTTGTGGGGGTAAAAATGTAGCTAAAGTATTGCAGGAGTTACAAACTATATTACATATAATTGCAAAGTAACAGTATTTCACCCTCCCAAGCATCTTATAACAGCAGTCCATAGGGAGAGCTGCTCTAATGGACATGCCAACTTACTCTGAAGAACTCTTTGGTTGACCCTGAGTCCAGTGTCCCATAAGCAATTTCGGTTTGTTTGGCAAGGTCTTCTGCACTTTCTATGGGCGAGACCATTCGCTCAACAGTCAAGAAAGCAGCGAGGTTAGCAGTGTAGGATGAAATAATGATGAGCGTGAAGAACCACCAGACACCTCCAACAATGCGACCTGAGAGGGATCTAAACATGAATAAGATAATGCATATTTTCCTGTCTCTTAAGCCACGAACAGAGAAAGAGAAAGAGAGAAGGCACCATTATTGCTGACCATGTATCACTAAGTAACAGTCAATGGGAGGGAGATCATTTGCATTTTAAATACTAATAAATGCTTTTTCTCTTGAATCTTAATGCCTACAGTACAGAGTCCACTGTATTAATACTATCAATCACGCACATACAGAAGTTTGAAATCTCTTGAACAGTAATCCCAGTGTTCTTATTATTTCAGGAAATGCCTAACATAGCAAAAAAATTGTCAAAAATACTTGGTAGGTAATCTCTTTTTGGAGACAAAAGTAAAGCATGGTAGCTGCAAATCAGTAGTGCGCTCTGTTTCCTTTTAAAAAAAAAAAAGACACAAAAGGCTTTGCACATGGATTATGTTGGCTCTAGGATTAAAATGTTCCTGTCACCCAAACTTATCAAACATTCTACAAGCTACTGCAATCACTTGAACTTTCACATTTTTCTTATTTAAGAAGCAAGCATTTTGTGGTAACAGAGATATTTACGTTAAGTAAAAAATTGTATTTTCCATTTTAATACCTGTAATTTGATGAGAAGGCTGTTGAGGAGTAATGTACATCCAGTGTTAATCAGTAGCAATTTTATTGCTAACTTCAACAACAGCAGAGTTAGGCCAATGCTGAACACTCTCAAAATCTCACTGTTAGTGGCTAAAATGAAGCATTCAAGTTTGAAAGATTGGGTCATAATGTTTAATTAAGAAGTTGTAGTTACTGCACACTAAAGTTCCAGAACATCTTAAAAGGTTGAGAAATTCAGGACGGGGATCATATATTACATCTGAGGCACCCACTCTGTAAGGCATAGCTTGGCCATACAGCGTGGCTTCTCAGAAACAGATGGTCAAATACTCTCTTTCTCATAGATAGCGATATTCTGGAAGCAGTGCTGTAGAACTTGATAGGGAACAGAAATGGGTCATTCATTCATGCAAGGCAAATATTCAGCACAATAGTGTGCATTTCATAATTGTAATACAATGGAACTAATTTAGCAACAACACAGTTCCTCTGAAGTCAACTCAGTGGAATTGCCCCTGGGTGTACCTGCTGTTTCTGAGAGCTGTTTGTGGTTTATGCACACTGACATACGTAAAATAATAGTAATGACTGAAATTCAAAGCAGATTCTCTGTTGCCCTTATCATAGCTATTAAAAAAGAAAAAAATGAAAAGGCTTCCTAAAGAATGAACTTCAAAACACTGCCAGGAAAATAAATGAAGGAAGATTTTATGCTTCAGTGTTGAAGATAAAACACAAATGTAAAAAGATTTGACACAAACCTTGGGGAAATATCACATCCTTGTTGCATAAAGGCACCCAGGGAAAACCAGAGGCTGTTGAATATGCCAAACTCATTGGGAGGCTGGTCACTGGGTCCTTCTTTCCCATCCTCTGGTTCTTCTGTGTGCCACTCATATGGGCTAAACCTGCTAACTAGGAACAGGACCACACTGACACCAATGTAGGCAAAGACTATGCACATCCAGATCTCATACGCCAAAGGGTCCAAGAAGGAAAACACTCCTGGTTTAGATTTCTGGGGCTTTTTGATCATAATGGATATCCCCAAACTCATAAAAGGCTTAGAAAAATCAATGACCTCTTCTCGTACCAAAGTGATGGTCAGAGGCGCAACAGCAATCTCTGCTTTCTATAAAGAAAAAAGAAATATAGATGTATAGATTAATTGGAGTTGGCTTATACACTCAGCTAAGCAGCTAATTCCAAAGGTATGTCATTAACATCAGGACACTGTGGCTTAAATGTTCTTTATACCATCTTTCTGTTTCTTTCTATCACAGTCTATATTTACTCAGTATGCTTTTAGTAAAACATACATATTGCAGGTTTTTCTTCTATAGAATTATAGAAATACTTAATTTTCCTGCTAAGGAGAAGACTCTTAAATCTTATAGAGGTGGGCAGCAGTGTAGGTCGATCATTTTAGGTATTAATTTAGATTTAAAGTAAAGAAATTCAAGAAAGAATGAAAAATGAGAATGACCTATTGCCACTGAATGTATAGAGATTTTTTTATAAGATCCCAGAAACAGTCATTTATTATCATATTTTCATAAGATACAATCGTTCTTTGAGGGAAGCCAGCTCATAGACTCAAGGAAGTTCCAAATAGCATGAAGCAGCAAAGGTGATTAACTATTGCTGTGGTGCCACAAAACTGCACGCTGTTGTCTTGGGGGAAAGATAGTTCAATAGGAATGAATCAGATTTTAAACAATGCAAAAAGGCAAGTATACAGAAAACAACTGTGCAAAATCATGCAATAAATGGATAAAAAGTGTGCTGAATCCATTCCCATTAGAGACAGGAATAATTTTTAGTATGTTTCTCTAACRTGTTTTTAGAATGAAGATGCCAGTCTTGAATGAATTGTTATTGATGATGATGGTGATTATGGCTGCTAACAACGATGTCTGCATGAACTATAAGGTATTGTAGCTGTGTTAATGGGTCATTTCTGTCATTAGGGACGCAACGTTACATTAAGGTTCACTCCTTGCCTTGCCTTGCCTTGCCTTGTTTGCCTTGCCTTGTACGCCAAAGCTGTCATTACAGCAGTACTTAAGATGGGAACTGTAAGAAGAACTGGGACTAAAGATGCACCAGTGGGAGGGGAACAGATGCAGAAGCCGCTGAAACCTTTCTCCTGTTCATCATCGTGGTGCTGTATCTAGGTGGATTCACAGAGCAGAGCCCGTGCTCTGTGACCAGCCTGGACTTCTGTACAGTTTATGGGCTAAGGAGGGTAACTGAGCATATTTTGAGAATGCTTGGTGTTGGCTGCAAATAAGGTAGACTCACAACCTGCMTTCTGCAGTGGCATTACTCTGCTTCAGGCCTCAATGTATGAGATAATCTGCTTGTGTTTACCCCACCTCAGGCCCAGTCATCTTCACTGGCACAATTAAGAGCTATTCATAAATCTCCATAATAGAACTGTTGTAGTTTTATTTTCTAAATACTTAGTTGGCCCAAATTCATCTTATGGGGTAGCATCTTCAGATATAGTACATAGCCCATAGTTTAGCAAAGCATTTAGGCATGTTTGCCTTTTAGGATGTTCTTAAGGACATTCACGCTCAGTAAAATATACAAGGATATATTTAAATCCCATCAATTTCCATGAGATTAAAACATACTGAAAATTAAGGATGTGCTTAAATAGTTTAATCCAAGTGTTAGATAAATAGCCTCTGTGATAAAGAAGAAAAGAAATCGAAATGTAGGCTTTTTTGTCATCTCACAACTTTGAAACAGATAAATGCATTTAAAATAATGTTTTTGTTATTTTATACACTGAGTTATACTGAGCTATATATATTTTATGGAATTTAATTTAAAACTAATTTAATGTAGTTAAAATTTAAACCTATTTTGGTAGCTGTGTAATTTTGAATAATTCAAAAGAACTGACTCATTTCAGTGCAATGGCCCAAAACTGTAAATTTGTATTAAAATTGCTACATATTAATCATCAGATTATATCTGTCATTCTGAAATAATTGTGATGCAAACACTTATCATCATAATTTTATGTAAAGATATTATAGTATAAGCAACACAATTAAAATCATAATTTTGCAAGTGTATCAGACATTATGTCTGGTGCTAATGTCTTGGATAAACATTATGATAATAGTGCTAATTCTCTGAATTTTAATGTCAATTTAGTAATACAAGGCATTTTTAAAAATTTGGCTTCTTGAAGCTTTGTGATTACATAAGTCTGATGGAAATAGATATTTTATAAGAGAGGTACTATATGAAGAAAAATAACATGTCTAAAATATATTTTGAAATATCCTGAAAATTGTAAAGTAAATTTGGTTTCTGTAGTCTAAGGATTGTAGGGGGGTTTGGGCTACTGGCATTGCTGCATATTTTTGTATTTCATCTCACTCGTGAATTCCTTTTTTCTAGAAGCATGGTTTCGTTCCTTAGAGTCAGTGTCTTTTATACTCCTAAATTTCAGCTACTGTGAATGCCTAATGTGGAGTCCTTGAAACGAATTAATGGAAAGACTCAGGGAAACTGTGATCTGTTACTGCTAATCTTCTCTGTATTTGTCACATAGTGGTATCTTCCTTAGCACGGTGTAAATGATAGACCTTGGTCTTCAAAAGTGTTGGCTAACACTTCATTTTTTGTGTCTGCAGATTGCTGCTGGGATTAAAACAAGGATCCGTGAGGGCTGTTAGTTTTTACGATGTGAGGTGGAAAAGTGACAGCACCATTTTAGTGTGAATTGTGGACATTTTAAAGACCTAATTAGCACACTGCATATTCTATGTGAAACACTGGGTAAGATTAATCTTACCGAATTTAAATGGTCACAGAGCACGTGCAGAACTCAAACTACATCAGAACTAGCTGCCTATACTACTTTCAGAAGTTAAAGAGGGGAAATAGGAACTTATCCCATTTCATTATGACAGTGATCTAATGTCAGATGATTCATAATGCAGATAAACCCGTTTCATGCCAATGAATGTAAAGGGACAGTACACAGATAGCTCATAATTAGGTGCCAAATAATTGGAAAAAGTGCAGCCTCCCCAATCTGATCATATTATTTATTATTTTTGTAAGACTACCGTGTGCCACATTAAGGCCTACATAAACTCTTCGTTGTTGAAAGCTAAATAATGACTATAGCTGTGCATTATAATCATCAGCATTTGTGCTTTGCCCAGTTAATGTACACCATATAATTATGGATTTAAATGATTAACAATATAACAATGGTGCAAACAATTCATGATTTTGTTGCCAGTGAAATCTGTTTTGACAAAGGCTAATGATACTTCACACTTGAAGCAACTGCATCTGTAACAGCATTTCAATCAAGGCTGCACCACTACCAACTACAGATGGATTCTAGATCCTTCCGACATTATACAATGGGACAAGATTAAGTCTGATGGTAAGAGACTTCTACTTTTCCAGAATATATTATTAAAACCTTATGAATAAAATCTATGCTTGGTACAAACTGCATGAAGGTGCTAAAGCTATCTGAGAGAAATCATGCAGGAAGTGATTTCAACTTCAGAAGGTCATGGCTTCTCAGATTTTAAACAGAAATGAGTTGTGACCTTTTACATTAAGCAGTGAAAGAATAGCATTCTGTGTCGGGAGAATGAACATTTAATTGGGGCTGACTGTTAGTGCATTTGGAAACACCTGTTACATGTGCTTAATGGTATCGCCTCCCCAGCCAGCATTTCTTCTGTCAGGTTGATATCAAGGGCTATAGAGCCCCACATGGACTACTGCAGGCATTCAGATAGATCAGGGACAAATGACCAAGATTTCCTGGTAGTTTTTAATAGACTGTTAAAAACAAAACAGGAGAATACTGCCCACCCCCGACCTTCTGTACAGTCACAGCAAAACTGTACAACACAGAACTTTATACAGTATTTCCTCTGGGACATGCAGAGTTTAGGTGACAACCAAGCTGCTCGGTGCAGTATCTGAAGGTGTCCAGCTACCGGAATGACCAACGGTGCATATGGGTCTCAAGGGAACATGGGATAAAATTGGCACGTGTCCACTCTCAGTAACACAGATAGGGCTAAGTGGCATTGGGGCATGGTGTAAAGGGCAGGAGAGGAGGGGAGCCTTTCGTGTGGCACAGAAAAGGATCAATCTCACTGGCTGGCACAAAACTGTCTGTTAATCCTTTAATGTGGTTGCGAATTAGAAGCTGTAAAATGTTTTCCAGATAGATCATCTTGTTAACTTGCTAATTCAGTTGCAAATTCTGTCCCAATCCTGGCTGCATACAAAAAGCCTTGCTTGCAGCATAGCCAACTACTCAGAGTACTTGTGTTTATGATTTGGGGATCTACCAGAGAAGATGAACATCCTCTTATAGCACAGCTTTGCAGGAAAGTCTCTGGCTGACTGATTTTTCTGCTTTCTCTAAATGGAATAGGCCAGGGAACCTGATGTTCTGTAAATCATCTGGCAAGGACTCAAGGAAGTTGCAGGGAGGATGCTCTTCATTGATTTGCTATGGAAATCTTAAGCAGCAAACTTTTATAAGTTAACAGGAAGAACGATTTCCTTTAAAGCTACACCTGTAAAAGTACATTAAACATGCTTGGAGTAGCTTTTGGCCTGAAGGCCAGCTGGCACAGGACAGTCTGTGTCACTACCATGAAAGTTATTTAACCTCTAAACCAGGAAGGCTGCATTCAAGCTGCTTATAGGGAATGGTCTCTTCCCCATGCTAGTGTCCAGCTGGGCTCCGAAATTGTTTTGGAGGGTAATTATGGGCCAAAAATATAGAAGGGACCATTGTTGCAATTTAACAGTTAGGCAAGCAAGTTCCAGTGCCCAGGGACATTCCCTGGTACCACTGATATACTGGGATAGCTATAGCCTAAGGAAGCCTTTGGACAGTACAGCAAATATACTGGGCAACAGCGGACTTCTGTTAGTTCTTTCAATAAAACAGCACCTCCAAGAGCTTTGCTGTGGCTTATTCCCAGAGCTCAATTCCAGAATCACAATCAAACTGCAGCCTTCCTAAATGGACAGTTGTGCAGGAGCTTTTAAACTTGGCCATCAAACCTTTAAAGAGCCTTCACCTCATTCTTTCCGATTACAAAAAATGAAGTGTTGACCATGTATTCCGGGACGTCCTCTTCATGCAGGTGATTTGCAACAAGTTCCTTATGCCTGTGAGTTTTGTTGCTTTCAGCTATGTTAACAGCAGCGGTCACTTTCCAGTACTGGCATGAACCTCTGTGTGAGCTTCCTAATGGCACTTTGTATTTCAGTTTAGCACTAGGGCAGTTTGGGTTTGATGAGGTAAATTTTTCAAGATAAATAAAAGGTAAAAAAAACCACCCCAAAGTGAAAACTAAAGTGTAATTTCAAGTTTCCTCTATAATTTTCAACTAGGTGATAGGCCACTGAAACTCTGCTATTAAAACTCTGTATCTGGGCAAGGGAATTTTCTCACAACATGTAAAATTTCTCAGATGTTTTAAAAAACCTACTGGTGTAAAACAGTGCATAGCCATTGACATCCATGCGATGGCTATTGTGATTAAAGGCCAGACAAGGAGTCGCCTCCATTTTGATGAAATAAGTCTGAAATAACCTTGACTTTTAAAATCCTGCGAGTTGAGCTGCTTCCAAGCCACTAAAGTGAATATACATACTTGGTGATCCTTCAGCTTTTCCACTCTTTAAAGACACAAGTGACGTTGGTTCCTCCAAGAACTTCCAAGAACATACAGGGTTTTGTGAGGCTGGTATAACCTTCCCATTCCCATGTGGAGGGGAAAACAACAAAACTCTGGGGCACCATTTCCCCCACTCCTGCAGCACACAGTCTATTTCATGTTGAGGAGTCCCTTGAACTGATGCTAGTGGAGAAGACTTTGACAAAATTTATCAGCTATACTTAGCTGACAGAAGGGAACAGAAATGGAGCTGCGAGAAAAGCCACTAGGCTTTTGCCACACGTGGCCCTAACCACCACTGGAACTGTGGAAACTGCAACTGTGGACGGACCAACCCATATGCAGTAGGTTTTTATAGGGAGGTTGAGGCATGTTATGAGTTCATTGGTGGAAATGTTCTTACCTGAATAGTTTTAGGATTTTTTTTTATTCCATCACTGAAATGAAAAGTTTCTCTAAGAATCCTGATCTGCTCTCAGTGCAGGTATTAGCAACTGCTGTCATCAGCAAGCACAGCTTTGAGTTTTGCTACTTTTGGTAACACCAGATACTGTAAATATTTCTTTGGGTTTGTTGGAACTATTTTCATTAAACATTACAACTTTATGTGTCAACAGAATTGTTAACTGTTATGCTATTCTGAAGAATTGTTCTCCAGATCACTGTATAACATAATGCTCTTAGTTGCTGAACTTACCAGGTTTGCTCTTAAATTTTATTATTGATGTTCATCTTAGAAGTCTGTCTTAAACCTGAATTGCCTAATTGTGTACTTGTCTGTAGCGGTTTGTTATATTTGCTTAATGTATGATGGTGGATTCTCCGTTTCTCCAACTAGACCAAGAGTCCTATCTTTTTTAAAAGATCTGTCCCCCATTCCATGAAAATGAATGAGTGAGTGATACTCTTCCCAGCTAAGTTTTACAATGTATTAGGAATAGATGCTCTCTAACATTAGTAACATTAGAACATAGTTCTAACATTAATGAATTTTTAAGGGACGTGCAAACTATGGATGTTCTAATGTTACAAGGTACTAGTTGAATAAATAGTAGAATTTGCATGAAACTCTTTGATTTTCTCTTGAAAATAAATGAAAGCATAGTGATCTGAAACAGAATTCTGTTTCTTTTCTGTGACCTCAAGGTTAAATAAAATGCACATATACTTCCTATTTTATGACTAATATTATGATAAATTAAATCCTGCTTCAAAAATTGGTATGCTTACCCCATAAACAAGTTCTCCCACCATCCCATTCCAGATTTTTGTCTCTGGATCCCTTGCTCCATATTTTCCATCAGGAACAATGGCAATTTTGTACTTGATACCAATATGTTTTGCAATTTCTGACGCCAGATCTACACAGTATCCTTCAAACTTGTCATTCCCTTCAAACGTATCATGGTTTTTCTTGAACATAACATATGGGGCTTCCTATAATGAAAGAAGTAGAACTGTAAAGGAGAAGTATACAGAATATACTCTGAAAAGTAACATGTCATCTACTGACTGAACAACACACATTTTTTCAAAAGTTCATGGATAGTATTAACACATTTAAATTAAAATGTATGAACAGTAATCCTTCTGGAAAGTGATACTATTTACACTGTAATTTGGCTTATACATTTCACAAGATTTATCAACCTAACAAATTATAAACACAAAAACTATCCAAGAATGCATATAATCTTTACTTTGTTTTAAATGAAAGACCTTAGTGCAGTATATGCTAAATTTAAATCGTAAATACAGGTTGAACCTATACAATGCAAATGACTGTGGGTAATGCAAGATAAAATTKACGCTTTTGACTTCAGTAAGTAAGCATATCCTCTAACATAGTGTGGTTACTGTCTATGTAATTTCAGATGCGTAGCCTGAATGATTTGCTTTCTTGGGGTTTAGAATGCATAGTTACTAAGAGGCTACATACATTTTAGTGAGAACATAGAAATACGTTCCCGAGGAAACACATATCTTCCCCTTTGAATAAACAGTGCAGATTCTGCAAGGTCTTTTAGGATGAATCTAAGCAATATGCATGGAGAAGAATGGTATTAAGCTGACACTGACTTTACATGCTGCATGAAAAAGAAGTACCAAAATATTTTTGGTTGGTGAATGCCATTGAAAACAAGCAAAACCTGTTTCGAAAAGTGGGTCTTACATTCCCTGTGTAAACCATACTATCACAATAGTGAACATTATGTGATTGGGAAATCAAGGTCAATTGGGAAAACAAAGCCACATTTTTCTTTTTTGCTCTGTGTGGATTCAGACTTTAGCAATCATTATGTAAAACTATGCTTTCTGGTGGTATTTTAAATTACTTCACATAATTCATATTCATAGCCAGTTCCAGATAAAATACTTGTCACTAATGTCACCCTTTGTTTGAATTTACATCACAAAATACCGGCAACTTAAGTTTTCTCTGTGCTGGCCCTGGCAAATGTTGTTTTTTTGACACTAACCTTGGTAGTACTCTGCCCTATTCACATCTTTCCTACATACATAATTAGTACAAAAATAAAATAAAGGTAAATGTGTAGTCTGAGAATGTCTGCTTCATTGAAACTACATCAACATCAGCTGTAAGCAACAACGATTTTGTAACCTCTATTAGGTGTTTAACAATGGAGGATATGTGGCACTACCTGAACAATAGGGGGACTGAATAAACCAATTCCAAAATCTTTCAGTGTGTCAGGTAAATTTTTCCTTTTGGATACCAACATGTAGCTCCTATTAGCAGGGTGTGGATCCACCCAAGATAAGAACTTGACAGGCAAGTCTGAACAGTATCTTTACTTTACTATTATAAGGTGAAAAGGCAGAGAAATAGAAAAGAGAGAAATTATACGTGGGAGGCACTATTCCCTTATACGTGGGAGGCACTATTCCCTTTACTTATGTAAGTTTACTCCCGGTGGTAACTCTGCCCAGGACCCACCTCTGTATAAGGATGGCAGAACGGAGCTTTGTGTAATGTGAGTGGAGAAAGTTGTGTAGTTTGTTTACTTCAATGTGAGAGAAAGGTCCCAGATTAAATTCARCGCAGTTTGGGAATGAAGAAGTGCTAGTGTTTCCTTAAAGACAGAATCAAAAGACTTCTAAAACTGGGGCAATCACAAAACAAGCTGTTATCATCCTGATGCATGTGGCCTGGGCACTGAGGAGACCACTAAGCTRCAGCATTAACTACACACTTTAATCACTACAGTGATGCAGTGCAATGCCTTTGCCCATACAGAGTTTGTATCTTCAAAGGAAAATTGCTGAGTATTACCAGCAGCCTTCATCATTTCTTGTATTCCTATCCCTAGTTAAATCAGCTTAACCTCAACCACCTGTATTCCAGAGGGAGGGAGAGAGAAGAGCAAGGAGAAGGGGTCCTGCCCTCTCTTTGCAGTAGATCTTGATTTTGGGAAGTATTTTGGGCACATGAATCAAATGTTCCTCTCTTATGTAGGCTTTCTGTTCCCATGAGAGGAAAAGTAAAAATCTGGGTCTTTCTACATATGTTATTTCACAAAAATGRTTAAAAATAAACATAGGCAAAAAATACTATGTCTCCTGACTGTGATTTATCCAACTGCTAGCTAGAAATACAACCAAGTCTTGTCCAGTATCCTGCATTTGTGGACTCTCCTTACAAGCTTCAGTTACATTTGCTTGCTGCACCTCAAAAGCAATTTTGTTTTTCAAAGACCAGAGTTAGTGACTGCTAGCTCTTCTGATTCAGCCTTTCTTATAAATCCCAAGCCAAAGGCATACAATTCAAGTCACACCAGGAAATAATAATTCCGGAGGGGGACAAAAAGCAGACAGGCACAGAGGAGGCCAGGTCAGCCTGCTCCTTCTCCCAAAACCCAGACACTGTGCTTCTGCCTACACCTCATCACTGACAGGGCTGCTACAAAAAAGTATTTCAACTGTCCCTGCAAAGCAAAGCAAAGCAGACAGATGCCTTATTTTTCCTGTTAAAGGCTAAATAAACTTCAGCCTCCTCCCCATGAGTTCTGCAACGGAACGCTGAGAAGGGAAGCAGTGGGGTCCAAGACCGTCCTTGGTAGGTACAAGCAGTGGCAATCCCATCCAGTGGAGGGACCATCAAGTGAGGGCTCAGAAGACCTGGGTTCTGGCAGGGATCTGTTGGGTGACTTGGAGGAACCACGCTGGTTCTCTCCCCATCCACTTCTCTTTCTACACACTCTGATCTTACCGATTTAGAGCAAAATACAGGAAGGAACATCTCTTATAATGCAATTCTCTTATACAGTAAGGTAGTACCTCTTGCTGTGACTGCTTTAAAAGAAGCAGCAATTGAGTGAGATCCGCCAGTGTGAAACAATACAATTAAAAATAATGGGAACACCTACTACCTTTTGCTTACTCTGTTGTCCTTTCCCTCCTACCTATTTTACACAGAATAAATAACAGTTTCTTTAATTGTTGTGCCTACTTTACCTGCCAAATAATGAGAGATGTATTTTCAAGGTAGAATTTGATGGGGGGATGTGTGTGGGACTGAACGTGGCTTTCTGCTGAAGACTGTTTGCAAAAAAATCAAATTGTAGCACTAGTTCTAAATTTGGTCCATTTCAGACTTTGGGGGTGTTTCAAACTAATGAGGTGTGCAGATGTTATTGTAATAACATCAGGGCACTGAAAGGCAAGTTTTACTGGTTTGCTAACAAGCAACTTACACAGATGAACTTGCAAGGTCACACTGCAAAGTCATGAAATATCTGAATTGATCAATAGCCTGTACTCAGCCATATCTTGATGCTCTTTTCTACCTGTGGCACTGAAAAGGATTATTTTTTCTGTATAATCTATTACAATAGCATTTTCTAAATTAGCAGTAATGTTAGTGTAACCATGCTAAAGATATAATAGATGCAAGTTATCTGTGGAGAGGAAGTATCTTCTATTAGATCAGCTGAAATAGCTGAAAACAGTAGGCATGCTTTTTCACCATTTCCAGTTATAGCATCTTGTCTAATAAAAATATTACTTCTCCCCACCATCTTTGTATTTACTACATTTTTGAACTATAAACTCTTAACCTACTGATATAAAACACAGGTTTGACTGACTGCTGAATGAGGTTTAACACCACAATATTTGCAAGATTTCAGCTGCTTAGTAGTATTCTATGGGGTAGTGAATCAAGGAAAAGTCCACATTGAAATGATCAATGACTAGCACGGAACAGATATTTGAAATGGTGCAAGCTTTACTTATATAATTCACAATTTTATAACAATATTTAACATTTGTAAATACAAGTTGATGTCTGCAACAATTACCTTTATAGATGTAAACAAATCATTCCACCACATTGCCACAAATTCATGTGTACAGTAAAATGCTCACAACTGATGATTCATACTATAAGGGAAGCTGGAGAAAGTAACTAACCCAAATACCAAACAGATCTATGTTTGGCTTTCCTATTGTAAAGTTCATTTCAAAATCTTTAAACATTGTAAAAATAATTTGTAAAAGTGACAAATATTTGTGCAAGGAAATGTCTCATTTTTAGAACAGGAGTGGCACACGTTATCACACTTTATTCTGAAAGAAACTTCCATAGATGTCAATGGAAGTTTTTTTTGGGTTTTGTGTTTTTGTTTTTTTTTTCTGAATAAAGTGCCCAGGATTCGGTTTGAAGTCTTTATTATTGTCATGCAACAAACTTCAATTTTTTCTCCAGTCTACTAAAGAATTTAATTCATAAAATTTCTAATGAAAAAATATTTTTCTGTTATGAGAAAGGAGGTTATAGTTAGAATTTTTGAGGTAAGACTCCGTCAAGAGTATATCAGTCAAAACAATGAGGGTGGTTCTCAGTCACCTAATGAAGGTATCTGTCATCTGAGACGCCCTAAGGTAACCTGCTTGACCTCCAAGTGCCATTCTGCAGGTCCTTTGTGCTGCCCCTTTACGGACAGGTCTGATATCCTCAGTGCTAGGCATCCACCTACGGGCCACTGAATCAATTTCTAAATCTTTGTGGACTTTGATTAAAACTTACATACTTGGGGCACAACTCATCCCACATGCCTGCAACAACATACAGTAGCTGAGACATCCACATGGTCATACATGGCGTAAAACAGGCAAGTGTCATCCTGCCAGTGTAAGAAATGGGGGGTAGGCAGTATATGCTAGAGCATCTTAAATGTCACTGGGTACTTACAAGTGGGCAACTGAATCAATACCCTTTGTAAAATCATCTACATTTAGGTGACTCAGTCTTGAATTGGATCCTGCCCTTGAAGCTTAATCTGCCAAAACCAAGACTATCTCATTAAAATACTGAGCTGGAAGCCACAATGCAGACACAGCTCGTTGTACATCGAGCTTTGGTTCTAAAGGATTTTTATGATTTTTTAAGTTTTGCAATCTCAGAGTAGGTACAGAGTTGGCTGTATCATGAAATGGATTAGAGAGTTTGGAGTAGTCTTCCCAGCCTACTCTCCTATATTCTACCTCAACACCTTGTCACCGTATTTCTCAACTTGCTAAATTAGAGATGATCATTCTTCCTAGCTGGGTAAGTCACTCACTTTACCTTAGTGTTAGAGGAGGGCTGCACATGGCGTCCCTTCTCCAGTTACACAATGAGCCTACTGTGCACTTGGAGGTCCCAAGCTCCCCCTGGAGGGAACGCTTCTGCAGACAGGTAGAAATTCCGTCCTTTCCAGAGGGCCAGATGTGCAGGAGGCTGTGCATCCCATGAGGTGCAGGACACAGGGCTCTCCCAGAAACTATAAAAAGCAGGGCTGCATGGCAGCTGGTAAAGTGCATCAGCTGCCCCTGCTGCCACCTCTCTCTGGGCTGCTCCTTCACCACATGACTAATCAGAGATAGGTTGAGTGCCTATGTGCTAAACCAAAACTGTAAAATAAATTCTGCGTGCTCTCACTACGTTACAAATGAACATAACATTTTGCCAAGTAAAAAACACTGTAGCAAGTTCTTTGATTGCAGAGCTAATTCGTTATAATGCACCTTCTATACAATAGCCATACAGCCACATTACAGCAAAGTAAGCATAGACACATAAAAACTGAAGAAACAACAGGCAAATCAACTTGTGCTATTTGGCTTCAGGCAAAAACTAAAGCAAGCCATGCTGAAAACTTGTAAACTTTTCTTATGCTGCCACGACACCTGTCTTTGAAGACTGAAAAGCCTGACAGCACTGGTTGCAGAAGCTTTTCAGGCTAATGTTGGAAAATATGCATGCAACCAAAATTATATGTGTCATCTACAATGGTTCAACTTCCCTTCAATGTGAAGAGGGCAATGAAGAGGTGAAAAAGTCTCTGTCTGGCATTTGCAACATGGCTATAATACAGAGAGGAGCAAAATAACAGGATTCTGAAAGTTATTCTAGTTAAATATATCTTTTCTTTGTGTGCGTGATCATATGCTTGTGGATGCTAAATACATTGCCCTGGCAGGCCAATATTAAGAATCATGGTTCTAATCTGCCTTCAGCATCATGTGTGCAGCTCCCAGTGGAGTCAATGGGAGATGGGCATGATAAGGCAGAATTCACCATATATTCTTATTCAAACCAAATTCTGATATATTTCTCTTGCACTGTGATTTTGAAACATTGAAAGGGGACACATTTGGTCAAGAAGCAGTACTGCTTTCAAATAATTGCATTTATCCCAAAATGACATGCTGCATAAACATAGGGCATGCTTTGGAATATTAATTCAGCTTTTTGGTTTTGAAAATGATCCCACCAGCCCTTTCAATACAGGGACTGGAAAAGTTCTTCTGAAGATAACATTTATTATGCACATCAAAATGCTTCAATGCAAACAGGACAGGCAAGATAATACATTTTAAAAGCTTTCTTGTTTTCCTTTTTTTCCTTTCTGGCAAACAGGAACCTTTTTATTACTTTTCATTATTTTTTTTTACTCGCTTCTCCTAAGCTTGGAGCTATTTATGGAAATTACAGTATTCATGTATGGTAGCTTCAGTCAAAGATATCAGGATTGGTATGAGAGGAAAATTTCGACTGAAAGCTTGTTATTCACATCGTTCTCTTCTCAGCTTGGCAAAGTTGAAGGTTAACGTCATCTGTTCTAGACATTTCAGATTAGTCACAGAACTTTTCTTGGTGGTTCAGTGCCTGGTCATCCAGTCAGAGGAACAGTAATCCATATGGAAAAATTAGCTCAATGCTACTAGACTGGTGGTTAATACTTGAGCCTTAGTTAGGAATGTTCGCAGCATCTTGGGACTCTTTTCTTCCTTGATCAATTTCTTAAAATAGGGTTCTTCATCAGAGGCTGAAAAGAGGAGGACTGTACTGAAGTATATTTTTWTTTTCCATCACCAAGTCTTTTTTTTTTAGGAAAAAGATACATATATTTTAAATGTCCCATGCAAAAAAATAAAGTAAAATAAAAAGTTACACAATTTGGTTAGGAGTWACATTCTGAATTCCTGTATAGTAGTTTGGTTGGTTTGCATCCTGGAATGATAATCTTCAACAGGAGATTTGTTAAGACATACTTAATGTATAAATGCTGATACACACTGCTGGAAATCTGGTAACTAACTGCATTTTTGAGTAAGAAAATGTCTTGACACTTTCCTTTGGATTATTTTCAACTCTGTATTAAATTAGAAAAATTATTGCTTAACAACACATACAGAATATTCCTTCCCATTTGAGACACTGCTTATTCTAAAGGGTTAAAATATCCTGTCTAAATGAAGCAGGTGAAAAGGGCAGTGAACTGAGATGTAAAATCTTAAAAGCGATCAGGTAAAGGTCACCCTTTGCCAGTTGGCTTTGACAAACATCAGCTTAAAAGGGCATGTCTGACTTCAGAGGGATAATTGTTAAATATTTTGTTTAAAATACAGATTTGTAAGAAACAATGGTTTTGAAAAACTATATATTAAAAATGTAAATGAATGAAGCAACTGCATTCTCCTTTGCAACCACTCTTTAAAAACACCAATAACACTGGAAAATCAAACCCCAAATTTTATTAAAATGGAAATTTTATTGAAATGCTGAATAAACATATTAAGAAATACGTTCAAATGCATCTACTAAATTCATGTTTTCATTCACAATTAAAAGTAGATAATCCAGTTCTGATTGGCTGACTGAACTATACTACTTAGAATTTTAGCTCTTGCTAATGCCAATTTTGAATTTATAATGTATCAACAAAAAAGGACACTGGCATTACAGACACCTCATTTTATACCCTCTGCTCAGTTCTGTCATTTAGAGGTTTTGTGCTTTTCTTTTCTTTCAGTTTCTTGTGAGTCAAGATTTATCAATTAGAGGTTGATAGAATTCACTTATATTTCTGAGACTTACTTTAGTAAAAAATGGAAAAGACTGAATAAAGGAAAAAAATTACCACACCTCAATTTTAAAAACCTGATTTCAAGTGAATCATTATATTAAATGCGTACCAAAAACCCTCTGTACAGACATGACAGTCAAGATAATTAAGATATATGGCTCTCACCCTCCCACTAACCTAGGAACTGGCAGACTAAATTAGACCGTAACTAGAAATGAGATTGTGTCACACACTAGTATAAGCATTAAAAAAAGAAACACCTTACCAGAATTGTAGTGACAACTACTGTTCTATTCTCAATGGCTGAAGTGTCATTTCCAAGTGTAGGTTCATGCTGAATCAAAACCAACTTATCCATGTCGTTCCAGTAACCAACCTGCAAAACAAAATGTGTATAATTTACAGTAGAAAAGTCTACATTCTGTATAATTACAAATATAAATGATTATAAGAACAACAGAGTGATCCAAAGATAATTTTGTACCAAAGGAAGTGCTGTCACCCTGATAGACAGGTGCATGGTGGTATGTATCTAACACTTTGGGTATACCATCTTGCACCACTGCTGCACAGAGTCAGACCTGGTATCACTGCCACTCAGCTGTTCCTGAATGATCTGAGCTACTTACTTCGACCAGAGGCACAAGTTAAATCCCATTTCCAATAGTTTGAAGCCTTCCTGGGGAACAAATGAGATATAAGAATTTTTTCTCTCCACAAGAAAATTTTCATTCACTAATCCTCCACATCTTCTGGTCTTAGGTGGTGGAGTGAAAGACATCTGGATGACAGCTTTGCAATTCAATGGCTGATCTCAATTCCCTGCTCCTTTGTGGGCCTCCTGGGAGACTCCAACCCAGGGACTTACATCAGGCTTGTTCCACTTAACTGCTGGTACTGACCTTTAGTATCTACCTTAGAAGCCCTGTTATTAAAGCTTTCTTTACACTCACTGGACAGACAGGCACCACCAGACAGTGACTCAGCTCATGCAGGATAAGCACCCCTCCTAGAAAAGTGCTTGCTTTCCCAACTGACTCTAATGCACGGTGAGAGTGACTTCACTCTAAAAGTATCTCTGGTAAGTGCCTACAGGGAGGTGGAACAAATCAGGTTTTTGTCTCCCTGACTGCATTCAGGCTGCCACAACCCTTCCCAGAGCAGCCTTAAAGTGAAACAGCTGCCTTTGTTCATTGCTGGTGATGAACTACTCTAGAAACAGGTTTGAATCACTCATTCTTGTATTCCTATGGAGAAAAAAAAATTAAAAGTGGTATGCCTGCAATCAGAAGCCTTCCTTTACATACAGACATCACTCTTCGCAGTGCACACCGCTGCAGCCTGCAGGTATGCTCTCTGCGTTGGTAGTGATGCTGCTGGGCACAAGACATGAGTCAACATCCTTTCCTGTGAGGGCCCAGGGATGCAGTGCTTGCTGTAAGACCAGATGGGATGAAGGCAGCCCGAGAAAAGGAGATTCCCCTTCAAACTTTTATTGATGCTTTTGGGAGCTGCTCAATGAACACTGAAAAACTCCCCACACGCCCCCAGAAAATCCCCACAGGCTATGTACTATGTCCTTGGATGGCCAACAGAAGATACGAGACCTAAAATACTTCACTGTTTTTGTAAATCCTGGACAGTCAGAATCTTACAGCACACTCATCTCCTCACTCCATGTGGTGACACCATTAGTATCTGTATCAGCAAATGGTATTTCTAGATTTAGAGTTCATCCCAATCATTTAATGTTGCCCTGGGTGAAGTTAGGTAGGAAAGGTCATTTGCAAGGCTTCCTGGGAATGCTGTGTGCATGATGTTCCCAATACAAGGCGAATGTCTGTGAAATATGAGCCAGAAGTGTGCCCAGGTGGCCAGGAGGGCCAATGGCATCCTGGCTTGTATCAGAAATAGTGTGGCCAGCAGGAGTAGGGAAGTGATCGTGCCCCTGTACTCGGCACTGGTGAGGCCGCACCTCGAACACTGTGTTCGGTTTTGGGCCCCTCACTATGAGAAAGACATTGAGGTGCTCTTCTTCCAAAGAAGAGCAAYGAAGCTGGTGAAGGGTCTGGAGAACAAGTCTTATGAGGAGCGGCTGAGGGAACTGGGGTTGTTTAGCCTGGGGAAAAGGAGGCTGAGGGGAGACCTTATCACGCTCTACAACTACCTGAAAGGAGGCTGTAGCGAGGTGGGGGTCAGTCTCTTCTCCCAAGTAACTAGTGATGGGACAAGAGGAAACAGCCTCAAGTTGTGCCAGGGGAGGTTTAGATTGGGTATTAGGAAAAATTTCTTCACTGAAAGGGTTGTCGAGCATTGGAACAGGCTGCCCAGGGAAGTGGAGGTATTTAAAAGACATGTAGATGTGGTGCTTAGGGACGTGGTTTAGTGGTGGACTTGGCAGTGCTAGGTTAACGATTGGACTCAATGATCTTAAAGGTGTTTTCCAACCTAAATGATTCTATGATTCTATGAAATGGCAAGTGGTTCATGACAGTGGTCCCTTGTCTCACTCTTTCATGGAGATGTCTAATTCCTCCTTCCCACCCATCCTTTCAGCACACCAGACATAGATCCCTCAGCTGAAGCTGCTGTCACATCTAACCTGTGACTCACTAGCAAACACCCTCCCTTTTCCCCTTCTTGCCATTCTCTTTTCTGCAACTAGATCATGGTTGTCTGTGGACCCTCTGACAAGGTTGCTGGGGAATGGCTCAGTGCCTGTTCTTCTGACCCAGTGCTGACAGCACTCAGCTCCATGTCAAACGGACAACATGAACACAAACATGTCAACAGGAGAACAGTGCTCTAATCCCATCTAAAAGGGCTTTCCAGGTTGCTGAGAACCTAGTGAATTAAAAGACTGATCTTTTTTCCCAGGAAAGGTGCAGACAGCGGCAGTGATTTTAAAAGTTTCCTRTCAAAGAGATGCAATTCAAGCTGGCACAGCTCACTTTTCAGAAGCATCTGGGGACCAGTCAGCAGCAACTCTCCCTTCCCTCCTTCCTTGATTAATTAGGAGTTCATGAGACAAAGAGCTGGGAGAGAGGAATGCCTTGCCCATCTTACCAGAAAAGGAAAGGGAATTTTAGTGGAAAGCGGCCTCCAGACAGAGCTCCAGTGTAACTGTCAGTGCCAAAGGACAGTCTGTGCCTTGGATGAAAAGACTTCAGTATGATGGAAACTGGCTAAATGATCAGATCAGTTATGCAGGCAATATTATTTCTAACATTATTGTAGAACCCAGACTAAAATTCACCATCACATAGGATTCTGCCTCCATAATGTGGAGAAACATCTTGTTCAGATCAATGCAGTGATGCGATATGAGAGTCTAGAAGTGTGGGGGAGTGCTTTTGGTTCCTGGTCTCATATGCATTAAAGAATCCTGTATATTCTTAAATAAGCCAACCTTCCTCTTGATTTTTACGTTTACTATTTTATTAATTTCCTTTCTGAAAAAAAACTATGGAGAGGCAAGTCATTTTAGCAGTCCCTAGAGCAGTGTGCAGACACACTCACCACAGAGAATTACAAATACATGAAGTAATTCAATATGAGTGAGTGAGTATGAGTGAATATGAGTGAATATTTTTTTTCTGTTAGTGAAGCAAACAAGCACAAACTCTTCCCATGCACAACTTCTGGTATATTTAGTTGAAATGTTCCTTTTCTTTTTGCAATTGCTATTACAGCACAGGAGCCTTGATTTAGGTGTCTGCAGCTAACAAGAAGGTTCAGCACTGCTGATATAGTGGAGAGGGAGGTTTTCTTCCTAGTAGCATGCACTGCTAACAAATACTCTTTTTCATCCAGACAACCATAGAGTCACAGCTACAATTGATAACTGAAAATGTCAAGTTCCTGTCAAAAACTGTGACCAGCTAAAGGCAGAACATGTACACCAAATCCTAGCAGTTTGGGAAGCTCATTATAATAGTGAATGATTGTTTTTCATTGTGCAATTCCTCACTGCTGGAAAGTTCAGAAGGAAAACAGAAAATGAATGATGTACTGTGTTATAAAAGTAAGTACCATATGAAAATGCAGACAGAGATAAARGAGGTTTTTGAGGAATAGCAGGCATTTTTTAAAGGAATTTTAGCTTGTATGCATGGGTGCAAGCTTGCATGTGTGCATCTCAAACCTGTGCTAAAGTAACTCTGGAACTGGATTACTGAATAAATATGTAAGATATATCATGACACTTGTACAAGTATATAGATTCACAGCCACTGTGAGAGCACTAAATAACAATATGCTTTCCTATAAATACCTCAAATCCCCAAGGAAAAAAAAAAACTCCTCAAAGGATAAGATTGAATTCAGCTATTAAAGTACATCCAATTCTATTTTGATTGCAATTGGACTTTATAGCAGTTGCATCCACTTATACAGAGGCTGAATTTGTCTTTTAGGAAACAATATTGCAAAAATACCTGCCTCAAAGTAAATTTGTCACAACAGTGTGGCATTTGAATGAATAGTGTCATTTCTGAAGGCCTGTGCGCCTTGTAGCAATCACTGAAGTGCTGCTGCTGAAGCCCACAAGTCACTAAGGGCAACAGAATACTCAAAATTTTTGATAATCAATTTTCATGTTAGTTGCCCAAGTTGGAATTTAGGAGCCAAATCTTAGACTATCTTGTGCATGTACATGTATATGTATATGCTTTGTTTAYTTTTTTCCCTCTTTTTTTTTTTAAAAAAAAAAAATCTTGGTGACATGATGAATGGTGAATGACAGAATCACAGAATGATTGAGGTGGAAAGGGACCTCTGGAGGTCATTTGGTCCAACCCCCCTGCTCAACCTAGGGCCAGTTGCCCAGGACCGTGTTGGGATGGCTTTTGAATATCTCCAAGGGGGCAGACTCCACAACCTCCCTGGGCAACCTGTGCCTGTGCTTGGTCACTCTCACAGTAAAAAAGTGTTTCCTAATGTTCAGAGGGAACCTCCCCTGTATCAGTTTGTGCCCATTGCCTCTGGTCCTGGGCATCACTGAAAAGAGCCTGGCTCAATCTTCTTTGCACCCTCCTTTCAGGTATTTGTACACATTGATAAGATCCCCCTTGAGCCTTCTCTTCTCCAGGCTGAACAGTCCCAGCTCTCTCAGCCTTTCCTCCATAGAAGAGGCGCTCCCGTCCCTTAATCATATTTCTGGCCCTTTGCTGGACTCTCTCCAGTATGTCCATCTCTCTCRTACTGAGGAGCCCAGAACTGGACACAGTTCTCCAGGTGTGGCCTCACCGGTGCTGAGTTAAGGAGAAGGATCTCTACTTGCTGCCAATACTTTATCTAACACAGCCTAGGATACCATTAGCTGCCTTTGCCACAAGGGCACATTACTGGCTCATGTCCTACTTGGTGTCCACCAGGACCTCCAGTGCCTTTTCTGCCAAGCTGTTTTCCCGCTGGGTGGCCCTCAGCATATGTTGGTTCTTGGCATTGTTCCTACCCAGGTACAGGACTTTGCACTTCTCCTTGAACTTCATGAGGTTCCTGTCAGGCCATTTCTCCAGCCTGTCGAGGTCCCTCTGGATGGCAGCACGACACCCTGGCATATCAGCCACTCCTCCCAGTTTGGTGTCATCAGCAAACTTGCTGGTGGCACACTCTGCCCCAGATCCAGATCATTAATGAAGATGTTAAATGGGACTGGACCTAGTTTTGACCCCTAGGGTACACCGCTAGTCCAATTAGACTTCAGACCACTGATCACCACCCCCTGGGTCTGGCCCTTCAGCCAGGTTTCAATCCACCTCATTGTCTGCTTATGCAGCCCATACACCAATAGCTTCTCTAGGAGGATCTTACAGGACACAGTGTCAAAGGCCTTAGTGAAGTCCAGGTAGACAATATCCACTGCTCTCCCCTCATCTACCAGGCCAGTCATGTCACTGTAGAAGTTTATCAAGTTGATCAAGCATGTCTTCCCCTTGGTGAAGTCAGCCATGCTGATTACTCATGATGATTTTCTTGTCCTTAATGTGCCTGGAAATGGTTTCCAAGAATAGCTGCTCCATCACCTTCCCAGGGATACAAATGTAGTTCCCTGGGTCCTCCTTCTTGCCCTTCGTGAAGAGAGGAGTGACATTTACTTTCTTCCAGTCTTTGGACACTTCTCCCAGTTGCCAGGATCAACGAAAGGTTATTGAGAGTGTCCTCACAATGACACCTGCCAGCTCCCTCAGCACTTGTGCGTGCATCCCATAAGGGCCCATGGACTTACGTATGTCCAGTTTGCTTAAGTACTCCCTGACCTGATCCTCTGCCACCATCTTCCTTCCTCCAGCCTTTCTCCGTGGTCTCTGGGACCTGGGATTCCTGAAGACCAGTCTTGCTAGTAAAGATGGAGGCAAAGAAGGCATTCAGTACCTCAGCCTTTTCCATGTCCTGTGTACTCAGGTCCCCTGTCTCATCGAGCAAAGAGCCCACATTTTCTGTAGTCATCTTTTCGTCACCTGTGTACATATAGAAGCCCTTCTTGTTGTCTTTGATGTCCCTGGTCAGATTCAATTCCATTTGGGCTTTAGCTTTCCTAACTTCGTCGCTGGATGCTCGGACAATGTTTCTGTATTCTGCCCAGGTTACCCATCCTTGCTTTCACCCTCTTGCTTCCTTTATGTGTTTGAGTTTGGCTAGGAGCTCTTTGTTCATCCATGCAGGCCTCCTGGCATTTTTGCCTGACCTCTTATTCGTTGGGATGGAACTCTCTTGAGGTTGGAGGAGGTGATCCTTGATTATTAACCAGCTCTCTTATGCCTCTTTTCCCCCCAGGGCCTTACCCCTTATCTTCCAAACAGATCTTTGAGGAGGCCAAAGTCTGCTCCTCAAGTCCAGAGTGTGAGCTTGCTTTTCACCCTTCTCCCTGCCCTTAGGCTCCTGAATGCCACCATTTCAYGCTCACTGCAGCCAAGGCTGCCTTTGATCTTCACATCCCCAACAGGCCCCTCCTTGTYGGTGAGTATGAGGTCTAGCACAGCACCTTTCCTCATTGGCTTCTCTATCCCTTGGAGGAGTAAGTTGTCATCGACGGACTCCAGGAACCTCCTGGATTGCCTATGTCCTGCTGTATTGTCCCACGAGCAGATACTGGGGTGCTTGAAGTCCCTCATGATGACCAGAGCCTGTGAATACGAGGCTGCTCCTATCTGTCTGTAGAGGGCCTTCTTCCTGGTCAGGTGGCCTAGAGCAGACACCCAYTATAATGTCACCTTGACATGTCCTCTCTTTAATCCTAACCAATAAACTCTCAGCTGGCTCCTCATGCATCCCCAGGCAGAGCTCCATGCACTCCAGCTGCTCTCACATAAAGGGCAACTCCCCACCTCATCTTCCCTGCCTGTCCTTCCTAAAGAGCCTGTATCCCTCCGCTGCAACACTCAAGTCACAGGAGCCATCCCACCACATCTCCGTGATCTTTCTCCTCACATCCTTTCCCCTCATCAGCAGGTTTTGTTATTGTTCTGCAGACAAGAACCAAGTTAAGAAATGCTGCGTAAATGAAACTAATATGAGCATTGGCTATTGTTCCCCATTTTATTAAACTATATGGAAGTCTGCCTCTGACTAGCTGTGCCATTTTGTAATGCTCTGTTCACATCCTTAAAGCTGTGGGCAACAAAAATCACTTTTCTAAAGATTAGAGGCATGCGTTACTCTGACTGGAAAGGCTAGTCCTGAGAAGATATTGCTGGGTGACTCATAAGTCATGTTATGCAGGACATGAGAAGAAGACATTAAAAGTGAAGGCCTCTTAGTTCAATTAAGTATAGCCATTTCTCATGTATTATATAGGATTTGTCAGACTGSAGCACAGAATTGGTCCAATGATCACATATAAAATACTATGTAATACATGAGAAATAAATTCTTGTGAGTAGCCAGATCTGTCAAAGCTGTTATGGCTTGTTATATCAAAGACAGGTAATGGCTTAAGAGTGGCAGAGAGGCATGTCTGAAAAGGTAAGAAAAGCACCTTGGGACTCTAGTACAGCACAGACATAGTTCCTCTTCTTGCAGCCACCCTCCCCCTCAAATTTCAGGCAAGAAGAGAGGGTGGGGACATCCCTGCAGTGGTGCCAGCCAGATACCTCTCCCAGAACAGGTGACAAATATTGAAACAGGAACAATAGGCCACTTTCGACAGTTTGCTGCCAAGCAAATTCCCTAATGAGTTACTGAAGTTGTGACCTAATTAACCACATCTTTTCCATCTTGCCTTCCCTCCTGTACAATTGGGAATTGGGGATGGAAAGGTCATATTTCACCACTTGCCTTGGATGCACCCCAGCCACCTGAACATCCTCCTGGCTGCCGACAGTGCAGCGCGCAGCCAGGAAGGGAGCCGGAGTGGCAGCAAGGTCAGACACATTGCCCGGCAGGAGACACCGGGCTTCCCAAGAGAGAAGGAAGACAGACTCACCTTTCCCAATTTATTCTTCAGCCATCTCTCATACTTTCAAAAGGCAACTGCACCGATACTCCTCATGCACAGGCACATGCTTTGCTTTGATCTACAGCTCTATACTGCGATATACTGGCAGTTTGTTCATCCCAATGTGTAATTCTGCTCTGGGTCTGCAGTTTAAGACTCTGCCTCCTCATCACTGTGGCATGTAACTGTCTTTGGGGACACAGAGTTCACCTGGGGTACTATTTACTGGGCTTGTCACCTCTGGCCTGACAGCAGAGGACTATTTCATTCAATTCTGATTGCCTTGGCCCTACTCAAGCGGCCATGATTCTCCTAGTCACCATCAGCTTCTCACTTTTTCTCGTTCTGATGACCTTGCAAACAAAACAGGCCACAGTGCCTCCAAAGGAACTAAAATCCTTGAGCCTGAGTGCATTTTCTGCTCTTTATTTGTTTTATACTATGAAAAATGGACAAATTTCAGCACAGAAGAGAAAGGGTTAACAAAGTACCCAGGCTTATCTTTTCAAAGTGATTAGGCTGAGTGATAAGCTATATGCATTCAGACATGGAGGATCTGGTTAGACATATATTAATGTGCATTTGCCTAAGTTGCTTACAAGCAACCAATCAAGCACACAGGATTAGATACTGCAATTAATTTCAGAAAATATAAGTATTCAGGGCATTCTCTCTTCCTCCTCTCTCTTCTCCTTTCCCCCTTAAAAGTCCTATGTTAGTTACAGCCTATGATTCATGTTTACACAGAACGTACAAATGACCCCGCCTAAAAATGCCAGTAATTTGCAAGATAGAAATCTTTGGATAAGATACAAGAAATATCTGCTATTCAGAGTTCTGACCATTTTCCATCACCCAGCAGCCTAGCAACATGCCATCCAGCTGGTTTTCATCGATATGCTTGACTGACTGACATCCCACCTCTCCAAGATGCACGCTTGTTTTTGTGTTCCCCAATTTGTTGCACTGAATAATAGTATCTAGTAGAAAATGCGGTTTAAATCCGCTTCCACCAGAAATATTATCCATGTATTCAATATATTATCTTTTTTTAAACCACACAGTTTAATATAAGTTTGCATAACCATTTCATCATACATAACTAATTTATATGATATCAGGATAGTAAACATTGTCAGCACGTACCTTCCGAGGGCCCGTGTTCTTCAGCTCAAAGACATCCATGGTGTAGTTAACTCTGCGACCATAGTGGTCAAACTGAACGTTTCCTGTCAATCCTTGTATTCGAACCTACAAATGGAAGAAAAACTGTCATGAAGATCCAGCCTTATATTCTTTATTCCAAATGTCACAGAGCAGTGAAAGTTATCCTGGCTATGTCCTTAGATTACCATAACAACACTACACTAGAATAGACAGGCATTATAAAGCAAAAAAGTTGGCTACTTTTCCTTTGTATTCCTTTTTTGTGTCAAACCATGTTCAAAATAGGCTTAGATATACCAGTATCTAAGTGCTAGCAGAGGCACACAATGGACCTTCTCTTCTTTCATGCTGTGCAGCTCAACACTTTCCAGCTGCAGGTCCTAAAGAGAAGTACATTTTTTACCATTCTCATCACTGCTGCAGAATAGTTTGGATCACATGAAATAAACCTAAAGGATGTTCGGCCTGAGCTCATATATCTTTTTAGCTCTCACTCTGGTGGATTAAATGTATAAATTGAGTATATATTGCTCATCAAGGTAAACTTGACCACAACCTTGGCCCCAGCGAAGCAATTTACTATCACAGAAGATGGGTGACATGAATAGGGCCTGAAAAGTGTTTTCAAAGCCTCAGAGTGGAGAAGGACAGATGTAAAGCCATAAGATTGGCTGTGGCAGTTTTCCACCACCCGTGTCTCAGCTGAAACCAGAACTCTTTTTTTTTCTTTCAGCGCTTTACTGCCTCACCAAAGGACACCCAGACTGTGGGCCTCATCCCAAAGAAGCCATTGCCATATTGCTGCTGGCTTTGATTGTATCAGGATCCGGCCATGCAAACCTCTTTGGCCAGATTCAAAGGCTCATGCTGTCCGCCCTAACACAGAGGCCTGACTTCATGTTTCTCACAATTGTTACAGATCTGTGCATCTGCACAGAGTATGTGAAGCACACAAAATGCTCCGTTTCTATCCCTAAGAGTCAGGATGTGGATTTAAACCACTTACTCCTTCCCTCTGTCCATTTCTATCTCTGCCGATTTTTCTCCAGGACGGAAACCTTGGCTTCCAGGCACAGAGCTGCCAGCTCTGTCAGCAGTCACTTCTCAGCAGCTTCTCCTAAGTGGAGCCTGCTCATTTGCAATGATTTAAATTCTACTGCAGGATTTTTATTTTCTTACTGTCCCATTCAAAGGAAAGGCTAAATCATCTTGACAGAGATCTGGAACTTTCTAGGCATCCATATTCATCAGGAATTCAAAATCCTGGCATCAGAGAACAATAGCTCTGGGTTATTTCCTTTTAGAGAAAAAAATACCACCTACATAATTTCCCTGGGAGAAATCTACTTTTATTCAAGACGACAGGAACGTATTTGAAAGGTTATATTATGTAGCTATATCTTTTTCCTTAAATGACAATATCTGTACACCCAGGTTATATGCAAAAGCAACAGATGAGCTCACCAGTTCAGTGGAGGAAGTCCCAACTATCTTAATAGAACTAACAGTAGTTTCAAATACTAGTAGTTCCCCTCTGCCTTCATTCTAAGTTATAAACCAGAACAACCAGAACAGCCCCAGCTGTTTCCAAATGGCAACTGAAAAATAAATTTCTCCTCTCCCATTACTACCGTTGTGTATAGTATCTTCCAAATCTTATAGTGTACAACTAGTATCCAATATTCACAAAGRTCACTAGAATAAAGCCTACCCTTACCTGTTTTAATGTCCTCTCCATATCAATTCCTTGACCCCACGGGGCTGCAGGGTTAGCAAGACAATCACCAGCATTTCCTCTCCTTGAAATATCAATTTTCTGTCTTCTAAGATTACGGAAAGTTTCAGCCATCACAAGTACTCCATCATATGTTAATGCAGATGTATACTAAATAGATGGACAAACACACCACTTTAGAGTTGGCATGTCTTTACAAAAATCAGCTGTCTCAGGTATTTCTAATTTGATTCATTATGCAGCAGTTTCTACACCTTCATTTAGAAAAAAACTTTCCTCAAAATCAAAAGCAATTTTGTCTAAGGAACAAATGCAGGACTGAGAAGAGTACGTTTCAGTAGCTCCAGCTTTAAAACTGTATTTCTTAGGGGTAGAGAAATCTGCCTCTGAAGAATTATGAAAAGAAATAAATTAAACTGGAGATATTAAAGTCTTAATTTTTTTTCCAGTTGTCTTGTATGTTAGAGAATAACCCCACACAACCAACTTACTCAAAAGAAAGGAAAGAAACAGTAACTCACTGAGAAAATATAACTGAAAAAATGCACGGCTAACGAGCAGACATCCAGGCTGTTAGAATTGTTAAAAATGATCAAGGGTATGTTCTTCCTATTGGAAAACCTATGTTGGCTCTCTGAATGACATGGGGCACTGAACGGTCCGTGCCCGTTCAGTAGAAACTGTGTTTCTGCACTAACTACACTAACTGCTTTAGGTTGAGAACATGCCAAATGAAATGTGTAGAGCAAGTCTTCAACAGATGTTAGCCTGGCGCCACATAAACAAAGGGGCATTTTGGTCCTCTGATGGACATACTGCACCAGGAGAAGTTGTTCACAGGCCCAGGGCTGCTATTGATATGCCCTGTAACTTCCTGTAACGATCTGCTTGAGGGTAGGAAGGCTCTGCAGAGGGATCTGGACAGGCTGGATCGATGGGCTGAGGCCAACTGTATGAGGTTCAACAAGGCCAAGTGCTGGGTCCTGCACTTGGGCCACAACAACCCCATGCAACGC
>JAYKAV010000600.1:154448-263968 GCA_035582835.1 Phoebastria nigripes | reverse complement strand
GTGGTTAAGCATTGGAACAGGCTGCCCAGAGAAGTGGTGGAGTCACCATCCCTGGAAGTATTGAAAAGACGTGTAGATGAGGCGCTTAGGGACATGGTTTAGTGGGSCATGGTGGTGTTGGGTTGATGGTTGGACTTGATGATCTTAGAGGTCTTTTCCAACCTTAATGATTCTATGATTCCAGAATTTAAATTCACTTATTTAAGTCTAATTTCCTTCCTTTCCTTTGTCTTGCATATTATAAGCTCTTTGGGACATGGTTTATCTTTATAATCTCAAATTTTCGTTCTCCATAGGTGAATTATGTGCAATTCGGATTAATCATGCTGACTTCTCAGAAGGAGGCAGCACAATCCTGTTCATGTGGCAAGGAGTCCTATAGGCTAAATTGTTCCTGTCACCAGTACTTGGGGATGTCTGCACGCCATAGCCCACAGCATCCTTAGTTTTTTTTCCTCCAGAACATAAATTTCTTGAATATTCACTGAATTATGTAGCTATGCTTTATATTATCCATGTTGATACTTTATCCAGATTTGCCAACCTACCACTCTCCCAGCCAAGGGAGGGCTGATTGCTTAGCTTTGCACAGTGCCCAGCACAAAGGAGCCCCGTCTCAACTAGGTCTGATATGCATTAGTACATATAATAACAGAACTATTTTGATGAAGTCATATTTATAGCTATGCTGTGATTTGCCTGCCAAGAAAACTTTAGGTGAGAAAAATATTTTGTTATCCATCTGTGAGGGATTAGGATAGAGGAACACCAKGATGTAATTTCACTGTAAGATTGTGCCTGAAAGTGATTACTACACCAGGTTTTGAGGTGGATAGAATTTCCAGAGGAAACTCCAAATGAAAATTTAAGGGTAGTTAAATTTACAGTTGTGGTTATATCTCATATACAGAAGAATTCAGCTGTCGAGAAAGCTCTGCACCCTAAGTGAATCTAGATAACTAGACTAATTCATGTAAAATTGGTTGAAATTAAGTTGTTAGTTAAGCATTTGACCTTTAATTCCTGTGAGTAAAGGGGTGAAGTTGGAGAATACGTGACAAAGGACATTAAAGTACACCAGTGAAATGTATTGCAGTTTGTGTTTCTATCATACAATAATAAGGATAGGCATAAYTAGTTGCCAGTAAGATAAACTGCCTTCTCCTCTGCCTAAATATTAAGGTCTTCATTCATGTATTCAACAATGTTAATTAGAAATTAGAACACTTGAGTGATATCTTTGGTAGTGCTTCAGATCAGCCAGTACCTTTGGTGGGGTCTCGGATCCTGGGTATTCTCTCTGGTCCAGCTTCTTCCAGCGCTGCATCAGCTTAGTTACCATCGGGGTACTGAARTCTACTAGCTGAAATCCAGTCACATTGGCTCCTCCATGCATAAATCTCTCCAGAGAAATGTCTTTGAATCCCTAGAAAATCAATTTAAGATTTTGTTTGTCCTCGTACACCACTGTGGGTCCAATCTGTTCTAGGTCAGCAAGGCAGCATAAAGAATGTACAGCAGCAGGTTTCCATTAGAAGCCAAGACTTAAAACCAGAGAATAATGTTGAACCTTTGTTCATAATTTCCATTTGTGTAATAAAGAAAACCAAGAAATAAATTTCCCATGTTATTGCTAGGGTGGTCTTGACAGCTAAGCAACACATCGCTGGGAATGGCAGACAGTTTTTGAAGAAATGCCTTTGGCGAATCAACTGAAAAGTGCCTGCAGAATATTAAAGCCTTAATCCAATTTCCATCAAAGTTGACAGATTTGAATGAGCACTGTACTAGTGCTTTAACTGATATACCCCTGTTTCTTTGCATGTTTGCAAAATGAACAACACTTTTGTGTAAATACATTTATTCCAGGATTCATTGTTTAGGCTGAAGGTGTCTGAGATAATGAGATAATATAATAGGCATTAGAAGGTAGAGACAGTGCATGAGGATCTCACTGTTTGTGCAAGGAAAATATAACATCAGAACTACACTTTTGTGAAGTATGATGGTGGTAGCTCTCAGGTCTGCTATATATCTAAAGCGACCCCCAACATTGAAAGAAAAAATAAAATACATACAATTCCTGACTTAGTTTCTCAGGCTAATCTGTTCAGCACATATAAAGACAAATTCTTTAGTAAAATTTTCCTTTAGAGACATAACTGAACTTCAAGAAACTGCATAATGCAAACTGCTAAAGCAAGCTAAGAAGCAAGCATGAATCTTTCTGCTCCTTTCTTAGCTGCTATGTTCAATGCTAGCTCAGAGGTACTTTATTTTTATTTTCTTAAATTCTGATCGGCATTTATTATTGCAAACAAAAGTGTATTATCACACTTAACTTAAAAAAGAAAGATTTAGGAAAAGGAAATTGTGGGGTACTGACCCAGTACCCTAGTGAAAAAAACTGTTAAGGACAGAGATTTGATTCATGTCCTGAAGGATACTGACAGTGAATATAAAAGGTGATGCATCAGGAAGTCATATGACCCACATTATTGAACAGCCAGTAGACAGCAACACGTGCCCCTGCTGAAGCAGATGAGTAGATGTGCCTGTCTCCACGGTGTATCCCACTAGCAGTTCACTGCAACAKCCGGTTCCTTGTTTACAGCAACTATTTTGCATGGGAAAAGTTACTTGGGGAACTATAAATTTGTAATGCTGAAAATCTAATTTGTAAGACCTAAGAGAATAGACATGTCTCATTTAAAAAGCCTGAGGTCTTAAAAATAATCTGAAATGATCTTAAGTTAAGGTACAAGTACAGCAAAGCACAATAAAATATTTCATGTCCACCAAAACTCCTTGAGGGAGAGTRAAAAGAAAACAATTTAAAGCATACTTCAGCCTCTGTCCTACATTCACTGTGCTTGGCCAGGCAGGTATTTCGGCTTAAAGAATGGGTTATTTTAATAATAAAATATTGCATTTACTCTTTCTTTGCCCTCTTCTGAACATTATCTGTGTGAATGTGCAGTTTAGACTTAGAGTGAAAATACTGAACTAGTAATTTGACTGGAAATRGCTGATCTTATAGCAAAATGAATGTTCCCTGGAGAATGTAGAAAAGTTACCTCGAGAATTGTTATGTTAGTAATATTAAAAAGACAAGTCAGAGATCATAGCGGAGTTCTGTAAATTCTAATTCAGCCACAAGATACACTTAGCAGTCCTTTATGCTACATTGATTTTGATAAAATTTAAGAGTGTAACATTGTGCCCTTCTTGTCTAGATGGCTGTAACAACAAAACCAAGTTCTTTTACGCACCATAAAGAATGTATTATGCGCAACCACGTATTAATGACAAATGGCAAATGTTGTGTGAAGTGCTATAACTTCAAAGCAAAACTGAGTGTTTCACTTACCGAGCAGAGGTATAATTCTAGAAAAGTATCTTACCAGGTTGGCAACAATATAATGGTATCCTTTAACATGCTTTCCCACGCTCACAATCTGTGGGAGAGAAATAAGAAAGAAAAAAGAAAAAAACAATGTCATATTGTTTTCTCTAGAAAGGTGTTTTCATAGCCAGATAGATATAAATTCTGAAATATATAACATCAGCAATATAATGTTGAAAGTCTTTCTCCAATAAGGTAGCTATAACTTTCCAGGTGCTTGATCATGGGAAGAAGTTAAAATGAAAGTGAGTAACGAACTGGTAATCTGAGCGTCTTCCGTATGATTGAAAATGTTGCTGTAGTATACTATTTTATTGAACAGAGCAATTATCTATGGGATACAAATTCAGAAGGAGGAAGTCACACATTAGCTAGAAAGCCTACCCGCTGATACGTACCTTTTCATTTTAAATAAGTGTGGAATTTATGAATCAAACTGGGTTTTCATCTCTTGGCATCAAAGCTGTTTGCCCTTGAGGTGGTCAAGTACTACGAGTGTTAAGCAGCTCTTAGTAACACGCTAAAGACTTTGGGAATGGGCATGAGCGAGGACGGAGCAAGAACAGACAGCAAGGTTGCCCTTAAGGGTTTAACCAAAATATAACATCAAGTGATGCAAAAAGGGAACAACCATGATGTGCAGATGCTACAGTCCTGATATGGCAAGATCAACAACAGGGGTTAGACAAAAACTATGTCAACCCATGCCTTGTATCAATATTATTGCCATTCCTACGATGAAAATCAAAAATGAGGAGAGAATATTTTGTCAGTAGAAAATGGTGTTAATAGTTTCATTACAGATTAAAGCTGTTTCTACTAAAGAAACTAACAGTAATACCTGCAACATGTAGCTTGCATTTCATACCAGTAAAAAGTCCTTTTAACTGTTATTTTTGATAGTTTACCACTCATTTAGAAAAAGTCTCCTTGCAGCCCAAATATGTGAGGTTTTTTCTCCTCATGTACTCATCTCCATCATTTTAGCTTCCTTCCAAATGAATAAATACGATACAGGCAAAAGTTTTCCATGTGGTGTGGGTTATTCAATAAGTAATGGGAAACTTATAGATCTGTTTCCTTTCCTGCTTTGAAATCTTAGCTCTAGACCCTGTCATGAAGAGTTGGCAACTTCTTGCCTTCATAGATCGCACCTCATGTTCAAAAAACAGAACAAACATTCACTAAGCCTTGCAGCCCCTTTTCCCAGTGCAGCAAAAAATAACTATTATCACATTAAGSAGATGAGAGGCAAGTTGCTGAAGGACTAAATAATTTGGCCAAAGAAACCCAAGAATCCAGGATCTAAATCTGGCTTAAGACTTGGAAGTGCTTGATTCCCGGCTCTGTTGTTCCAGTAAGTCAATTTGCTTCTACAGCAGAGTGGAAGGGAAAATCAAAGGGATGTGGCATAAGCATCTTGTCAGAACTGTTTTAATTTCATTAATTTAAAATAATAAAGTTGTGTTGGTTTTGGCTGAGATAGAGTTAATTTTCTTCATAGTAGCTTGTATGGGGCTATGTTTTGGATTTGTGCTGAAAACAGCGTTGATAATACAGGGATGTTTTAGTTAYTGCTGAGCAGGGCGTACACAGAGTCAAGGCCTTTGCTGCTTCTCACACCACCCCACCAGCGAGTAGGCTGGGGGTGCACAAGAAGCTGGGAGGGGACACAGCTGGGACAGCTGACCCCAACTGACCAAAGGGATATTCCACACCATATGATGTCATGCTCAGCATATAAAGCTGGGGGAAGAAGAAAGAAGGGGGGACGTTCGGAGTGATGGCGTTTGTCTTCCCAAGTCACCATTACATGTGATGGAGCCCTGCTTTCCYGGAGATGGCTGAACACCTGCCTGCCGATGGGAAGTGGTGAATGAATTCCTTGTTTTGCTTTGCTTGTGCGCGCGGCTTTTGCTTTACCTATTAAACTGTCTTTATCTCAACCCACGAGTTTTCTCACTTTTACCCTTCCGATTCTCTCCCCCATCCCACCAGGGGGGAGTGAGCGAGCGGYTGTGTGGTGCTTAGTTGCCGGCTGGGGTTAAACCACCACAAAAGTGAATAAGCAATTTGTTATCCTTTTGTTCTTCTTGTTTCCCAACCTCTATTTTGTATTTATAGTCTGTAGCTAAAATGATCTTATTTAAAAAGCAAAACATAAGCTAAACAAACGCCAAAAGGCACGGCCCCCCCAGGCCATGACTAGATTGACACCCTTCATATAAACAAATTGTTTATTTTGGACTCAATCAAACTCCCATTAAGATCAGTGATTAAATACCATTGCTACCATTTTATTGGGGGGCAGCGGAGGGAGAAATCAGACTTTTCCCTATCACCAACTCAATACATGTGAGCAGGATGCTATCAAGCCATTTTTTTGCACTGAATATAAAGTGTTCAAACCCCTGCTGGTTCAATGGCTTCAATAGGGATGTGATCCCTGACACTGTACTCCTTCAGCAATGCATGGTAATGAAAATATGTTTGCCTCCCCATTACAGGGAAACTGATATAGATTAAAAACTCACATTTTTAAATAACTATAGTATCACAGTTTGAATGTAAGTGGACTGACATGATTTAAGATGTATGTGACATGATAACCAGATCCTCAGCTTGGGCAAATCACTGCAGCTCCCTTCGAGCTCTTGGAAGCTGACGTAGCTTTCATAATTAACACCCTTAGTGATCTGTTCCCTGGTTTGGTTTCGTAACGCAAATTGTGATGATCATTGCAACATATCAGTCAAATAAAACAAGCACATGATCAACCTGCAACTGTTGAGGTACGTTAGATACATGTCCATAGTTGTCACAGTCAAAATGAGTAAATCTTGCAAATGATTAACCAGATTTGCTCCTGTGCTTGCTCCTAGCAAATGCATGTAGAAATGACTGCAGAATTCCTGAATTTAATGTGAACAATACAGAATATTTTTGAAAAAAACATTTGAATTTTTCAGTGTATTCTCTCAAAACTTGTCTCTTAGGGCGAGTGATAAAGGTACACATTTATGTATCATCTAGTTGTCTTAACTTCCTTTATTGTCAGTGGAAAGAGCAGGCACTTTGAGGAAATGATTCATCTTATCCTAAAGCACATGTCTAAAATTAATTAGACAGCTTGTGCCCTGAAAGCGCATGTTTTTCTGCACTGACTAGAAAAAGAGTTGATGATGATTAGCTCTGATGTAGACACCTACATTTTATATCCCTAATGTTAACCGAGATGAATTTCACCCTAAGAATGTTGATCATGCAGACAGAGAAGAGAAATGATGCTATATGGCTTGTATTTCCAACCAAGATTGGATACAATTCTGATTTTGAATTTGAAAATGTTTATGGTTATTGATCACACACAGTTTGCCAACCAGGAATTGCTTATGATTTAGGAAAAAAGTGCCTGTTTAGTGAAACAGCTTTCTGTGAGCATCTCATACTTTCGAATATCCAAAATATACAGTTACCTTTCTCTCTCAAATACTCAAAGCTGCAGATTATGATCTATAAAATAGGATATGCATTCTCACTACCTGAAGAACCACCTTTCTCTATACTGTACTTCTGCACTGAGATAAATTGAGGCAATGAACTTAAGTCTTTCATAACATGAGAAGGAGTTTCTGACAGCTACTCAGTCTGGAATGCAAACTCTCACACTTTTCTTCTCTATTCTTTAACTGGTTAGCAGTGACTAGAGCTTTAACAGAGATGAGACCTCAACCATTCCATACACATAACAGTAGATATTGCCCTGAACCACAAACTAAACAGATGAGTGCTGGTGAGTGAGGGAATAATATTTTTCTTCTATGGCAGAGCAGAGAGGAGGGGTAAAAGATCCAGCAAATCTATTCTGAAAGGGAAAAACAAGACTGAGATTTTGACAGATGAGAGAGTGTTCCAGAAAGCCTTTGCTATCGAAGTTCATTAAGTCTGGGGGCACCTTAAAAACCCAGGTATTTCCTTGTGCACCCCTAAATTCAGACCGAAGGGCCAAGCTCAGTCACAGTCCAGAGTTGCATCGCCTAACATCTACATTAGCAAGCAGCAAAGTCCATAGGATAGGATCTATACAGCAAAAGCGTTGGTGCTAAGGACCTGGCATCCATAGCATGTACATTTCAGGGTTTTACTCTGGACTATCTTCAACCTGGTCACTAGACTGAACTCACACTGGGTGCCGGTGCACTTCAGGGGTGCTTCTGGGCACATCTTCTTGTTTGGCATCATCCAAAAGAAAACCAATTCATGTATTTTGAGTCTCCCCTTGATGTGAAATGCAGCACAGTAAATGGCCGCAATCAGGAGACTCACTTCAAAAGACCATGCTCCTGATACCAGCTAAGATGCTCTGTGTGCCTGTGAGCCCCAGTCTTTTAGACAGGCCCTGAGCATTCATGGGGTAGGGGGCAGATCCATGTATAGAAAGAGGTTGAGTAGTGAGAACTGTCTTCATTCCAAAAGGAAGGCCCTGAAGGGAGGGCGACGCTGCCACAGGCACCGTGGTGGCTCTGCCCGGGGAGCAGGAGGTCTGGCTTGGCTCTCACACCGGCCAGTTGCAGAACCTGAGACAGGGCTAGGCATCAAAGATGGGCTTTGCCAGTCACATAAGCAGGGATACACCTGAAACTGCTGATATGGTAGGTCAGGGTCATGGTAGGTCGGGGAGGACCCTCTGTATGTGTAACTGTCCTTTTCTTTGCTTCGGGATGCTTTGATTCAAAACTGTCCTAGTGCCAGCAACCTGAGCAAGTGGGATCAGATCCACTCCTCCCTCTCATGTAGTACTTCTTCACTTACACCTTCTAAACATTTATTTTGCTCTGTACTCCCACTCTTGGCTTCTCCTTAAACACCACACACAGATATTGTACCTGGCTTTTGTTGCAGTGAGAGTTTAAGGTGACCTCAGCTTGCTCAGGGAGATTTTGGGAAGAAAGTGTTGGGAAGGGTGAACTGATTTGTGACTTCTTTGGGGAGCAGGGGAAAGCAGGATGCTGYGCTGGCTTTTGTATATTGATTTGCATGTTTTAATTCAATGACCAAGGTGGCTAGCACCTAGAATTGGACCCCTTTTATACTCTTATTTGTAAAACTGAAGAAATTATTAAATAATCAACACAGTTTTGAAGAAGAATGAATAAGAAAATACAACCTGCTTCCCAAATTACCATTAACAGGAAAGACAACAAGAGCCATTCCATGTCTTATCCAGTAGTCACACTATTAGTGAATACTTCATTTCAGTAAATGCAACAGGATAGAATCAAAGTAAGTGAAATATTAAGGCCATTAGGCTATCAAGGTTGTTTCAGAATCTAATGCAACTTTTTTTTTTCCAAGTATCATTCTGTATGTGAGTGTCTGCTGAAAGGTGAACTTTGGAAAAAAAAAAAAAAATCAGCCTCAGGCTCTATTCACATTACCAAATGCATTTATGTATAAGACACTAAAAAGGACAGTACATTGTGAGAAGTTTTAGATGCTGATCTACCACACTGCAAGTAAGAAAACGCCTTATTCTGATTTCAGTGATTCCAGTGGTAATCAAAAGTAACTAGAATTATACCACTGACTTTAAAGTGTGGTAAAAGCAGGGCCAGTGAGATCTGAATCCAGCTTAGGCTTTAGACACAACTCTGAACTTTCTGACTTTATCATACAATACTGTTCTTTCCATTTAGCTGAACAATAGCCTGGCCTAGGAAATTCAGAAACTATTCCACTATCGAAAAGAAGAGCTACCAGTGTCTGCTTTGATTCTTTTCTTTTTTTTTTTTTCCCAGGAGTGGTAAGTTCACAGACTCTGATAAAACCATTTCCAGACTTACATCTGGACAGAGAATTAGGCCCCAAGTCATCCTGTGTTCTCTACCACTATGAAATGGATATTGCATATAACTCATTTTAAAAGAATGCTTAACTTCTGTAGCATGAATGTCCCTCATTATGATTTCCAGAAGATGGAGGTCAGTACAGCTGGAGTGAAAAGGACTTATTTTCAGTTAAATCTCTTCAAAGGGTGATAGCTGTGCATTACCAATGGGACTTTAACAAAGGTTTTCCTCTTTGCTATTGTGTCACAATCTGCTGCCTTAAGAAAAGGAACACCTGCAATAAAATGAAGTCTGTCTAACACAATATAAAAGGTGTGGAGACTTGTTAAAGACGGAAGATTGAGACCTGACCTGAAATATTGTGGCAGAAATGGCGATGATATAAACCACAACTGAAATGGGGTTTTATACAATATCTGAAGAAAGGATAAATCTTTTACAAAGCCATAAAAAAGCAATTGAGAAACAAGCTTAATTTTAACAGCTAGTGCTCGCAAAAGAGCACTGTTGTTGGGGAAAGGGTGGACTGTCAACAGCCTACAGCCACCAGAGCGGATGTTAAAGAAGGCAACAAACAAAGCAGAAGTGGCTCCTTACAAATCGGCGTTTCTTTCTCTGTTGTGAAGGCAGGCGCTGAGCCGGCACAGCAGTGCACACACCTGCCCCACGCACAGCCGAGTAGAGGGGAAGGATGCGTCCCACACAGCCCCCGTGCCCACGACCAGCTGGCAGGGCAGAGCCCTGCGTGGTGCGGGCAGCTGCCAGGGAAGAAAACCTGGAGAGGTGGCTCAAAGGCCATTAACCAGTGCCCCGACATGGCTGGTTGCTTTCTTCTGCTGCTAAAGTTGTTTGCATTCAAAGTCTACTCCTGTGAAAGGCTCACTCAGAGCTAAATGGGATATGCAGACTTAGAGGGAAAAAGGAGGCAAGGAAAGAGAAGAAAGGTGTAAGAAGAAGGTCACTTTCCAAATCCCCCGAACCATTTGTATTCATCTTTTGTCTTCTACCATCTATTTGTTCTTTCAGTAACTGAAATAACCTATTTCTCGGGTCCAAACCTCATCAGTTGTGTGGTGCAGTGGCAAAATGTGTTTTTATTACCGTGCAGTGTGGGACTATTATTGTGTGCAAAATCCCAGCTGCTTCACAGAAAATGAGCCTATGCAGAGAGCCCCTCCTGGCTCTGTGGGGTGAGGAAGACGCTGGTGGCAGTGCCGGCAGCTGGCTCACTCAAGGAGAAGAGCTATCAGTGTTGCTTAGAAGCAACTCCATAGACCTCTAGGGAAAAAAAGTATGGAGAGAAAGGAATGATGAGGAAAAGGCACTTTATGAATCTCCCAGCCCCCCTGGGGCTAAGAAGAGCTACACAGAGAGCTGCTACTATGTCCCTGAAATAGTGTAAGTCCAACAATGCTGCCAGCGGCCCAAATTAGTGTGCCCTGCACATACTGAATTCTTTGGCTAATGATTTGCTCCTGTGCTTCTGCGTGAGCAGAACTAAACCTGCAAATCAAAAAGATATAGACAGTGAGAGATGAGGGAAGTCCATGCTATTTCTGACTCAAGAGATAAAGAAATCCTCATTATGCAACTAGACTACATTTAAAAGCAATGCGATCTCTTGATAAATACTTATCTGTGTTGTGCTAGTGATCCTTTGTGCCAATGTGCTGCTGCGTTCATGAAAAAAAGGAAAGCAGAAGAAATTGTGGAGGAATGATTGAGCTAATACTCTGTTTAATTCATATGTCTGGTTAATTTCTGCCTTCCTGTAAGCATGATGTTGTAATTTATTAAAGTATTATGTTTTAATTTATTATTATTATCTTAAATTAATTATGCCTGTGATCTAAATATCATTTGCAAAAATGCCAGTTGCTAGCTTCAGTTAGTAGACACACTGGAAATTAAGATGAGAAAAAACACGTTTTTAAAAACAGCAAAATTTACAACTTGATCAATTTAGAGAAATTCAGCAGTCAAACATTACTTTTTCAGGTTTAGCACTCTGGTGGCAAAATATTAAGAGCAGACCACGAAGGAGTGGAATATGTCAGCTTCTGTACTTTTCTCCACTCACACATCTACTTACTTTCATTTTGAAGGTAATAATAATAATCAGTCTTGCTGTGACAGCCTGCTCCATTTTACCCATCAGAGAGATTTGGTTTTCAGTTCTAACAGCTACATATCTCAAGGCTCTTTAAGGCTGGGGAAGCTGAGGATCAGCGACGTCAAACAACACACTGAAAAACTGAGTGAGTTAGACAGCTATGAACAGCGTCCAAGACACTGTGCAGCTACTTCCCTATCATGGTTGTTAGTAAGTATTGTTAGCATTATTAATTAGAGTTTATTGGCTTGTAATTTTTACAAGATAAGATTAATGATTCTAATACTTTGCTATATGACAACTTTACATCCATGTTTAATTTTTAATATTACAAAGTACATTCTTTTTATTATTATGTATCAATTCAGCTGTGTACATTCAAGCATTAAATATGTGCCAGATGCTCCACAGCAGTTTTCACCTCTGTGTTTAAAGGCAAATACAGCCCTGGATGAGCAGCGAGGCTTGATCTTGCTGATACAGAGCACTGACAGAGCCGAGAAAAGTGGTGCCTGTCTACTGGGAAACATCCCGTCCAGTTCCTACAGGCAGGTGTCGTGGTTTAACCCCAGTTGGCAACTAAGCAGCACACAGGCAGGCAGGTAGAGCCCGTCAGGTCTGCCTCTCGCCCCGGCCTCTCCGCGCTGCTGCCGCTCACAGCCCGCGGCCCCGGGAGGGCAGGGAGCAGGAAAAAAAGACTGGAATCAGCCTGTCTGGAAGGAGCCAGACTGATGATCTCTGACAGCAAAACTGATTCACTATGGAAAGAAAATGCTGCTCACAGCGGACACCTTGGAAGACATCTAACACACAGAGTGCTGAGGTTTGAACTCTGTCGGATGGCGATGGGTGGGAGAGGATGGAGCTRCTACAGATGGAAAAAGAAAGGAAATCCATTGCCATTCTTGCAGAAAGGAGAAACATTTTTTTGCTGAATAGAGTCCTGTGTATGTCCATGTGCATGTGTTTATGTACATATCTGTGTGTACAAATACAGAAACAAACACTGCAAAAGTTACTGCCTATGAAAAAGCCTGAGAAAATAGAAATTAGGAGTAGCAATATGCTCTTCCAGAAAGAAGTAAACATAAAGGTCCTAGGCAAATGCAATTACAGTTAACTTGTGTTTTTCAGTTTGCTTTGCCAAGCTTTGCATGAAGGTCATTATGGAGACACAGTTAAACTCAATTCCTAGTAAAAATCTGCCCAAGAGGACTATCCAAAATTAGGAAGAAGTAGCAGAGTATTTAGTAGCAGAGAATGAGGAACCAAAATACTGAGGAAGCATGTTGCCTGGCTTAGTGAAGGATTTTTTTAGATGTGGTCACTTAAAGTAGCACAGAGGTTGATCTTATCGCCCCTGTATTCCTTCTAGCTGTTTCTGATACAAGCACATTACGGGTTTGCAAGAATCAATACAAGACGATACACAGTTCACCCACTCATAAGGTATTTTTATCTCAAGAGCTGCCTATAGGTGTGCAGAGTAATGAGAAACAAATAAGCTCATCTGTTTAGATCTGTGCCTTATTTTTTGGCCTGACTCAGCCTGACTCAACAAACACAGCAGGACAGGCTGCGTACACACTGGATAGGAACAAGCTTTGCAGGAAAGCTCCGGGGGGTTCTGGTAGCCAAGTTTACCATGAGCCAGTCATGCACCCTCATGGCAAAGAAAGCCAACAGCCTCTTGGGTTGCACTGCCAGCAGGTCGAGGGAGGTGACCCTTCCCCTCTGCTCAGCTCTGGTGGGGCACATCTGGAGTGCTGTGTCCAGTGCTGGGCTGCCCAGCACAAGAGAGACATGGGCATGCTGGAGTGGGTCCAGAGAAGGGCCACAAAGGTGATTGAGGGCTTGAAGCATCTGTCATATGAGGAGAAGCTGAGATTGCTGGGACTGTTCAGCCTGGAGAAGAAAAGGCTCGGACAGATCTTAGTAATACGTAGAAATACCTAATGGGATGGTGTAGGGAAGAGGCTAACTAACTTCCTGGAGGTGCACAACAATAGGACAAAAGGCAAAGGACACAGGTTGCAACACAAGAAATTCCAGCTAGATATGAGGAATTTTTTTTTTACCATGAGGTAGTCAAGTACTGAAACAGGGCATAAAGCGGTTGTGGGATCTCCATCCTTGGAAGTGTTCAAAATTTGACGGGATGAGTAACCTCATCTAAGCTTGCCCCCTTGAGCAGCGGGAGTGTCCAGATGACCTTCAGAGGTAACTTCCAACCCCAATTATTCTGTTATTCTGTTTGTAGAATAGAAATCTGCCTAAAAACAAATCTCAGAGCTCTAAGACTCCAGCCTTTTTTCTGGTACCTTATTTGCTCTGCAGTGTTTAGTATGTGGTGACAATGAGAATTCTGGCAGAAAAAGAAATGAGGGACTGTAACTGTTAACTTCCAGCTTCAGGATTTCATGCTTTTGAAAGCTTCTTTACATAATTTTAAATGTTCTTTTGATATAGATTAACAGCAAAAAGAAAAAAAACAATGAAAGGCCAAAAGAAAAGGGCTAAAGTATTTACAGTTAACAAAACTGTCCATCATGATCTAAATGGTTCTTATATTACACTTTTCAGCTTAATTGTAAAATCTATTTGCACTTCATTGTATATCTGAACACATTTCTGAGCACTGAACAAACTATAAGTAATAGCTGTGGATCAGCTATGGCTGAGCAAATAACAGTCTGCTTCTCTAGTAATAAGTGTTATTAGTGTCTGAAGAATTAAAAAGAACAAATCGGATGGCTGAACAAATAACGTATGTTTTCACTGAAATCTTCAAAATGATTTTCTGTGTTATTCTTCAAATCTGACCACAATTTCATCATTTTATTACACTTCATTCTTGCTTGAAAGTTAGCAAACGAAGAAATAACAAAAGAAATCTATGACATGTATTTACTGAAGGTAAATTATTCCAACTAACTAAATGCAAGTAAAACTTAGAAGAGAGTGATATGACATATCCTTAAATGTGTGTGGTTTGCTATATATTTTTAGTCCTCTTTCCTAAGCGAATAATATTTGTGCTACTGAGCTGTCTGTGCGTCTGTCTATCAATTTTCCAGTAAAATATTTTTTAACACATTCGGCAATTTCAGCTATATTGAAAGGAAGACAATGCCTCTAAGACATTGTCTAAGACATCTAGGACATCTAAGACATCTAAGACATTAAGTCTGTACAGTCCTTATTAATACTGGTCGCAGGGTGAAGAACAGAGACCCATATGTTTTTGCCACCAAAGGGATAAGAAGCAGCCAGACACCACACCTCCTGTCTGACAGCTACTAGTCAGCACATGGGTACTACCTGGTCAGTCAACTTGCATATATCTCTTCGTTAGCCATAGTAAGTGCTATTTCTTGCTTGCTCAGTACATTTTTGGGAAGAAGATTTTTATGGTGCTGGTGGTAGTGGTGGTCTAAGAGAAAAACAAAGCCCACAAAAACCAAGGGGGTATCAGTCCTCACTTCCTACTGTTTTAGTAATTCTAAACGCTGCTTTGTTCTGCTCTATGTAGCTTCTGGATTGCTTCAGATTGTACTGATACAAATTAAGCAATGAATAAATACTAATGAGAATAACATAATATGAGAAGAAAAATAAAAATAAAAAAAATAATAATTTTGTTAAACTAGGAAGCCTGACTTGGGGTTTCGTAAGTTCAGCTTAAATAGGCATCCGGTATTAACTTTGTTTGGGCTTTCTCAGTAATGAATAAAAACACATTTATTTTGTAGGCATATTTATTTGAAACATGAGTTCTGTATTTCAAATAGAAATTCAGTAAATATATAATAAGATTAAAGTAATGATTTTCTAATTTTGGGAGATAGACCCTTTATCCTTAGGCTGACTTGACTTCTGATTTTAGATGAATAAGCCAGAAATGCAAATAGATACATTATTTTAGAATTCAGGAAGAAAAATAAAATTAAAAGGACGAGTAAGAAAAGAAGGAAAATTCCTAGTGAAAAGTGAGAGAAACACATGGGCCTGATTCTTGCTGTGCCATATGCGGTAAATGACCACTGGACTGTTCAGGTGCTGTACTGCTTGCTGCCAGTATTAGTGGATTAGTTGGTAGGAGATGGAAATCACAACGTTAGGATGTGTTTCAAGTATTCATTGCATCTTAAGCAGAAAATTCTTTGTATTAAATTCAGGGGAGCACTTTAGAAACACAACTTGGAAAGAAGAGACACACAAGCAGAGAATTTTCCATCTCTCCCACCGACTTTCATCCTTTGATTCAAACAGAGTATTTTTGTGCTTTTAAAAGACCACCTGCTGAAAGTGTCATGGTTCACAGAAAAAAGGGTTGTTGATAAACAAGGACACAACGGTCCTTGACAGAAGAATACGAATCACTAGAAATGCATTCTGCTATATAAGCTATATCTGTCATATGAAACTGTGGAGATGTCATTTTATCTTTCTGTGTCTTTGTTTTAGCTCCTTTTTTCTATCTTGTCCCAGTAAGCTGGAAAGGTAATGGTAAAAACAATCTCTAATTTCATGCATGTAGGAAAATTGGGCTTTGTCTCTGTTTCTAGTCATTTATGCAATACAAATAAAGACTATCATAATTTATTTTTTTAATTAAAAACATGTGGCTTATTTTTATTATGGCTGTGTATGAATAGATGAAACAAAGGGCCAGGTAAGTAAACTGGGGAGACGCTTCATCAGTTTTAGTGAGATCACTTATGAGGTTCTAGAAAACATTCTGTTAAGCATAAAGAGTCCTCCGCAACTGTTAAGAGTAGATGTGCTTTCTCCAAAATGGAAACACACTTTCTGGAAGTTCTGGGGAAAGCTGACATGAAGTAGATCTTCATAGAATCATAGAATCATAGAATGGTTTGAGTTGGAAGGGACCTTAAAGATCATCTAGTTCCAACCCCCCTGCCATGGGCAGGGATACCTTCCATCTTCATTTTACTGCTTTTGCTGCTCCTGTGCAGCACTGAAACACACTGTTTTGGGGTTATTTCTGGGGGTGAGCAGCAGTGGTCATGCCAAGCATTACATCCGCTTGTGTCAAGTACTGCGGAGCTGCCCAAAGCACCAGCCCTGCCAAGGCTGCCCTGAGAGGCCACAGTGAGGGAGCAGTCCATGCTCAGAGCCACACCGCCCCCAGCCATACATCAGGTCTACACTGGTAAATTAAAATGGGTCAGGACCTGCTTGCCTTCCCCAAAAGCAAATCATGTGCACCACTTAAAGTGGGCAAATAAAGAAAACACTTATGGCAAAAGTCTTGATGTTTGTGGTCTGTCTTTCAGATCCTGGGATTGCAGGATGATAAGGTCTGCCAGAGGAGCGTAAAGGAATTTCACTCACAGGTAACAAAAAGGTTTTTCTGGTTATGGCTGTTGTAAGATATTAAGGAGGTAGGGTGTTCTTTCATCATCCTGAGAATAAAGTCTAAAAAAGGGCTAAAATCATCTTGGTATGCTTAAGTTACAGCAGATTCTCGAGAGTAGCTGGAGATCTACTGACTCAGATAGGCTGAAGACACTGTCTGTCTTACTGATGAATTTGAAGCAACAATTCTGTGACCTTGAAGAAATTTATGTATTACTCCAGTGTTGTGCTTAAACAGGGCTTTGAATCATAGAATCATAGAATCATTTAGGTTGGAAAGGACCTTTAAGGTCATCGAGTCCAACCGTTAACCTAGCACTGCCAAGTCCACCACTAAACCATGTCCCTAAGCACCACATCTACACGTCTTTTTAAATACCTCCAGGGATGGTGACTCAACCACTTCCCTGGGCAGCCTGTTCCAATGCTTGACAACACTTTCGGTGAAGACATTTTTCCTAACATCCAATCTAAACCTCCCCTGGCACAACTCGAGGCTGTTTCCTCTTGCCCTATTGCTTGTTACTTGGGAGAAGAGACCGACACCCACCTTGCTGCAACCTCCTTTCAGGTAGCTGTAGAGAGTGATAAGGTCTCCCCTCAGCCTCCTCTTCTCCAGACTAAACAACCCCAGTTCCCTCAGCCGCTCCTCATAAGACTTGTTCTCCAGACCCTTCACCAGCTTCATTGTTCTTCTTTGGACACGCTCCAGCACCTCAATGTCCTTCTTGTAGTGAGGGGCCCAAAACTGAACACAGTGTTCAAGGTGCGGCCTCACCAGTGMCGAGTACAGGGGGACGATCACTTCCCTACTCCTGCTGGCCACACTATTCCTGATACAGGCCAGGATGCTATTGGCCTTCTTGGCCACCTGGGCACACTGCCAGCTCATGTTCAGCCGGCTGTCAACCAACACCCCCAGGTCCTTTTCTGCCAGGCAGCTTTCCAGCCACTCTTCCCCAAGCCTGTAGCGTTGCATGGGGTTGTTGTGACCCAAGTGCAGGACCCAACACTTAGTCTTGTTGAACCTCATACAGTTGGCCTCAGCCCATCGATCCAGCCTGTCCAGGTCCCTCTGTAGAGCCTTCCGACCCTCAAGCAGATCAACACTCCCACCCAACTCGGTCTCATCTGCAAACTCACCGAGGGTGCACTCGATCCCCTTGTCCAGATCATTGATAAAGATATTAAACAGAACTGGCCCCAATACTGAGCCCTGGGGAACACCACTTGTGACCGGCCACCAACTGGATTATACTCCATTCACCACAACTCCTTGGGCCTGGCCATCCAGACAGTTTTTTACCCAGTGAAACATATGCCCGTCTAAGCCATGAGCAGCCAGCTTCTCCTGGAGAATGCTGTGGGAAAYRGTGTCAAVGGCTTTACTAAAGTCTAGGTAGACAACATCCACAGCCTTTCCCTCATCCACTAGGCGGGTCACCTTGTCATARAAGGAGATCAGGTTRGTCAAGCAGGACCTGCCTTTCATAAACCCATGCTGACTGGGCCTGATTGCCTGGTTGTCCTGTACATGCCGCATGATGGCACTCAAGATGATCTGCTCCATAACCTTGCCCTGCCACCGAGGCCAGGCTGACAGGCCTGTAGTTCCCCGGATCCTTCTTCTGGCCCTTCTTGTAGGTGGGCGTCACATTTGCTAACCTCCAGTCAACTGGGACCTCCSYGGTTAGCCAGGACTGCTGATAAATGATGGAAAGTGGCTCGGTGAGCACTCCYGCCAGCTCCCTCAGTACCCTTGGGTGGATCCCATCCGGCCCCATAGACTTGTGTGTGTCTAAGYGGTGTAGSAGGTCGCTAACCATTTCCCCTTGGATTATGGGGGCTTCATTCTGCTCCCTGTCCCTGTCTTCCAGCTCAGGGGGSTGGGTACCCCAAGGACAACTGGTCTTACTATTAAAGACTGAGGCAAAGGAGGCATTAAGTACCTCAGCCTTTTCCTCATCCTTTGTCACTATGTTTCTCCCCACACCCAATARAGGATGGAGATTCTCCTTAGCCCTCCTTTTGTTGCTAATGTATTTATAGAAACATTTTTATTGTCTTTTACGGCAGTAGCCAGATTAAGTTCTAGTTGGGCTTTGGCCCTTCTACTTTTCTCCCTCCATAACCTCACGACATCCTTGTAGTCTGCCTGAGTTGCCTGCCCCTTCTTCCAAAGGTCATAGAGTCTCTTTTCTTCCCTGAGTTCCAGCCAAAGCTCTCTGTTCAGCCAGGCTGGTCTTCTTCCCTGCCGGCTCATCTTTCGGCACATGGGGATGGCCTGCTCCTGCACCTTTAAGATTTCCTTCTTGAAGAATGTCCAGCCTTCCTGGACTCCTTTGCCCTTCAGCACTGCCTCCCAAGGGACTCTGTCAACCAGACTCCTCAACAGGCCAAAGTCTGCCCTCTGGAATTCCAAGGTAGCAGTTCTGTTGAGCCCCCTCCTTACTTCTCCAAGAATCAAAAACTCTTATCATTTTGTGATCGCTATGCCCAAGATGGCCTCCAACCGTCACATCACCCACAAGTCCTTCTCTGTTCACAAACAACAGGTCCAGCGAGGCGCCTTCCCTCGTTGGCTCCCTCACCAGCTGTGTCAGGAAGTTATCTTCCACACACTCCAAGACTGTTTCCTCTCTGCTGGATTGTATTTCCAGCAGACATCTGGTAAGTTGAAGTCCCCCATGAGAACAAGGGCTAGTGATCGTGAGACTTCTCCCAGCTGCTTCTAGAATATTTTGTCTGCCTCTTCATCCTGGTTGGGTGRTCTATAACAGACTCCCACCATGATATCTGCCTTGTTGGCCTTCCCCCTGATTCTTTCCTATAAACRCTCAACCCTATTGTCACCATCATCAAGCTCTAGACAGTCAAAACACTCCCTCACATACAGGGCTACCCCACCACCTCTCCTTCCTTGCCTATCCCTTCTGAAGAGTTTATAGCCATCCATTGCAGTACTCCAGTTGTGTGAGTCATCCCACCATGTTTCTGTGATGGCAACTCTATCACAGTTTTCCCACTGCACAATGGCTTCCAGCTSCTCCTGTTTGTTGCCCATGCTGCGTGCATTGGTGTAGATGCACTTCAGTTGGGCTATTGATCCCACCACCATTTTGGGGGGAGAAGCCCTAATTCCTATGTGACCATTCTCAGGCGCTTCCATGGTTTCTAACACATCAATAACCCTTGCGCCTTTGCTGTTGCATGGCTGTCCATCCCCTACCTCCACTGAGACAGCAGACCGAAGGACCTCACTAGCACACCATCCCTCAAACATTGGCGTGCCGCCCCCAGGCTTATCTCTAGCAAGCCTGGCTTTATCCCCTTCCCCCTTCAAACGTAGTTTGAGCCATGCCGATTGGTACTAATACAGAAACCAAGCAAAACGTTTCCAATCACCCCCAAATATCCCCAGTTGCTACTGGAGACTGTAAGGTCTTGTGTGGGTGAGCATGACCAAAGAAGAGGAGCATAGCTTTATTAAGAAAACCACCACAGTCTTGTAAGTCTTGGCATAGCCTTGAGAGGTAAGATCTGAAACCTTTTCTGAGGCTAAGACAGTAGCAAGCAAATCGGGTATAAACACTTGTGTGCAGGCTGAATGCATCTCCTGAATTTAATGCTGGCCCTACTCTCCCTTTCTAGAATGGAAAATTAAATTTCTAGAATCTGAAAATTAAACTCCATCTTTCTATACTTCACCCTTAAAAGGTGTACAGGTTCGGCCCTTGCCCAAAACATCAACCTCACCACAGCAACATAAAAACCTGAAAGGAAGATCATATGATGAAAAATGCACATCCTGGGTTATGCACAGGGGGAGTATGGATTTCAGATACATCACTGGGTTCCTGGAGAGAAATTTTCCCTGAAGACAAGCCTCAGGTATGGAGTGTGGAGGCAGCTTCTACACACACCAAAGCACACGGAGAGGAGAAAATAAATGAGAAAAACTAATGAACTAAGAAAAATACAGGAGACAAAAGGAAACAGAAAATGGTAAGATTAAAGTTGCACAAGAAGTGAGGAAACAGCAAGGTGCAGATTTTCTCAGCTGGGCAGCTGGGAGAGGACAGCGAGCAGAAGACATCAGGTCAGATAAGTGGGCACCAGGTACGGGCAGGGGAGCAGCGCATGAGCTCACTTTTTGAACACAGCCAGTGAAAAAATCTCCAGTCTTCACTGCTTGAGGTCCACACTCATGAGAAGTGTGAATGTGTATATATATGGGCAGTCACTTGAGAAGAAACCCACAAGGCCACAAGCCAGTTTCTCTGCCTTCATTAGCATAGATTTAAGGGCAAAGCACTTTGAGTTACGGTCTCATTACTGAGATTTAATTACTTTTCCTAAATGTTCTGCAGAACATTTACTTGTACATTGCAAAGTATTACAGTATAGTCACAACTTAGGCTCTCAATTACAGGAGAACTAGGCAGGGAAGAAGTTGAGTTAATTAGAGTCACTGAAGCTTAATCAATTCCTCTGTGTATGCAGGGAAGAGCACGCCAACTTTTAGTCCATTTGTGAAGCCACCTTACCTGTCTGCCACAGGCTATTAAAGCCTTCATGCAAAGGGAAAAAGTCAGTGGCTGATATCTTAAAATGGCTGTTATTTTGCATTTTCTACATTGGGCTAGACTCTTTTTGCTTCAATCCCATTTTTGGCAGACTAGATGTTTTTATGTCTGAGACTGTTTCTGACTGCCCATCCTTAAGCAGCACTTGATCTCTGAAGGCAAAGTGCTTTCATTTTGAAACCCCAAACCAGCACCCCAGGCCTACTTGCAGGTCAGCCTGTCTAGGAAGACCAGGACCTTCACAATGGAGAGTAAAGCTGCAGCTCTTCTGCATACTTTGTCTAGCTTGGCTATAATGCCATTCCTGTTTGTACAGTGACCTTCCTTTGGATGGAGAGGATCTCCAGGCATGTTGGGAAAGAAGAGAATTCACATGATCTGGGGAAAATACATAAATATTCTGAAATATATGAATTCAATTTAATTAGGTCAAGTGTAAAAAAATACATGTCACTACTGAGAAAAGAAAAAAACCCATATGCTGAAAAAACAATTTATCTCCCTTCATTAGCATAGATTTAAGGGCAAAGGCTTTACACTTAAGTGTGAATAAATACCAGCACAAGTACAGAAGAGGTCATTTCCTGGGTAAAATTAATCCCACCCATAATTAGACAGTAGCCAGATGAATCACTTCCTAAAAGTGCTTGTATGACTGGCTAAGATACAGGTATGTTGCAAGCTAGGTGTTAACTCCTACCCACCACTCTCCCAGCGCAGTTAATGGAAAGAGGACTCAATTCGCTTTCAAGCTTGCCCTGTAGAGGTGTCAGCCAAACTCACCACATCTGATTCAGTCTGTTGGGGCCAGGCACTGCATTTTTATGACTTACCATGCCTGCATTAAGTACCTATTTTAGGCATGCAAAATCCAGACCTGTACGAAGTCAGAGGAGCTCAAAACCTAATCACATTAAAATCAATATCCAACTCAGTTCTGCATGATCTGAACAAAGAGCACAGGTTATGTTCCTAAAAAGGAACTGACTATGCAGGTGCCAATCTGGAAGAAGAATGAGTAGCAGCTCCTGGAAGCAAATAAAACGTACACGTGAGATCCAAACGCGTACTGGATGACTTCATTTTGCTTTGAAACTGAGTGGATACTCAGTAGATACACCTATGCAGGACAGTGGGTGTACTTCAAGACTTATGGTAATAGAGCATACTTTTTCTAAGTTACATTTGCATGCCGTGTAAAAGAAATCAGGTACATACACACGTGCACATACACAGAGTTGAGAGAGAAATTCTTTTTCTAAATGCATTTTAAAAGACCCTCAAATGGGTGTTCTGTTTTACTACAACATAGGCTGAACTGGGGGAGGATTTAATTATAAGCTATAGAAACCATGTGTTAAAATATAATGGCATTCAGAATAAAAAAAATGGCCAAATGAATATCTGTAGCAATATGGCACCATCTATTCTTCTCTTGGCAACAGTCATAGAAAAAGTCCTTGTTAAATCAGCCATACTATTAATTCTCAGTTTCCCTCTTTATCTTCTGCCAGTGAAAGCAAAATTGTCATATATATATTTCTATGAGTACTATTTTATGCATTTCTGTATCACAAACGACATTTCATATTTTTGTGACTTCAGTAGCAGATGCATCATGAACGTTTTTGCAACAAAATCTTCAAAATTCTCTAATGCGCTAGCAAAAAGAAGCAGCATGGCAGCAGAGGATCTACCACCAGCAGATGGCATTCATTCCCTGCAACTCCTGCAGGAGCAGCAGCAGGAGGTACCTAACGGTGCACTTGCACCACATCAGCATAGTATGTGGGATCATGCGAGAAGCAGATAGTTAACCCTAAGTTATTTTCCCGTCATTTGACAAAATGCTCCTTTCAAAGCATTATTTTATTTTTTCCATCATTTAAGAAAGAGCTTATACATAAGCACTATATAGAGTTAGATTTGCCACATCAGAGCAGCAGGATTTTATATTCTCTTTACACACTGGTATAGGTACTACCCAGTGCAAGCCAGTCTGTCTGGCCCAGTATTTTCTTTATGTAACAGCAGCTTTCCATGAATAACTGATGGAAAAACCTGACCTTCCTTCCCACTTCAATAGCACCTTTATTCTACTGTTCTTCATGTTCATAAATACTCTGCTAAGGTAATAAAACTATCAGTTTAAATACGTGTAATAATAATTTTAAAGCATTTTATGGCTAGAAATACATATGGTGAATAGAAAGTTAATACTGGATTCAAATAAGCTTTTTTGTCCTAAAACAAAACTGAGCTTTACTGCCATGAAGGTACAGACTGAGGGCATCTTGGTAATTAAGCTACGCCATGTTGTTCCACCAGCCCTAAGACCTTGATGCAAGATGTATCAGGCATGGAGGTGCTGGGATGCAGGGCCAAATGTGCAGCTGCCCTGACTGCTGGCACCCTTCGCCCACAGACCTGCTGAGTGGGAAAGGGGAGGCTCACTGCTCTGACGTGCTGGCTGTTATGACAAGAATCTTACAGGAAAAGAAAACGGAGCAGGCAAGTGGACATACAAATACAGGCCCATGAAGAAAAACAAAAAGAAAGAGCAAGCAATCTCATTTCCATTGAGAAAATAAATGAAACACAATGCACAATGGTATCTCATCTGGAGTTTCAGTACTGTGCTTACAGTGACATTAAAAGCAGGTATTACCTGTTCTAAGAGATTCTGAAGCCTCTCTATTTCACAGTCTATTACAAATTTCTTTTCTTGCCTTCGGTCCAGGTCTTCTAAAAGCCGCCTGTAGCTGGCATCATTAAAATTCTCCACGCAGATGGCACTGACTTGCCAGCTATTTTGTCCCGCTTTTTCCATAATAGCTTGAAGTATTGAATAACCTAAAAGAAAAGGATACAATACACTAGTAACACAATCATTGCATTTTTTGAATAGGAATTGTCCTTAATCAATATTATGTCTCTTAATATTTGCCCCTGCAGGGAAGGGAATAAGAGACTGTTTGTATCCCTACCTATGCTGCTAGCCATGATCAGCGCACAGTATGCAATTAATGAAAATTACACTTGCTGTGATCAGAATCCTTGGAATGATTCTCAGCATTAAGAATAATCTTCGTATGATTTATATACACGAACTCTTCCAGTCAAGTATTCAGCTTCTCAGATTGGTTTTGTACAGGTTTCTATATCTGGGCATTTCATGACACAGCAAAGAAAAAATCTGAGCCTACTCATTCACCAGAAGTATTTGTGTACTACAAAAGCAGCATGTTAGACTTCCAAATGCTTCGCTTTTTTTGTTGTTGGGGTTTTTTTTGTCAACATTTAATCCAAGCAGTTTTTAATGCTTCTTAATAAGAATTCATTTTTTTTCATTTATTTATACATATATATATATGCGCCAGTATAGATGTGTGAATAGAAATTATATCGATCTATTTCGGAGATCCTATATAGCTTTAATCAATGTATGCAAAGTGATTAGAGGTCAATGAATGAAGGGCACCATAAAAGCATTCATTATTACTACCAGCAGAATTATTGCTCTTTATCATTATCAGTATTTGATGCCCCCTTTGTCATCTTTGAGCCCATTCACAGAAGGGAAAGGCAGCGTCCTCTCTGAGGTCTCCACCTGAACCCGCAGGGCAGGCTCCCAGCCCGCAGTCTCAGTGTGCCCTGAGACTTCAGAAGCCCTTCGCCTTCTTCCCTCTCCTAATTTTTTCTCACTGAGGATGTGCAGTACAGAGGCAGGAGACGAGCTCGTGACATATCTTAGGACAGCTTGCAAGTCTAGCCTTGACTTGTCCAACCAATTCCTGAAGTAGGAAGCATGTATTATTCCACTTTTATCCAGAGTAAATGGTGAATTTGTTTAAAGCAATGAAGACTGCGCACCTCAGATCCAGAGTTAATGTTTAAGAAAGACAAAAAAGACACATAGTTTGTCAATAACATACTGATACAAATGACACAATTCAGAGAAGGTCCCACTGTCTAGAATCACAACACAAAATATCGTGGCTTTTTACTCGTTATCTGGCTGAATTTTTCGCACTAGCTTTAAATGAAAGATTTCACCTCTTGAAAACTATCGTTAGTGATGTGACTACACAGTGGTGGCTCCTTTCTCTCTTCAACAAGAAGGTCCCGTGCCTGAGTGCAGTGACCCCCAGCTGTCATTTTAATGCACTTGAAGATGCCGCTGCGTGACAGATTCCCCATAAAAAGCACTATTGGACATTCCCACAGATTGCAAGAGGAATCTTTGTAAGCTACATTTCAGAAAGAGTGCTTTTGAGTGTGCTGTTGCTAACTAATTATCAGAAGATCTACAAAACCACCAAAACCCGAGTTTGCCTCCAGTAAAATAGAAGTAGACTATATTTTTATCAGAACATGAAGATTTTAGGACACAGGAGAAACTAATTCTCTTGCAAATCTAGGAGTAGCTATTTTTCTACTGGCTCCTATGACATTTGCAGTCCTTGAAATATTAACTTAAAATCTGTATCTTCTCATCATTATGACACTATGCACCTGCACTCCAAAATGAACATTTATTAGTTTTTTTCTGCAATTCAGATGACATATTTAAGATAAAAATGCAAACATTTATAATGAATACATAAAATGCATAACATATTTTATCGTATAAATGAGACGTTTATTTTATGAAACAGTATTTTATCTTAGGAAACGAATTCAAATACTTGATGTATTAAGTATTAAAACATTCCTGTACTCAGCATGTATTTTTAACCCAATGACTGTTATTTTTTTCAAAGAACCATACAGCTTTCCTGTTAATTGCTGCATAATTATTCTGCTTTTCCTGTTGCTATATTCAATCTCCTTTTTGCCTGTAATTATCTCTGCAAATCGAGATAATCGAGATTCTTTCCCAAACATTTTATTTCTTGCTTCACTTCCTGTTCATTTCCATATATAGACATACATTAAAACTCCTCCAGTGTTACAGGGTTCCTGCTTCATTTACACTGTAACTTTTGACTTGATCTTTGCTACAAAGGCAGTCAACGTTTACTTAGTTCAGCTTCCTGACACAAATTAACATTTTCTTTGATTCAGAATGAATGGTGTTTGAAACAGCAATTGACATCTCCTCATTCCTTTCTTACTTCACTTGGACAAATTTACTAAGATGTGTTTTGATCAAACTGGGAATCTATCCCAGCATAAAGCATGACAAATTTCAGACAAACACATAGAAAAGCTTTTCTTCTACCTTGGATCAAGGTTTGACTTGCCACATCTCATTAGCAACTGCCTTCATTTAGGCATTTGAAGCTTCTGTAGCTTCTTGTCAGTAGCTGGCACTCAGACGTGGGTTTTCAGGGCAGCATGTCTTTCACATACAGCATAATACAGCTAAATGGTAGTAACTGGATACGGTGCAACATCTCCATCAGAAGAGTTCAGAATCCCTGTGCAAGTAATCAGTGGCACAGTCATCTATTCAGTGTGCAGGAACAATTTTTAATATAACAGACTGACAAGGGTGGAGTTTATGCAGAATGAATAAAAGCATTTACAGGTTCAGTTGGCATAAAAATTAGACACGGTGAAGAGGATGCTTATTTGTCCAAAATAATTGGCTACAGCTAACAGGGAAAAAAATTAGTTGTATGTAGTGCTGCAAACATTTTATAAGGCAAAACACCTGAAACTAACCTGGGGTAATTCTCAGAAACTGAGTGCAGCATCTCTATTTAGACAAAATTCTTAAACTTCAGAAAGATGTTTGCCTAAGTAAAGGCAGCAGACATGAATCTTACAGCTGTCATTTAAAAGGTATTTATTTGCCAGTCATCTGCTGTTTATCCTCAGTTATGCTACAGACAGATGAATGGTTCATTTTCTGGAATACATTCTGTCCCATATTGTGGAATATTATTTGTTGCATGAAAGCAAACTAAAAAAACCCAGGCTAACTCATATCAGCTGAGCTACACAATCAACGTTTTTCAAAACAACATTATCTTAAAAATGTTTAGGACTATGCCAATAAATAAAAGGTAAGTTCTCACAAGTGTATATAATAACCCTTCCTCACAACTAATTCAACCTTCCCAGAGTTTGTTTTTTTTGTTTGTTTGTTTGTTTTTTGTTTGTTTGTTTGKTTKTTTTTAAATTAGCAAATCTATGAACAAGATAAAACACCAATACAACTGCCTGGAAACACAGATTAAGTCCTTCCCAAACGCAAGGACACTATATGCAAGAATGGCTTCTTTTTCCTCTTTATGGGACTATGATTCTGGGGAATTTTCCTCAAATGACCTGGGATGAGAAGTCTACCAACTGCTTTTTGTAGGTCATTGCTCAAGGTAGATACTACTGACAACTGCTTAAGGACCAGTAATACCAATTCCACCTCAATACACTAGAACCAAACCAGAGACAGGGAAAGTCTGCAAAGATTTTATTTTCCTGATCCCTTCTCTCCTTGCTTTTCTGTTCTCTAGTGGAATTGTGATGATCTAACATACTGCTGTTTTTTTTCCAAAAAGATATCACACAGTCATCATGTTGGGGAAAAAAAAAACCACCAAACATGAAAATGAAGAGTTATTCTATTCTTTTCCTGTAAAATCAGAGCTGCAGATGCCTACCGCAGAAAATCTACATATTGCGGTTGATACTACAGCTAAGTAACTTACAAACAAAATCTCAGATTTTTTTTATCCCTGCTTCCCTCACTCCACACTCCATWGGCATTTTTCCATTGCAAAATGCATCAGCCACCGAAAAACAATGCCAGATGTGCACCTGGTCTTGTATCTGTTTAGAGAGAGGTTAGTACTTCTTCAGAGAGACTTAGATATCTTCTGGAGGCCAAAGGGTATAAAACACTTGAGCAATTTTGCTATTTAAGAACACATTGTAGGTGCAGGAGTTTGGGAGTCCAGGATTCCTCCTAGTCACTGCAACATTGCTTTAACTGGAGCCTATACACAACCACCCTCCACCCAAGTAGCTGAAATCATGAGTGATCTTTTTGATTTTAAAAGTTCAGTGGCCTTTCAGGTTTTTTTATTCATCTTCTGCTGTACCAGTTAGGTTTTTCCCTATCCAATTTAATTTCAGCAGCTAATGACTTAATTTCATTTATTTCCATTTAAATGAAAAGTAAAATCTGATATCTAAATCTCTTCAGTGTGTTCAGAATAAACTAAAGAGATCAGAGGAGCATTTTCTTGACTTATTTTTCTGCTGGAATGTACATGGTTGGATTGTTTCCTTTTCTTTCTTTCCTTTTTTTTCTTTTTCTTCTTACTTGCTTGCTTGCTTTCACCAGAAATATTTCAGTAATCAATTACAGTGTTATAATTAAATTTCAATAACTTTCACCTTCCAGCAGGCTTTTCATTCTGGGAAACTGTTTCCCCTGCCCCTCTAAGTGCATGCAATCATTCCTGATGGTCTTGCCAGGAGACAGATAGCAAAGTGGCTGCTTGCTCTAAACAGTAGCACCCCCAGTAATAATTCTTATTTTGGAACTATTGTGCAGGAAGTAACTTATTATCAATTTTCTGTGATGAAGAGGATGCAATGTTTACATATTATTACTGTATTTCACTCTGGTTAGCAGACTGACAATACTGAATGACACAAGTTAACAGGTTAATATACTTGGAAACAGCATATGCAATATATTTCTGTTACGGCCCCAGGAGTAGAAAACATCTCTGACGAACATGGGTCTTTTCCAAAAATGGGCATCATATACTGCACGTTATAGAAATGCAAATTCATTTTCTTCTCTTTCTGGTCCAATTAACTTTCAAACAGGAATTGATCCCATTCCCAACATCAGCTATGATCCCAACAGCCACAGACACTGAAATGCTGGAGCTATTTTATGAAAGCTACTTCCATCTATTGGAATTCGTATTAGAATCAGTGGAATAAATAAATTTGTTATAAATCCAACACACAGCAGAAGTGAAGAATAAATGATCAAATCATTTGGTATGGATAAGCCAATATATTTGACATTCAGGATTGGATTCATGTCACTTAACTCTAGCTGTCTATAAAGTAGTTGTCTAAGTTAATCATCCAAGCTTTCAAAGGAGAGACATATATCCCATAAAAAAGCATTTTTTTGTCTTAGATATCTATCTCAGAGCTGCTTTCCTCTTCCCCACTGAATACTGAAAGAATCTAGACACGAGGCTTAGTGAAAACACCTACCATTTATCTAGCCAAATCTTGGCGAGATGAATCCAGACACTACAGTGATGAAAACCATACAAGAATTTTACAGTGTGAGTGATGCGCTATTGTACATTCAACCAATAACTGCAAACACTCAAACTCAAGCTTATTTCAGTTTTCCTCATTATGATTAATACCTTTTTATTAACATATGGTTTTGTTTTAAATTTTTGGTCAGTATACAGCTTCCAGAACTCAAAGACAACCAGTAAGATTTATAAGCTCTATCATATATCCTTTGACATATGGTAACTCATTTGCATGCTCGATTTTCTCCGCATTTGGAGTCGGAGCCAGAACATTCAACAAAAAGTACATACAAACTGGTCAATTTAGATGACAGAGTGCAAGCTAGAACTACAGGTGTGTTCTGAGTCCCTCTTGGGTCTCACTCACAGAAATGACACATAGATTAGAAAATAAAACAGGGAGCTCAAGAAATAATCCCATCTATTCCTCCCTATCCCTCCATCCCCCAAGACAGATAAATTATATTTAAAACATTCTAGACAGATAACTTTGTCCTTAAAAATCTCTAAAGAGGATTCTGTAACTTCTTAGGTAATATATTCCTTGCTTAATTATCCTTATCATTAGATGTTTCCTAAAGTCTAACCTAAGTCTCCCCTGGCACAATTTAAAGCCAGTCATTCTTGTCCTATCTCTAGTAGACCTGGAGAAGAGTTCGTTCCCTTCTCTTTAAAGCAATCCTTTACATAACTGAAGACTGCTGTTTCATTTCTTCTCTGTCTGCACTTCTCTTGCTGAAACATGATTCTTTCAGGTTTTCCTTGTGGAACATGTTTTAGTCTAGATGCTGACACTCTTCCTTGCTTTACTCTGGATATGTTGCAATTGATCCAAGTCCTTCCTGAAGTGCATTGGTGAAAATGTGATGTATTTTAAAAACGTATTCCAAAGTACACACAGTCCTTTCAACTTTTTATCATCCACACGTTTAACAAATGTATTCTATATTTCTTCATCCAAGTCATTAACAAAGATACTGGGAAAAACTGCAACCAGAATGGATCACTACTTAATACCTCCTTATTTGACAGTGAACCTCATATACTTCTGAGTTCAAGTGTATGACCAGTGTTTTACACATCTTCTAGAAATTTAATCAAGACAAAATTTCTGCATCTCATTTAGCAAAATTTCATGCAAACTGTGTAAAAAATCCTACTGGAATGAGACACCTATTTTTTTCCCAATGTCTACAAAACCCATTACTTTGTAATAGGAGGAAATTTGCTTTATCTCACATGATTTGTTCCTGAAAAATCCATGTTTGGGTTTACTTAGCTTTCCAAATTCTATCTACTTTCAAATATATCTGTTATGATGTAGGTTGTGAATTAAGACACCTATACTATCAATGACCAGGATAATTTTCATAGAATCATAGAATAGTTTGGGTTGGAAGGGACCTTTAAAGGTCATCTAGTCCAACCCCCCTGCCATGGGCAGGGACATCTTCAACTAGATCAGGTTGCTCAGAGCCCCATCCAACCTGACCTTGAATGTTTCCAGGGATGGGGCATCTACCACCTCTCTGGGCAACCTGTGCCAGTGTTTTACCACCCTCAGCGTAAAAAATTTCTTCCTTATATCTAGTCTAAACCTACCCTCTTTTAGTTTAAAACCATTMCCCCTTGTCCTATCACAACAGGCCCTGCTAAAAAGTCTGCCCCCAATTTTATTACAGATAGTTCTGAAACAAAACTGAGGAAATAATGGATCCAGTTTAGCCATCTCCTCTATTGCTATTTTGCTTCAAAGATTTCAGAATACTTGATGATAAAGGAAATTATCTTTATGAACTAAGTTTATGTTTCTCGTGTTCCTGAGGTCTATGACCTTGAATATTTTCTCAATGTTGTGAGACACCTCCAAAACATGCTCTAGCAGTCGTTTATAGTCAGACTTTCTGTCCTTCTCTGCCTTAATCCTGTAGAGACCTGTACCTGTGCAACTTCATCTGCAGTATTTAATAATCCTTCTTCCCTGAGGAGGACATAAACCTACAAGGAAATGCTGTCAATATATTGCAACCATGACCTTTTTTAAAAAAAAAGTCTCAAGTGGAACAACGGCATGTAGGTTATGTGCTTTCAGGGAGCATATGGGAGGAGGTTTGACTTACTCCACAACGGGAATTCATGATCAAAGATTCAGGCTATGTCAGGTCCCATTTATGCTACACCCACTCTGCAGCAAGACTTTTCCCCTTCATTGCATTTCAGAGTCTGCAACCTTCGTATGAAATACACTGTAAAGGTGTCTCATCAAAATGCCAACTGATAAAGATGAGTGGAAACTTGAGAGGGACTGAAGAAAAGCCCTGGTTTTGAAGGCAGTCTGATAGTTTTGCTCGTGCTTTCACAGTTCTCAGATACCTTTACCCTTCCCACCTCACTACACGCCTTCAAACTAATGTCAAAGTCCAGTAACCTTTCCTATGACAAGCATGCATAGAGACGAATACATCCAAGAATACTTACAGATATACACCAAAAGTACATTTATGTACCTTGTTAGCATTTTATATTTTCTTTGCTTTTATTTGTCTATTATTTATCTGTGCCAAAGGGTTCAGCTAGAACTGGCTCAGGTGAGAAGTCTTTGGCTCCTCCGAAGTTTACAAGCAGCACTGAAGCCACATTCTTAGCAAATTTTAGCAAATTCTTACTACAGAACTTCGAATGCTAAATCAGGAACTGTATGTAATTACACTGTTATCAGAACCTCCCAAACTATTACCTTAAAAAAACAGCAATTAAGCCACTGAGTGGAAAAAAAAAAAAGAGAAAAAAAAAACCCAAACAGGTGTTAGGCTTACTCTCTGTCAGACCAGCATTTTAAAGTAACTATAGAGGCTACATAGTCTCTCTGAATACCCAGTTATCTGATATGTCATCTTGGGTCTATCATTAGGGCTAACGTGTATCAGTATTTTTAAAAAAGGAGAGAAAACAGGAAAACAAACTTATTTTGGAAGAAAATACAGTACGTTCAAATATTTAACTGATTACCTTTTTTCTTTGTTCTTCTATTATTACTGTTAATTTGACAAATATCCAGCTTAGTTGTAAATATTCCTTGCTGTTATACATTATAGCTTAAAACTTTTCTTCTTTAGCGCAATGCTTTAAAGCCAAAATTCTTCATTTCACTAAAACCTATAGTCTGTAACGTTGATACTAAAAAATTATCTTTCTTATACAATATCTTAATTGATGCAAAGCTATTTTCCAGAAATTGCTGGCTTCCCAACAACTTAATTCTCTAGTCTCAATTTAATAGGATTTTGTTTGCCCTGTGATATACAATTGTACGTAGACCTTTGTGTAAACAACATCCAAAATAACTATGTCAAAGAATATTAAGACTGCAAGCTAAAGCACTCAAGAGCTGGTATATCTTAAAATAAGCAGTACCCTAATGTATTCTAATTAACGTATTATGGTGCTGCCTTTAATTATATTGTCACATACTATTTTTCCCCACAAGGCATCTACCTCTGTCCATGCATAAGATACCTGTGCCCTAGGACAGAACTGACTGTGAGTACTAAATGAGGATCTTGATGTCAGAACTTCTGCCTCCTTTCTATAGGCATTTGTTAGAAAAGTAGTCTTTTACTATAAAATATCTGACAATTTCTGCCTGTCGCCATTAGTGCAGTGTTGTTTCTAATACATACATGAGAGAAAAAYGCAAGAACAATCTTCAGACTGAAACAACAGGCATTCACACTCAGAAGCATTCATTTTAAGAGAGTCGCAACCTTAATTCTACCTCTATGCACATGTGGCCATGTTCATATTTATTGGTGGCTACACAGCAGATAATTTATAGGACCTTAATCCTTCTATAAGTTCTACTTGTAGATCCCAAGCACATTATTTCTGATTTTAAATTTCAGTTGTGTTAAGATGTTTTTGAAATCTATATTCTCAAGTATTTAACTTTTTCAGAAAAATGTAACATGTCCTGGGAAGAGAGGCTTTAAAATTTGGATGCTATGATTATAATATGGTTACCTTTTGATTGAAACGAGTCTGAAATAAGTCTTACTATTTCTTTTAAACTGACACACAGACCACAAATTTATTAAAAGTTGATTGCCTGCCCTGCAACAAACAACTAACAATTTGGAGATGAGCCTAAAGATCTATGATTTTCTTCCAGTTCCTAAAACTAACTCATTGCTCTTCTGAGGTAGAGCAGAATTAAGATGTGATTCTTTGTTTTTGGACTGGAGCAACAATTTGGCAAACATCCGAAGATTTCATATAGTGGCTTTTATTGAAGTGTAATGACATTGAATAATCTTGCACCTCCCAGGCACTTCAGCTGAGGGACTGCAAGTATCACTCTCAACTAAATCCTGAAAACAGCTTAGAATTTGAGTTTCCTAAAAACACCAAAATCCTGCAAGAAAAAAAAAGGTGAGAAAACATTTTAATAAGTTCTTCTAAATGCTCCAAGACATTACAAGCATACATATATATGTACATACAAGTAAATACATATATACGTATGTGTACTTTGTATGAATCTGTGCAAAACAGCATGCAAAGGAGTGACAGAATTTTTAAAGGAGGCAAATGAAAAAATAGAGATTGTTTCAGCTCCTTCTACCCTCTTCTTCCTCTTCTCACCCCTCCTCTGAAAAGAACTGATGGGGCAAAAGGCACTTAATAACCTTGCCTCATTTGAGTGTCTTCACAAACATTGCTATCACAGTCATAGATAGGCAAAACTGGTCTTTTCCAGCGATGCTGTGAGTAAGAAAGACAGCTAATGTAACATCTAGATACTCAAATAGACAAACAGGGAAGAGGAAGGCTAGAATGATACGATCTTCATACAGGACACTGTATTACTCCTACATGACTAAATCTCTTTTTGGTGTCCACATTTAAAAAAATAATGCTAAAATATTTGACAGAGTTCAAAGAAGCAAATCAGAATGATTTGAGGCCAATGTATAAAGCATGCCTTGGAGTAAGAGACTTACAGGAGAATTTATCTCAACTGAAAGTTCGATGGTTAAGTCTGAGGTAGTTACTCCAGTTTCCTTCAGCAGGCAGTGGAGGGAAACAGGCATCCTCTGAAGGCAATTCATAAAACCTCTTATCGTCTATCTCATGTATTTTCGGGGGAGAAGAAACTTCCCCATGTTTAATATGAAAAATCCCAATATTATTATTTCTCAGGTTCAATGCCACGAACACTATTAACATAGTATTGCATATGCAAAAAAGCAGGACTAAAAGCAGCCTGCAATATTAGCAAAGTATCTGTTTGTTACTCACATGCCTTTTAATTTAAGTTCTTCTATTTTGTATCTACATTTTACATATGAAGATACAACTTTTCATTTAAGTAGAATTAAAAGTTAGGTTACTTTTATGCTTCTCTTGTGGAGGATGGGCAGCTACACATAGGTTTCCTTTGATTATTCTGGTGAAGGGATTTGCATACAGTTACAGAGACAATTTCAGTTCCTAGCAGGAACAAACACAGGATGAAGTAAGTAAGTACTCACCATATGATTAGACTAATTTATTATGTCCCACTGAGGCAAGCCATATTCCAAGAAGTAATCATAAACTCATGTTCAAAGCTCTGGTAGAATGAATATATTTAACAATTCAAATTAAATTTCAGCTGTAGGAACTGACATTTAGTGGGAAACATGGAAATGGGCAAGATATAATGAAAAGATAACAGGTAAAAGAATACAGACATTAAAAGCTGTGATTGGCCTGTCTGAAAACAGGCCAGGATAGAAAATTGTGATAAAATCTTGGCAAGTTTCTCATATTAAATATATGTTGATCTGGACTTTGGTTAGTTTTAACTGACCTTGGCATTAATGTCTGAAAGTGAACACAGTGACCAGTCAATAACTGCTCCATAAAAGTTAAGTGCCTGTGACGTTTCATTATACAACGGCACTTGCGTTGACCATTTTGAAAGCAAATGGTCTTAAGAACTTTGTTCATTTTAGAGCTGGGTATTTTTCTTCCCCTGAACAGCTGTTTATTCACAGAAAAGTGCACTCTGGTGACATCCGAAGTCTTAATGAACATGAGAGAGTTTTTCTGCGTAGGACTGGCCAGAAGAAAAAATGACAAAGATTTCAAAAAAGTGAAAACAGCATCTAATAAAAATGGACATTTCCTAAATATTTCCATTTAGGGCATCTCCATGAATAGAAACAAAAGGCATGATTTGGTATCTGCGTAACTGTTACCCAGGAGAGCAGTGGTAGCAAGATACCCTCTCCCCACTCCCCGAAAGCACGGGACTCTGCATGTGTCATTGGATGCCCCTGAGTCCACTGTGTCATGATCATTAGGACTGAGAGTGTCCTGGGTGGTTTAGTCTTCATCTCTCCATCTGGAGCAGCTCCACAGCATAAAAACAATGCTAAAATATTCACCAAGGCAGAGAAAGACAAAGGAAATTACTCTGCAGCGTGGTACAAAGAATATTTATCAGAGAGATGGGAAACTTCTATTGCAATCTTTGCTTCAGTGGCTAAGTAGTTTATAAAAGAATATCAAAAAAAGCTGCAGAAGATGTGGGAATTGGCTGCAAAAACTTAAGGAGGTGAAAAATAAAAATACAACAGAGTGACTTTCTGTATATGAGAGGAATGAGAAGTGAGAACCCAGTAACTGCTCAATAGATATGAAATACTTTGTAAGTCCTAGAACATATGTTTGGCATTTTAGGCTGTAACTTAAGTTAAAAATAAAATAGTAAATAGGGTCTGATTTCAGTTGTACTAGTGTAAAACCAGAAAAATCCCACTTTTACCAAATTTTTTGAGGTTCCCACTGCTGTACTTGGAAATTAAAGTCTATTTCTGAAAAAGCTATAGGAGATGATAATCCATCTAAGTATACAATATTATTTAATTTATCTTGAATTTTCTTACAAACTGCTGCCTGGAACAACTCTCTCTATGCTTATTGCTCAAAAACTACTGTGAAAAAAGCCGCTGCCCACTAATTCTTTTCTATGTTTTGGCTTCTGCTTCCACTGCCCTTTTCAATGTGACTGACGAGATATTATTTCATAACAGAGCATCTTAAACACTATGAATTACCTCAACTGTCTTATTTTCCTCAAGAGATACAATGTAGATTTGAATTTTCCAGACTGCTTAATGCAGCGATGTCCAGCCTTTTCAACCTGAGGGCTGAAACATTATTCCAAAAAGGTCAGTGGGCCACAGTTAATGCTTGAGGGCATTTTCTCTGGAAGCAGAGTGGAAGGGAGCAGACACCACACCCAGCTCCTTTGCTGGGGATCCTTAAGCGTCTCCAGGAGACCAGGCTACAGCTGTAAAATTGCATATAACTCCTCAAGCACATCGTGTTTTGCTTGTGTTATTGAAGTTATGCCTACTGGCACCCCGATGGAACGCTCACGCGGCAGCTTTGGGCTGTGACTCCAGGCTGGGATGTATGCAGTACAATCTCCCAAGGTACAAGAGACAGGGTGACCTCATTCCTCTTGCTAAAGTTACCTGCTGAATCAGGTTCAAAATCATTGAGCCAGATCTCAGGCTAATTAATTACAAATAAACAAACATCTCCATTACAGAAACTGGACATTTTCTATGTGTCTTATGAGATGGTTTTATGAGAGACAATTTGCACAGATATAACCAGCAGCGGGAGTTTCCCTGCTGAGCTGTTAACACTGGAGATGGTATCAGGACAACAATCTCGGTATTTACACACCGCAGGACTTTACACCAAAAAACCTTGTGAGAAGTTGTATGGAGGCCTTGCTGCAGTTGGAAGGAGGGTGTGAATTTGCAAAGCGCTCATGTGTGGTGTTTCCTCCCCACAGAGACCTCTGTCCCGGGGCCAGGCTGCCTCCGTGGGCTGGAGCTACTCTGAAGCACCATGTTATAAGTGTCTTCCGACATTGTTCGTGACAGACACAAAGAAGAGATTTTTCCTCAATAGGAAATTCCTCAAAGCAGACGTAAAACATCTATTCATGGAAGAATACTCTACAAGATGCCAGTTTTACTTACATTTAGTGTTCTATTGATGATGGCACCTTGACTTGTGTATCACTGAATGAACACTTAAAAAACCCTTAGTGGCTTAATTTAGGAATGTATTTGTGCAAGAAAAAAAGTTGTAATTACTTGATAGATATTTCTTTAAGGTTTTATCTCTGTCTGAAAATGTTAATATTCACTATTTAGCTTTCATCTCCATGGTAGTTTAAACGAACAAGTCCTTTTTCAGCAAGAGCCTGGTGTTAATTCATTTCCTTGATAAAAAGGTTATTCTGATCCTGAGACAACTATCATGAAATATGAGATAGGCCTGTACAATACACCCCATGATAGAGAATGTGGATAAAATTTTAGGCACGCTGCTAGGAATAATTGTTTGTATTTACATAAATAATGTTGTGCTCAGAGGCCTCATTGTCCTAGGTACTGTACAAAGTATGTATGCAGAAAAAGTCTCAAAAAAGACGACTTTGGAAACCAAATAGACTCGGAGGTAGGGCAAGTTGTTTATTCCTACTTTTGTTTTTAATTAGGTCAAGACATTTCAAAAGCTTTTTTCATACCTATCAGTCTGAAAAAAAACCAACTTGCTTTCACATGGATATTCAGTAATTCATTTAAAAATATGATGATCAAAAATATCCACAATAATACAAATTAGACATATATTTGAATATGTATATGTTTTTGCATTTTTATTTATATTTGTTTCTTTTAAAATATACTTAGGAGTAAATGATTTAGCAAATTTACTTGGCATTTTCCTTTCTGTCATTCTTTTGCAACATTACAGATAAGTCACTAGACAGTCCATATTCTAAGTTGCATTTTCACAGAATATGAACTAGAGAAATACTTCAAATACTGTTTTTTTTAGGATTACTTATAAAAGGTAGGACAAACCCTGTTGCATAACTCATAAAATATTCGTATTGACTTTAGTTGGAACCACTCATGGGAGAAGAAATTGGTCCAATATTTGAAATCTGATGTAATTAAAATTTGAGAGCATTTAATTCCAAAACCTGTTTAATACATTCACTGGACTTTGTACAACAACTAATTTGGTTCCAGGTGAAAATGTAATCGACAAAAAGAAGTTAAAATAAATGCTAACAAAGAACCAGATAGGAAAATGAGACCCCAGTATGCAGGCAAAAACTTTACAGCTGGAAGGAAGGCAGGCAGGAAGGGGACCCTTCTTCGTAGGACTAGTACTATACACTAAAACTTCAGTCCTGTCACAAAGCATATTAAATGTTATAGGTGAATTTGGGTAATAAACATCACAAATCACAGTCTGGACTGGAACTTATGTTTTGTCCTTATGCTAAATCTTGTCTTGATATACTTTTTTCCAGAAATAGATTTTTTCACTTTTTAGACTGAATGTTCACCTCTTCTGTGCAACTTTCTCTTGCATATTTTTCATATACACTCAGTTTCACAACTTCAGGATGGTCACAACATGTGTGGCACAGTTTTGGCACATCAAAAGTATGGTTTAAAAAGCTACTGCATATGTTTTATGATCATTTTCAAAAGATATGAAGCGACAGATTTTGATTTTTAAATGACATGCCTTATCTGCAAACTGAACACTTAAAACATGACCAAACATGTCTACCATAGATTAAGCATAGGTTTTTCTCTTTAGAATTCATGACATTTTTGACAGCTCATTGTCAGCATGCCAGTATGTCAATATTAGCTATTTCCTGGCAGAGGAGATCTATGTGGGTGAAGCATATGACATATTCAATGGACTGCAATAGCAAAAGCCCTTTCCCACCCTGGAACGATCTCAGTCACTTAATATCCAAGCTCGTCAATATTTGGGTAGGAAAGAAACTTTAAAAAAACCCTACCATGCTGACAAACATCACAAAACAATTACCAGGGAGATAWTAGAATTTATTAAGGATAACTTGCAGCAAACTGACATTTCAACATTCAGTTTGAATAGCAACTTTCTTTGTTGGTACAGTAACTTGCTCCAGGCACACTCCAGGCTTGCATGTCTACTGAAACCCACAAGGAATTGAACTTGTGGTCTCATGCCACTCAAAACTGGTACCAGAAAAGGTCTTTATGCTGCAAGACAGTAATACTCAAATCTGAAAGCTACACTGTTCTTTAAATAACTCTTCATATCTTATTGCAAATTCTTACCTAAAAGCCACACTTCTCCATTACACTGTGTCTTTGGAACTCCAAAGGTTTTCTGTCCTGCAGATTTATTACAATTAAAATTTTACAGAGGCAGCTACAGATATCCTGCCCTGATGCATTTAAGATGTATAATTAAAATGTGGTAAAATACCTAACGTTCCTATGTTAAGAAGGCCTGTGCCAATGCCTACGTCATCCTTGGGAACTTCCATCTACATCCTAGAAAGGCTCCTGAGAATCTGCTTTTGTATGGTAACCCTAATAATATCCATGGACATGTCCAAATGCTAGTTCCCACAAATGTCACAGGCCAAATTCCACAACAATATAACTTGCAGTAAAAACTACATGTATGGGATAAACTTATAAAGTATGACTTATAAATACTGAACTTATAACGGTCACTTGGGATACCTGAATATACTTAAAAATTAAGTTTTATATTAGATTGGCACTCTGTGGGTTTGCAAAATATCTGGATTTGCCAACAAAGTGGACAAGAAAATTTAGCTGGAAACAAGGCATTCGAAAGAGCAGGAGATAAAGTGGGCACATCCCATAAATAAGCATCATGGGATTTTCTTTTCCTCGTATCGCTCCTTTTGTCTTTTCAAGATTTGCAAGCCATCTTCATGTTGGACTCTCCCTGAAAAGCAAATCCATGCAGCATAAGAGTACTTCATTGTATTTACAGGGATTTGTAGGCACCTCAGTGAAATTACAGGAATCCAGATCCATAGACTTATAGTTACATCTGATTACGTGTTTTATGGTGCTATTTTTTTTATTTAAATGCTTTTTTTTCAACAAAAACAAAGATTTAAGCCACAAACGTAATGTATCCACATCAAAAGGTAAAAATTATGTGGAAAGTGCCCAACAGATTGGGAAATAACCCTACATTCCATTTCTGTACAATAGGGTTAAAGACACCCAAAATCCCATTCAGCAATTTCTTCCTCATTTTTCAGAAAAGAGAGTGCCAAGCTACTCCAAGTGTCTAGCCACTCCAGGGCTGAGATTAAGAATTAGCTAAAAAGACTGAAGTAATCCAAGATACTGATGATAATCATAGAAAAACTGTGACTGTTCCTCGTTATGTGGCACAGGTATATTACCTTGAGTTAAAACCTCCTGTTCTTCACTTCTCTAGAGAGTTATTATTGTTGTTCTTGCCCACATTCAAATATGCTGAATTATGAAAAGGGAATTAAACCTTTTTATGCTACTTAGTCCCACCTCKTATCTAACAATTCAAGAGAGAATTTCATCTGGTGCTTTTGCTTGCAATCTAATAAACACAGAGGGCTTGTTTCTGGCATCAGTAAGCAGCTGGGCCCAATCCTGTGACCCAATACTTCCTGGATGCCTGCTGCATCCTCTCTGTAATTTCCCTGCTAACAAACCTTTGTACCCCACTCACCATCCCACTAGCATATGTGGATCCTGTGCACACTATGGATGAAGAAATGTGAACCTAAAAGCAGATTATTTTTTTTGTATGCATAGTCCCAATGAAACCCAAAGCACTTACAGTAATCTATCGGGGGAATTCAGTCAATTATATGGCAATCCAGGTAAGATACACAGTCAGCGAGGTAGAAAATGCTTTTCAAAGGGGCTTTTGCCAATTAACAGTTTATTTTTTTATTCAAGAGGCTGGCGCATTTTGCTGGTCAAAACCTCAGTTTTTTTTTAATCTGACAAGTAAAGCATAACACCCCAGAGGAACAGCAAGAGAAAAACAGGTCTTCCTGAAAATATTGGTTAGGTATCGAGGATGGGACAAAATCCAAAGGGAAATGAATTCATTTCCTAAAAGCCCTGTCAAAGACAGGAGTGGATTTACTTGACCCCAGCAGGCAGAAGAACTCCCCTCCAGACAGTGAGATATAATAAGAAACAGAGAGGCAAACTGTATGAAAGGGTCAGGCGACTCATTTTCAGAAACTTACTTTTTCTTGACAAGTACATAAAATCCTGACAGTTCTTGTTTTTTATCTTCTCAGCAGCCTGATCCTTGTTTTACCTTAATGGTCTTTCTAGACAGACAATATTACTGACCCTCAGTTTACAAAATTAAATCCTAGATGTTCATGGAGAATTTGAACAGGATCACTTTGTAGTTATCTTGGACTCTTCTTGGACTATTCAGATAATGTTGATTTTTCCTTAATGATACTGACATTTGAAAAAGTAAGACAATACAAAGCCTAGGACTGGGGAAAAACAGTTTGGTAATTGTAAAACAGCAAAAGTTCCTATTTTGTACTATCAGTACTATGAAGTTTATTGACTGGTTATTGATAATGGTTGTTTTATACTCTATAGTCTTTTCAAAGCATTCTATAGTATTTATCATCACTATAGGTTTGAAGCTAAAAAGTGGGTTTGATCCCCCCAAAATTACCATTATTAATTTACAAATTACCAAACATCTCTGTCCCCTATCTATACACTGCTGCCATTTAAAAAAGTTGATACAGAAACACTATACTAGGAAGCACATGGTATTAGAACAACACACATTTCCTTTTTCAAACACTAAAAGTAAAATTCATCCCCTGACAAAACACCTGCACAAAATCTAACCATAAGACAAGAATCATCATTTTCCCTATTTTAAAAGTACTTCACAGTCTTTTCTCCATAAAGCTCGCTCAGTGGCTGTTCCACAACCTTCTTCCACTTTTGCTTAATAATCTTCTGATTTCCAATATAAATTCACTAAATTTTTTTTGCCATTTCTACACTGCTTTGCATTTGAGTCAACACTGTCCTTCAGCTTAAAAAGTTCCACTTCCTCCATTACTTTTACTGTCCTAATATATTTATGAAAAACAATCACTTTTCATTTACAGAAGAGCCTTTTTACTCTCCTCTCATGACACAGGCAATGCATAGTGATGATCATCCCAGCAGAACTTCTCAAAATCCCTCTTTCTTGAAGAGAAGCCACAAGAATTGCCACGGTTAGAAGTCTTGTGCCCCACTATGTAGCTTTAAGTTTTCCATGTCACCCATGCTCCAAATAAAAAAAGCTTTATTTATCATGATTAGCATTATTTACATGAACACCAACAATCTTCTTTTTAAAGCACAAACTATTTATTTGTTGTAAGTTTAGGAAGAAATACAAAACTGTTAAAAAGTGTTAGGAAATGCATAAGCTATTTAACATAACTGAGCATGAAATCTCATGAGATAATCGTATCCTACAGCACCTTGAATCAAGAGTGGTAGCCAAGTAAATTCAGTTCTCCAGAGGTACGATTATCTCATGAGGACTACATTCCCCTGAAACTTGTCTCAGTGCTGTTTGAAAAATCTCTAATATGTAAAAAAACCCTGATACTTAAGAAGAAGAAAGATGAAATATGGAGCTCAGAAAGCAGAACAGTAGTTTCCAATGAATCAATGAACATCATAAATTTTGCACAGTAATCTGCCACTCTTTAAAATGTTTAGTAATAATGACAAATGGATAAAAAAATCCATTTAGACAGCATTTTTGGTGGGGGTAGGGAAAGGCGCAACTCATGCATGAGAAATACTTCCACATGCCTGTCAGGTTTTCAATATTGCTTTTTAAGAAACCATTACGATACCTACTGTAAACATTAAAGATGAGGAAATCCCATTTTCCCCTTCTTATTAATGTACACAGACTTGAATATTTCTGCCCCTTGTCCACACCACAGAACTCCATCTTATTTAGGGACTGAAACTGGTAAGATTTCATACAGGCTCAAAATAAACCTACTATTGCCAAATAGTTTACTCCTCCGTTCATGTTTTGAGAAAAAACAACAAAAGGCATGGAAAGGAGAGTAAAATGTAAAAAAAAATATTTAAAAGAGTCTTAAAAAGGAAAATGTGCACATTTGTAAATTAAGAGGTTAATTAAAACACAGGAAAATATTTTAATGGGTTTAATACAAACTGCTCCAGTCTTTCTAACGCAGTTCTCTGGGGAAGAAGAGGAATGAAAACAGTAATGCTTATAATACACAATCTCATTACCAGTACTTAAAGTGTCCCTTTCTCTGTCTCCCAAATTCTAAATGCTCAAAAAGGTAAAAATTACATGGACTTCTGTAAGGCCTTTGATACAGTCCCCCACAACATCCTTATCTCTAAATTGGAGAGATATGGATTTGATGGATGAACTGTTAGATGGATAAGGAATTGTCTGGATGGCTGCATCCAAAGATTTACAGTCAACGGCTCAATGTCCAAATGGAAAGCAGTAATGAGTGGTGTCCCTCAAGGGTCATACTGGGACCAATACTATTTAATATCTTCACTAATGACATAGGCAGTGGGATCGAGGGCACCCTCAGCAAGTTTGCAGACGACAACCAAGCTGAGTGGTGCAGTTGATTTGCTAGAGGGATGGGATGCCATCCAAAGGGACCTTGACAGGCTTGAGAAGTGAGCTCATGTAAACCTCATGAAGTTCAACAAGGCCAAGCGCAAGGTCCTGCACCTGGGTCAGGGCAATCCCAGTATCAATACAGACTGGGGGATCAATGGATTGAGAGCAGCCCTGTCGAGAAGGACTTGGGGGTACTGGTGGAGGAAAAATTGGACATGAGCTGGCAGTGCACGTTTGCAGCCCAGAAAGCCAATTGTATCCCAGGCTGCATAAAAAGAAGTGTGGCCAGGAGGTTGAGGGAGGTGATTCTCCCCCTCTACTTGCTGCCCTCCTGAGACCTCACCTGGAGTACTGTGTCCAGGTCTGGGGTCCCCAGTACAAGAAAGACACGGACCTGTTGGAGCGGGTCAAGAGGAGGGCCACAAAAATGGTCAGAGGGCTGGAACAGAGTCAGAGGCTGAGAGAGTTGGGGTTGTTCAGCCTGGACAAGAGAAAACTCTGGGGAGACCTTATTGCAGCCTTTCAATATATAAAGGGGCCTTATTAGAAAGATARAGAGAGAGTTTTTACCAGGGCCTGTAGTGDCAGGACAARGGGCAACGGTTTTAAACTAAAAGAGGGTAGATTTAGGTGGGATACAAGGAAGAAATTTTTTACGCTGAGGGTGGTGAAACACTGGAACAGGGTGCCCAGTGAGGTGGTAGATGCCCCATCCCTGGAAACATTCAAGGTCAGGTTGGACGGGGCTCTGAGCATCCTGGTCTAGTTGAAGATGTCCTCTTGCCCAGGGCAGGGGGGTTGGACTAGATGACCGTTAAAGGTCCCTTCCAACCCAAACCATTCTATGATTCTGTGATTCTATGAAAATATAAGTGTTTAAATTATAGGCAACAACACCCACTAGGGAATAAATAATATTTATTTCTCAAAAGTACCTCCTAGAATGTAAAGACCAGAACCACAAAGTATCAGAAAATTCTATGGAAAACTATGGGAATTATGCATTTAAGTGCTTTTGCAGACCTGGTCGTTCATGCTGACCAAAATCAGCCATACATTTTTCCTAGTGGGAAGCTGGTTTTGTGGAAAGACCTTTGGGGAAATTACATAAAAAATGTCTTCAACCTCCATCTCCTAGGGCATCCCAGAGCACACAGTCTGTGTGCTCCATGCCTCCATTCATCAATATTCAGAAGTACTGATGAAGTTAAAGCTAGATATTTGCTTATGAACAGAGTTCACATGGGACCTTGGCCTTTAGCTCATCTCTGGTACTGTTATGAAGAATTCTGTGCATAATTGTTGTTGTCACAGTCACAGAATCATAGAATAATTTTGGCTGGAAGGGACCTCTGGAGGCCATCTGATTTCATTTCCTGCTCAAAACAGGGCCAATTACAGCAAGTTGCTCAAGGCGTGTCCATTTGAACTCTGAACATCTGAATTTTGACGGAGATTCTAGAAACTCTCTAGGCAACCTATTTTAGTGCTTCATCACTTTCACTGTTAAGAATTTTTCCTAATATCAAACCATAAACTCCATCACTGCAACTTTTGAACACTGCCTCCTCTCCTTTCGCTGAGCACCATGAGGAGTCTGGCTCTTTCTACACCCTCCCATCAGGCAGTTGAAGACTGCAATAAGACCCCCCTGGAGCCTTCTCTTCTTAAGGCTGAACAAACCCAGTGCATTGCTAACTCATGTTCAACTCATCAAGACCTCAGGTCCTTTTCTGCAAAGCTGCTTTCTATCTGTGCTGGTTTTGGCTGGGATAGAGTTACTTTTCTTCATAGTAGCTAGTATGGGGCTATGTTTTGGATTTGTGCTGAAAACAGTGTTGATAACACAGGGATGTTTCAGTTACTGCTGAGCAGKGCTTACACAGAGTCAAGGCCTTTGCTGCTTCTCACACCACCCCACCAGCGAGTAGGCTGGGGGTGCACAAGAAGCTGGGAGGGGACACAGCTCGGACAGCTGACCCCAACTGACCAAAGGGATATTCCACACCATATGACATGATGCTCAGCAGATAAAGCTGGGGGAAGAAGGAGGAAGGGGGGGGCGTTCGGAGTGATGGTGTTTGTCTTCCCAAGTAACCATTACGCGTGATGGAGCCCTGCTTTCCTGGAGATGGCTGAACACCTACCTGCCGATGGGAACGAGTGAATGAATTCCTTGTTTTGCTTTGCTTGCAGGCACGGTTTTTGCTTTACCTATTAAACTGTCTTTATCTCAACCCACGAGTTTTCTCACTTTTACCCTTCCGATTCTCTCCCCCATCCCACCAGGGGGGAGTGAGGGAGCGGCTGTGTGGGGCTTAGTTGCTGGCTGGGGTTAAACCACGACACTATTCAATCAGCCTCCAGGACTTACTGTTGAGGTTATTCTGTCCCAGGTGCAACGCCTGCGTTTGTGTTTGTTGAACTTTATTTCTGTCCAGCATATCGGTCATTTCCCCCAGTTTGGTATCATCTGCAAACCTGCTGGGGCATGCACTTTGTCACAGTGTTCAAATCATTAATAGAGTTGATAGAGATTATTAATTCCCTTATTGACCCCTGAGGCACACCACCAATACCTGGCTGCAAACTGGGTTTTGTATAGCTAATGACAACACTTTCAGCATGACGATGCAGACAATATTACACCCACCTTATCACTCACGCACCCAAACTGTATCTCAGCTGTTGATAGCATAGGAAATAATATCAAAAGCCTTGCTAAATTCAAACTAAAGAACATCTGCTGTTTTTTCTCTTGTCCACGGAGCCAGTATTTTGATCATAGAAAGCCATCAAATTGGTCAGACACAATCTTACCCTGGTAAATCCATGCTGGCTATTCCAAATCACCTCCTTGTTTTTCATATATGTAGAAATGGATTTGCTCCATAATCCTCTTGTAGACTGAGCYGAAGCTGACCAGCCTGTACTTCCCAAAATCCTCTTTCTTCCCCTGCTTGAAGATGGGCATGAAGTTTTCCTTTTCCCAGTCATCATGAACCTCCTCTTGAACAACAGGATCTTTCAAAGACCATAGAGAACAGCCTTAAATGATGTCAGCTGGTTCCCTCAGCACCTTTGGATGGATCCCATCTGGTCCCATGGGTCTGTATAAATCCAATTGGCTTAAAAGGTCTCTGACTCAGTTCTTCACTCCAATTCTGCCACTAAGCTCAGTGATTTGGAAGGCCTGAGGGCAGATCTTGCCAGTAAAAATCAAGATAAAAAGGCATTGAGACTTTTGTGTCCTTGGCCACTACTTCCACTGCCCATTGAGCAGTGGACTTACAGGGTTTTACTCCTCCTTTTGCTGCCAATATGCTTTTAGAAGCCCTTCACACCCCTTGATGGTTTTCATTCCACTCCTTAGCTGCATGCTTGAGCCATGTTTCTGTAATCCTCCAGGTAGCCTGTCCCTGCTTCCATTTTCAGTGGACCTCCTTTTTGCATCTGAGATCAGTCAGGAGTTCCCCATTCATCCACACTGACTTTTTGCCATGCTTGCTTGACTTGCTGCACATCAGAATGGACCATCTTGGTGCTTTGAGGAAACTGTCCTGGAAGATCAACTGGCTTCCTGGACCCCTTCCTCTCCAGGGTAGAAATCTATTGGACCATGACAAGAAGATCCCTAAATGAGCTGCAATCTGCTCTCCTTAAGACCAGGGCTGTGACTCTGCTATTTGTCTTGCTTACTTCTCTGCTTTTAACTTCAGCATCACATAGTTGCTGCTGACAAGGCTGCCATCGCCCTGCACATATCCAGCCTTGCTCTTCCTTGCTTGTAACTGCAGGTCCAACAGGTCCACCCTAGTTATCTCCTTCATAGCCTGTTTCAAGAAATCATCTGGATGCTCTCCAGAAATCTCCTGCATCGCTTGCACTCTGCCCTATTGCCTTTTGGCCAGATATCAGTGCAGTTGAAGTCCCCTATGAGTACCAGAGCCTGTAGTTTTGAGGCTTCCTCCACCTGTCTAAAGGTTTCCTCTGCTTCCAGAGGCCTCTTGACCAGCCAGCGTGCAACAGGCATACCACCATACCACCCTGCTCATCTGTCCTCTGCTCCTGACCTCCATGCTCTGGGCCAGCTTGCCCTGTAGGCAACTTCTTGCACACTGCAGCTGCCCCTTTGCACAGAGCGCAGCTCCTGCTCCTCACCTTCCCAGCCCATCCTTCCTGAAGAGCCTGTGTCCCTCTCCTCCATCCCCTGCAGCACTCCCATCCTGTGAGTCATCCCACTCCTCTCTGTAATCCCACACAAGGTCCCAGTTTGGTGGCTGTGCCTGGACATCTAATCCTGCTTGTTTGTTCCCCATGTTGCCTGCATTCAGGCACGGACACTTGGGATGGGACTACAGTCACAACGTTTTCACCAGGTGAGAGCATGAGAGCCTCTCCCATCACTCTGTTCCCCAGGCGCTTCCTCATGGTCTCCCATTTCCCACTGGGTCAAGTCCTCTGACGTCATCCTAAACAAACAGRTATCCAGACAATTTTGATTTTTAGGCCTAAATGCAACAGTTCAGACTAGGAATCAAATTAAATTTTATGTTATCGGAACACAAATGTGCCTGAAATGATTACCATTGCTCCTTACGATCTTTCTCCTCCTTCCTTTACTCAAAATAAGCCAAGATGATACAGCTTACGTTTTAGAAGTCAATTCTTAGACTAAAGCAAGGCGTCATAAGCAAATTTTAGAGTTCTAATAATAGTATTATGAAAGAAATGCTGACAAAATATTAACCATTGTAGTATAAACAACAAATAATAATGGTATTATGAAGCATCATAGCTAGGGAAACCATATTTGTGTTAGTTCCCGTTCATTGTTTGCTTTAGATCCTTACCAAAAATATATTATTTTGCAACACTTCTTTTGAGTATCCTCTATAATCCCTCTATATGGGATAAAGCAGAAAATCTGAATACTTGTCTGATTTGATTGGATTTTTTTCCCATATAAAAAGACTAATAATATGGTAAGATTCAAAATGTCAAAAAATACATTATTTATATTCCATTTTCTCTCTTTATTTCCCCATTAATTTCTCTCTTTTCATTTCAAGGCATTAAAAGTGGTATAAAATGATCAGCAGTCAATGTAGTATGTCTCTAGTCTTGCATTAGCTCACATAGTGGGCCTGATAAATTGGCTAYGATTTCAGGACTTTATATAGCTCTCATTATCTTTTTCTGCAACAAAGGAGGTTTAGAAAAGCAACATCCGTCCTCTTGCATATTATACTCTAAATGTAATAGAAACCAGTTATATTAGCACTTACCTATATAATTAGTGGAACAAAGCTCTTAATAGAACAATTTAATACAGACCCTTCATAAATTAAGCCAGTGTTATGCCCTTTTTACTCTCAAGGAATTGCTAAACTCTAAAAACAACCCACATACTTCCTATAAAAATAAACTGACAATGCGGCTACAGTGAGGGGAAAAAAAAAGTAATACTGCTTCCCTTTGGAGTATAGCCTTTATTTTCTAAGCTTATAAATGTGCATATACAGGCATATACTCTAACACATACATTAGTTATCATTCTTTCCTCCCAATCAGAGTTTGAATTTGTACCAATCTTAGTTCCATTTGCCTTTACAACTACTACTCAAGTCTCTCTTCCCTCTAAGCTCTCTGAATCCATTGCTTATAAGCCCTTTAAGCATACTTCTCTGCCAGGTCCCTCTCAAATCATCTCGTCTGCTTTTCTACCTGCATCAGATAAAGTTTCTACTCAGACCTCTAAAACCGTATTCTGCCTCTACTTTCCTAGGTATTTTGCCATCTTTATCGGTATGTATAACCTATAAATTTGCTATTCCACTCTGTCTCTTTTACAGACTGAAACTTGTCCTCTGCCTTTCTACTGTTTCCTCATGAGCTCAGGATCAACATGAATAATTTTCCTTCTTGAACTGCCTATTTACTTTCTTAAATACTGTAATAACATAAACACCACATCTTATTTATAAGGTAGGCTCTTAACCTACACATCAGAACTCTCTAATAAGTTGTGACATTAAACATGTTAATGTACAATCTTATCTTTGAAGTTTAAATTCCTTAATATTTAGCATATTGTATCCATCCTGCAGTGTAAACTCACCATGGCTTCCATTCTTTTTCTCATCCATAATGTTACTCAATGAATGTCTCAGCCTACTGTTCTGCTAATAATGTCCCTTTCTTTGTATTCCTTTACCCTGCTCTTCTTTCCTCATTGCATCAAATTTAAATATTTCTACCCACTTACAAGGCCCTTTCTGACCTACCTCCACCATATTATGGAAGGATGACTGAAAGGATGAGGCCCTCTATGGACAGATAGGAGCAGCCTCACGATCACAGGCCCTGGTCCTCATGGGGGACTTCAACCACCCCAATATCTGTTGGAGGGACAACACAGCAGGGCATATGCGATCCAGGAGGTTCCTGGAATGTGTCGATGATAACTTCCTCCTCCAAGTGGTAGAGGAGCCAACGAGGAGAGGTGCTATGCTGGACCTTGTTCTCACCAACAAGGAGGGGCTGGTGGGGAACGAGAAGCTCGAGGGCAGCCTGGGCTGCAGTGACCATGAAATGGTGGAGTTCAAGATCCTTAGGGCACTGAGGAGGGCACACAGCAAGCTCACTACCCTGGACTTCAGGAGAGCAGACTTTGGCCTCTTCAGGGATCTGCTTGGTAGAGTGCCATGGGAYAAAGCCCTGGAGGGAAGASGGGCCCAAGAAAGCTGGKTAATATTCAAGGATCACCTCCTCCAAGCTCAGGAGCAATGCATCCCAACAAAGAGGAAGTCAGGCAAAAATGCCAGGAGGCCTGCATGGATGAACAAGGAGCTCCTGGACAMACTCAAACACAAAAAGGAAGCCTACAGAGGGTGGAAGCAAGGACAGGTAGCCTGGGAGGAATACAGAGAAATYGTCYGAGCAGCCAGGGATCAGGTTCGGAAAGCTAAAGCCCTGATAGAATTAAATCTGGCCAGGGACGTCAAGGACAACAAGAAAAGCTTCTACAGGTACGTCGGGGATAAAAGGAAGACTAGGGAAAATGTGGGCCCTCTCCAGAACGAAAYGGGAGACCTGKTTACCCGGGATACGGAGAAGGCGGAGGTACTCAATGACTTTTTTGCCTCGGTCTTCACCGGCAAGTGCTCAAGCCTCACCACCCAAGCTGCAGAAGGCAAAGGCAGGGACTCGGAGAATGAAGAGCTGCCCACTGTAGAGGAAGATCAGGTTTGAGACCATCTAAGGAGCCTGAAGGTGCACAAGTCCATGGGACCCAATGAGATCCATCCCTGGGTCCTGAAGGAACTGGCAGGCGAGGTTGCTAAGCCACTGTCCACTGTATTTGAGATGTCATGGCAGTCCAGTGAAGTTCCCACTGACTGGAAAAAGGGAAACATAACCCCCATTTTTAAAAAGGGAAAAAAGGAAGACCCAGGGAACTACAGGCCAGTCAGTCTCACCTCTGTGCCTGGGAAGATCATGGAGCAGATCCTCCTGGAAGCTATGCTAAGGCACATGGAGGACAGGGAGGTRATTCRAGACAGMCAGCATGGCKTCACCAAGGGCAAGTCCTGCCTGACCAACCTAGTGGCCTTCTACGATGGAGTGACTACATCAGTGGACATGGAAAGAGCTACAGATGTCATCTATCTTGACCTCTGTAAGGCCTTTGACACAGTCCCCCACAACATCCTTCTCTCTAAACTGGAGAGAGATGGATTTGATGGGTKGACTGTCCGGTGGGTGAGGAATTGCTTGGCTGGTCGCATCCAGAGGGTAGTGGTCAACGGCTCAATGTCCAGATGGAGGTCAGTGATGAGTGGTGACCCTCAGGGGTCCGTATTGCAACCGGTACTGTTTAATATCTTCATCAATGACATAGACAGTGGGATCGAGCGCACCCTCAGCAAGTTTGCAGACGACACCAAGCTGAGTGGTGCGGTCAACACGCCTGAGGGACGGGATGCCATCCAGAGGGACCTGGACAAGCTGCAGAAGTGGGCCCATGTGAACCTCATGAGGTTCAACAGGGCCAAGTGCAAGGTCCTGCACCTGGGTCGGGGCAACCCCTGGCATCAATACAGGCTGGGGGATGAAGGGATTGAGAGCAGCCCTGCCAAGAAGGACTTGGGGGTCCTGGTGGATGAAAAGCTGGACATGAGCCAGCAACGTGCGCTCACATCCCAGAAGGCCAATGGTATCCTGGGCTGCATCAAAAGAAGGGTGGCCAGCAGGTCGAGGGAGGTGATTCTGTCCCTCTGCTCTGCTCTGGGAGACCCCACCTGGAGTACTGCATCCAGCTCTGGAGCCCTCAGCACAGGAAATACGTAGACCTGTTGGAGCAGGTCCAGAGGAGGGCCACAAAAATGATCAGAGGGATGGAAGACCTCTCCTATGAAGAAAGGCTGAGAGGGTTGGGGTTATTCAGCCTGGAGAAGAGAAGGCTTTGGGAAGACCTTATTCCAGCCTTTCAGTACTTAAAGAGGGTTTATAAGAAAGATGGGGGCAAACTTTTTAGCAGGGCCTGTTGCAACAGGACAAGGGGGTATGGCTTTAAAGTAAAAGAGGGTAGATTTAGACTAGATATGAGGAAGAAATTTTTTATGCTGAGGGTGGTGAAACTCTGGAACAGGTTGCCCAGAGAGGTGGTAGATGCCCCATCCCTGGAAGTGTTCAAGGTCAGGTTGGATGGGGCTCTGAGCAACCTGATCTAGTTGAAGATGTCCCTGCCCATGGCAGGGGGGTTGGACTAGATGACCTTTAAAGGTCCCTTCCAGCCCAAACTATTCTATGATTCTATGAATCTATGATATTATCATTTATTTTAGAGATGCTGATGATCAATGATGCTAATCTCATGCCCACTTGCTATATATTCCAGCATTCAACTCTGCTGTCTTCTTTGTGGTTCTGCAGGCTGAGCAGAGGCTCCCTGTGAGCATTTGCTTAGTCACCTCATTATCCTCCCTCAAATACTGCTTTTCCATAACACCTGCAAGAAGGCTTGACAATGATTAGACTGCTACAATGTTAAGAATACTTTCCATGTCTCCCTATATGACCGAATTCTCCCATCTTTTGCTCTCTTTTTGCTGTCCTGCTTAATACGTAGACGCAAATGCTTTAGGTAATGATGCTCTTTCCTTTGTACTTCTATGTGTAAGTAATTTTCTCTTACTACAGTTCTCAAGTGCTACAATGATACCAACAAATAATACTCAAATAAACATACTACTTTCATTTTGGTGGTACAGTTTGCCCTTGGGTAGTTCTGCTGTTAATTCTGTTCTAAAACTGTCATGCTATTAAGCCATTAAGGTTGTTGAGGAAGACCCATTTTTGGAATATTTCTTGAGCAGTCAGGAAACCCACATGCAATACACCAAAAATGGTAATTTGGTCTTGGAAACTGTGGTTCAAGAAGCCCAAAAAGCAAGGCTCCTGATCAAAGCGTAAGTGAAGTGTAGGCATAGCCCACATTGTCTTGACTCATTTCTAATTATGTTTAATGAATCACTTTTCAGCTAGCTATGCGAACCAAGAATTCTATATCTGAAAAGTTGGAGGCTTAAAACTACAGGTTTTGAATAATACTAGCTGAAACGATCATCTGGATATTTTGTTAGTAGCTCTTCCATCCTACTGGAGGCAAAAAATTGTCATGACTATGTCACACTCCCACATGAATTCCTTTCAGCAATTCTGCCATTTGTAAGTGAATTCCATTTTGGGGATTGAATGCTTTTCTACAGAGTAGAAAAATCAGAGCACTGTGCCATGGTCCTCAGTCATTTTGCATCTGGGCCTTGTTGTTGTCACCTTCTTCTCAAAATTTTGCTAGGACTCCCTTGGACATCTCTGCAGTCATATGAAGCTAAAAGAGATCAAGCTTGATGCTAGAGTATACTGAGAATCAGAAGGAAAGGTTGGAAGAAGAAAGGAAATGAGAAATAAACCCATTGCTGTTCATTTGCTAACGCACAGCACTAGTGAAAGGGTTTACCACGTAACGATGACATTTTAATATTATCAGTAGTTGTACTTTTTGTAAGTGCAAGAGAAGCCAGAAAGTCGAATACCGACTGCAAGGAAAACCAAAGTAGGATGCCCCTATATTCTCTTCTCTATATAGTTTTGCATGTCATTTATGAAATATATTTCCAAAAAGGAGGTAGAGGATTATTGAGCAAGTTGCCTTTTCCATGCTTTGGAAAATTATACTTGACAGATATTGAAGTGGAATCATCAGCAGTTGGTGTTTTTGACCTTTTACATGTAGCTGCCATCACTTTATTAATTAATTTTTGGGTTTTTTTTTTAATAAAAATGTGAACTCTTATGCCATAATGAACAGCTCGAAAAGCAAAAAAGAGGTGTCAGTTTATGAGATAAACTGGCTGCTGTCTACTCCACCAGCTGCTGCCTGCTCCACAGATGTGACTGATGACATATTGATCTTATTCTCTCCATAAACAAAAAGCCCTTGGTCATGAGATTTGACAAATCACAAAAAAGAGGAAATGAGGAAAAAAAAGTGTATTTTCTATTAATTATCACTTCTTTTATAACCTTCAGATTCCTTTTCTTAGCATTCAAGTAGCTTCTAGTATTACGGTATCTCAGCATCTCAAAAATGTACTTTGTTGTGCTTGTTTTTGCAACAGAGACCAGACATTATCCCTATTTTACTGACAAAGAACTTGGCCAGCCCTTATTCAATTCATGTAATATAAACCTTCTGAATACGTAGCTAGATGCCAAGGCCTGGTCCATGATAGGCACCTAGAGGTGATGTGTTTCAGTGATCCAAGGATAGGTAAGAATGTAACAACATTGCGTTTTTCGAAACAGTAGAAAATTATTAATAAATAAAATTAATGAGTAGAAAATGATAAACAAACTCTGCTGTGTCATTATTGAGCCCTATTGGACAGATTATGTTACTTTGATTCTGTTGAAGACTATGAAGGCTTCCAATGACTGCTCACAAATATATCCCTCTCTACGGGATAGTGATAATTTGACCACTGCTAAAAAATACTGAACCAAAGTTCTGTATAACCACACTAATAACGTAATTATTTTTTATGTTCATACTTTGTTGTTTCTTTTTTTCCAAACCGATGCAAAACTTCTTGCTTTCTGATATTTTTTCATTTTCTTCATTAAGTTCTTCATTAATTTTTGTTATTTTTAATAATTTAATAATGTTTATCCCATTCTGATTTTGCAGCACTGTTGTTTGCACTTCCACAGTATGTGGGAGTCACTGTGATAGACCAGACTGACATACTTCAGGATGCACTTCAGTTAGCCTATTTCCAAAAAGGAGTCAGGATGATACTATTACTTCTCAATATCTCCCTCACTTTCAGTTTTTAACTTTGCCCTGGCAGAATGACTCTAAATCAGATCTAGAACAAATACATCCATTTTAAAATTGTAGCCTGGCTGTTGTTGACAATGTATTACTGAATAAATGTAGTTGTTTTTCTTTTCCCTCTAGTGCTTTCATCTYGAGTTCACAGAATTGTCAGTCTTTACATGCAACAGCTGCACACAAGCAGTGGCAAGGAGAGACTTCAGTGGCTAGAAGTACTTCTGCTTCTCATTACACTATCACATCATAATGTGCATTTTTGCGAAGTCACAATACAGATACATCCAAATCAGTTGTTCACTCACAGTACAAGGCCTGAAAGAAGCATCAATTCAGGGACAGACTTCTGACACAATTACGTAGTATCTTTCAGGAATGTATGCTGTTATCTATCTAATTATCTTCCGTCCTTTCCTTACTTTGCTCTGGTTTTCCCTTCCCCCCCAAATAAGGACCCACAACACCTTTCCATATACAACACATTGGAAAAATTTACAGTATGAACATATAAAACCTGGAGAATCTGAATTAACAACTCTTGCAGTAATCATAAATCATGCGTAAGGTGGCTATGAAATAAAAATTAAGTACAGTAAAGCATTACTGAGAAATACTAAGTACTGCATATACCCAGCAAAAAGAAATTACAATCTGTGTGGGAACAATAACTTCAAATTTTCTGACATTTGTACATTTATAATCGTTGGATGTTTTGCATTAATAGATTTATGGTTTGGAGGAGCTATACTAAGATCAAAAATGTTCATCCTGCATAATAATTCCACCAGGAACAAAGACAATAAAAGATATTTCTGTGGCAGTTTATAAAAACATGAAATTCAGTTATGAAGCTTTATGCTGTATAAGAGATGCACAACTTTTCAAAGAAAAGAAGTAGAGAGCTGTCTCCGTTGGAGGAAAGATAAAATGATACAAGCAACCTGTCAGGAACAATCATGCTGATTCATGTTGTAAACACTATTACAATGTATGCCCACCAGAAAATGTAGAAGTATGACATTTAATGCATCAAATTTAGCTTTGTCATTGCCTTATGTATGGGGTAGAGAGCTTTGCACACATCTCCCAGGAGAGAAAAATATCCAGTTAAAACCCTTTCAAAAATACTCCTAATTTATAAGTTGAAAACCAAATTTCAGTTGAAGAAAGCATTATTTCAGAATTTTCTTTTCAGCATTTCATTAGACTCTGCACACACAGAGTGAACTGCAGTTGTATAAAAACAGCCATTGTGCCACCTTATCTAATCACAGTTACATGAACAGAAGCTTTGAAATTTATGTAGATCACACAGTCAGCATGAGCCCTGAATAAGGAAAATGTGTAACTGCATAGCTCAGGGGCAGATTCGGGTGTGCACTGTGACCCAGAAAGTCACATTTCAGTCCCCTGCTTCCTCCTTGCAATGGGAGCAGCCGGAGCCAGGCATGCACCAGGTGTACTTACATGCCCTCCTGACAGCCCAGCTGCTGTGAGGAGAGTGTCTGGGGTCAGAGCCACGGTGGCCTCTTATTTCTGTCTCCTCTAGCCTTCCTCCGTTACCTCACATAGGTGCAGCAGACTGGGGAAACAGTGCCTGAAAGGTGGCTGCTCCTTTTTTCCCGTGGCTAGCAGACCGACAACGCAATCAGCCTTACGTTGTGCCCCCATCTTCAGAGGCACTGAAGCAAAAAATTCAGCCCTTGGCATTGTGTGTTTGCGTATCTAAGAAGAAGGGGGATATTTCCATGCAATTAGATTATCCCTACTCCTTGTACGACCAGTTCCTCATGTGCTACCCACTGAAGTCAGGAACAATTTCAGTCCTGACACTCATTGGTTTTCAAGAATTGTTTCTGCATCGAGTGTCCCAGAAAAGAATGGGCTGAGGTGGAGAGGAGATGATAATCTACAGAATACATAATGGAGCAATGTCATAGCTTGTTTTCCCCCCTGCTAAGAGGGCATATAACCAGCAGAGTCTAACCTACAATGACCATTTTCTGTCTCTGCAGTTAGTTTTACCTTAAGGCAGAGGAAAGAAAACTTATTATAATATTATACTAGTGACACCATAACTAAGATTGAAAAAGGCTATTACTGGCGTAAATGACTCCAAATAAGGTTCCTTACTCTTTTCAAATTGCTACTCAAAATGCAGTATCAGAAGGATATTAACTCTTTGAGGAATAATTGCTTTGCCTACCTGAGGCTAAATATATTGGGCTAATGCCTTACCTGSTTCACAAAGTTCAATTTAAAGTGAGAGAACTACATCCTTCACAGCCCTCACACAAGACAGAAGGCAGCGACAGAAGGGAAGGCTAAGGGGGATGTTATTGCTCTCTTCAACTACATAATGGGAGGGTATAAAGTAGATGGAGCCAGATTCTTCTGGTGGTGCACAGTAAAAGGAAGAGGCCCAATAGACACAAATTCCAAAACCAGAATTTCCAATTCTCACAATGAAGGTGGTCAAAGGAAGAGATTTCCCAGGGAAGTTCTGGGATCCCCATCCCTGGAGATACTCAAAATCTGACTAGACAAGGGTTTGAGCAATCTGCTCTAAGGCTGAAGCTGGCCCATATTTGAGTGGGGTTTGGTAAGATGACATCCAGAGGTCCCTTACAACACAAATTATTCCACAATTCTATGATTTTAGCAGGGCTATTGGTATGTTTTGCTATTGACTCAGATGTGTGTTTCAGCCTTGCTCTGCCCTTGGTTGAAACCTACTCCCCAGCCCTACCCCTCAGATTGTGCCAGCTAAGCCCCTGTGACTCTAGACTATAACATCCCTATGGGGTTTGGGTAAGCTATCTTCACAAAAGCCATCTAAGCATGGACAGACCTTTACTCATTATTCATAGAATCATAGAATCATAAAATCACTTTGGTTGGAAAAGACCTTTAAGATCATCAAGTCCAACTGTTAACCTAGCACTGCCAAGTCCACCACTAAACCATGTCCCTAAGCACCACATCTACACGTCTTTTAAATACCTCCAGGGATGGTGACTCCACCACTTCCTGGGCAGCCTGTTCCAATACTTGACAACCCTTTTGGTGAAGACATTTTTCCTAATATTCAATCTAAACCTCCCCTGGCACAACTTGAGGCCATTTCCTCTTGTCCTATTGCTTGTTACTTGGGAGAAGAGACCGACACCCACCTCGCTACAACCTCCTTTCAGGTAGTTGTAGAGAGTGATAAGGTCTCCCCTCAGCCTCCTCTTCTCCAGGCTAAACAGTCCCAGTTCCCTCAGCCGCTCCTCATAAGACTTGTTCTCTAGACCCTTCACCAGCTTCACTGTTCTTCTTTGGACACGCTCCAGCACCTCAATGTCTTTCTTGTAGTGAGGGGCCCAAAACTGAACACAGTATTCGAGGTACGGCCTCACCAGTGCCAAGTACAGGGGGACAATCACTTCCCTACTCCTGCTGGCCACGCTATTTCTGATACAAGCTAGGATGCTATTGGCCTTCTTGGCCACCTGGGCACACTGCCAGCTCATAGTCAGCAGGCTGTTGACCAACAGCCCCAGGTCCTTTCCCGCTGGGCAGCTTTCCAGCCACTCTTCCCCAAGCCTGTAGCCTTGCATGGGGTTGTTGTGACCCAAGTGCAGGACCCGGCACTTGGCCTTGTTGAACCTCATACAGTTGGCCTCAGCCCATCGATCCAGCCTGTCCAGATCCCTCTGTAGAGCCTTCCGACCCTCAAGCAGATCAACACTCCTGCCCAACTTGGTGTCATCTGCAAACTCACCAAGGGTGCACTCGATCCCCTCATTCGATCATCGTCCAGATAGTGTTGAGATGATATCCTGTATATGCAGACTAAAATTCAGCTTTAGCAAAAGTTTTCTATCATCAAACAGAAATCTGTTGGAGAAAATTTCTGCTGCACTTATTTTTTTGATATAAATTTGTGTTCTGTGCCTGGTAAGCCATGCATTTGTTCAGTATGCATGACTGACAAGAGATGCTTAACTAGAAGTACTCTCAGTTACATGCAAAAATCTGAAAATCTACACCCCATGTATGGCAGAATGCCCAGGTAGATGATCACAGTCAACCCATCTGGCCTTATAACCCCTTGAGTTCTCATTGAGTCAGACTGACAGGAATGGTAGGAGGTGCTGCATTTCTTCACCATTTACGTGCTATCAGTCAGAAACATGTTGCTTTACAATGCTAATTCAAAGAAAACAGAAGAGGGAACTAGAGAGGGAAACTATGTCATGTCAGATATTCTGTCTATGTCTAATAACACAGTTTCTCCCTCTCTTCATCTGTGGTCCTGTTTTTAAAATTACATCAAGTCTGATGAAGTAAAGAAACTCATATAAATAAAGACAGAATACGTAAATGTAGTCCAAGATGAACAAACAATCCAAGACTCAGCAGAGGTGTTGATCAAACACGAGCTCTGGTACTTTTTCAATGAAGAAGACAGAAGTTTCTCTTGTATACTAACTGAAGGCTTAAAAGGAATTTACCTCTATTAGCAACTAAACAGAGCTTTCTGTTCATTTGTTTTTGGTTTTTTTTTTTTTTTGAGTTTAGCAGACAGATTTATCCTTTAAAGGGGTTACCCCAGTTTCTCATTTTAAATCTACAACTGGGGCAGACCTCTCTCAAGTTAAGAATCAGCCGAAAGAAGAATTGTACTTCCTTTAACTTAGATACAGGTTCTTTGATTAGCTCTCACAATGTAATTTGTACATGAGCATGTTCTCAAATGAATGTCTCTTTCTAGCCAAGGAGTAAAAAGTGACCAGGAACATATCCTAGCATCAGCTTTCTAGTTAATATTCTTCCACTCATTAACAATGAATCGCAAATTTTTGCAGGCTCTTGATGTGAACCACTGCTTTGGCTGTTCTGATTATTTATAATCGCATTATTCATTACATGTTGTAGCATGTTGTTGCTACAAAGCCCTTTGTTGTGATATTGAAAGTCTGCAAATACATATATATTACATGAAATTTGTGTGAGGGTTGTTCCAGTGTTACTGTAAAGACCCATCATCTCCTAACAAGAGCACATGCCAGAGTGTCCTAAATCATAGCCTGGATTTTCTCTTGAAATTACATGTTTTCCTAATGTACTGGTTGTCAGCACCTCTCCAGAGAAGGCAGCATCCACCATCTCATTTGTCACTCTATTTCACTGTTTCTGCATCCTCTGTGTAGTTCTTCTGTCGGCACTGGTCCCACGGTCTCCTGCTCTGTGCAAGCCAGCCCGCTTGCTCCCAACACAATGGGGACAAACTCGGAGGGCAACCCAGCAGAACTGTCCTTCTGCTGAGAATGTCTCAACACCTTTTTCAGCAAGCAATGAACCTCAGCCATGAAAAAAATACCCATATCCAAAAATAGGTGTAGATAACTTGAAGTATCCAATTTATACACTAATAAACATGATTTTGCCATTACTAAGAAAAGATCAAAGGCTTTGTATTGACCTAACAGTGTAGGCCTCTGGACTTGCCTGGACTTGTCTTGGCCTGAGCTGGCCTGGCTTTTAGCTTGTTTTAGCAAACATTTAGCAGTCAGCTGACTGTTGCCTAAATACATATTAGCTTCAGTTCAGCTGTGTGCAGCTGTATGGTACAGCACCTATTCCTAATTAATAGATAGTGATAACATAGTTGTTCTGCATAGAGTGAACAGTCCATGAGTTAGAATAACAGTATAATGTAGAGAAGTACAGGTAGAGGTGAAGAGCTGAGGCCTGGAACTGTAACCACAAATCACAGTGGTCAGTAGCTGGTCACTCAGTCAGGTGAAATGGTTTTCAAGGATAACAAAGAGAACAGAAAAATTGGGTAAGGTGGAATTGAGTACTGCATCCAGCTCTGGAACCCTCAGCACAGGAAAGACGTAGACCTGTTGKAGCAGGTCCAGAGGAGGGCCACAAAAATAATCAGGGGGATGGAACACCTCTCCTATGAAGACAGGCTGAGAGAGTTGGGGTTGTTCAGCCTGGAGAAGAGAAGGCTTCGGGGAGACCTTATTGCAGCCTTTCAGTACTTAAAGAGGGCTTATAGGAAAGATGGGGGCAAACTTTTTAGCAGGGCCTGTTGCAACAGGACAAGGGGGAATGGCTTTAAACTAGAAGAGGCTAGATTGAGACTAGATAGAAGGAAGAATTTTTTTTACGCTGAGGGTGGTGAAACACTGGCACAGGTTGCCCAGAGAGGTGGTAGATGCCCCATCCCTGGAAACATTCAAGGTCAGGCTGGATGAGGCTCTGAGCAACCTGATCTAGTTGAAGATGTCCCTGCTCATTGCAGGGGGGTTGGACTAGATGACCTTTAAAGGTCCCTTCCACCCCAAACTATTCTATGATTCTATGAATTGGGAACCAATGAAGAAAGACCAAGTAAGGAGACTGCATTAGAAAATATAAAAAGGCCCTCAAGAGGACCACGGAGGAAGATATCCTCACCAACATGATATTCATCCTAGTAAACCCCTCACATCTCTGATAGTCCAGCTCCCCTTGCCCCTGCCTTATGCAGAAGGAAGATAGGCATTGTAAGTCCTAGCATTAGCATGACTCTAATAAGACTAATTGTAACTTGTATTTTGATTAGACTGCTAAGACTCAAATAACACTAACATTAAAGTCAGCTATGTTCATTTTTTGCCCTTACAAGATTTTTAGTGCAACTACTTAATGGAAATTATGTATCAAAATCCAAGATGGCACCATCTCTTCCAGCCATATTTTAAGGGAAAAAAGACACCTGTCTTGGTAGGGTTGTCAAAAGGAAAAACTTGGATGACTAATTCCAAAGRGAAATTTGTGAACTTTGAACAGATGCCTCCCTACATCTAATTATGTAAAGCTAAGTATTCAGGGGGTGCAAAACATTGTTCCCATTTGTATTTCCTAGCATCTGGCTTTGATGATTCCTGTCTCAGGATGCCCGCTCATGGGAATCTCCTATTTCTGCACGTATTGGTTATGTAGGTRCCTCAGGCTGGGCCTTGGACACACACTGGTGCAATGCCAAATCTCTCTGTGAAATAGGCTGAAGCCCAACATCTACAGCAAGCCTTCCCTGTCTTCTATTAGAGAGGGCTGTGTTAGAAATGTTTCTGGAGTTTGAAAGTGGAACAAAGCAATACCATAAAGAGATTCTAACAAAAATTGTATTAAAATCTCAGAATACGTCATATCAGTATCTCAAGATAAAAAGGAGGAAAAAAATCCTTGACATGACAAATTTGGAAGCTTTGCATGCTGGTTACATCAAATGAAATCAAGAAGGTAAACACTGAACTTCGTTAAATTCACAAGGATTTTGCGGTTTAAACACTGCTACCTATACTAGATCAGATTTTGCCTGCTATATTCATTTTAGTTTACTAAGGCCTCCGCTGAAGTCCAAAAAATATATTTCCAATCTCATAATTGGGTTTGGACTCCTAAATGTTTTTGCCAATCAAGATTATTGATTCTAGTTGGCTAGTTGATGATGTGCTATATTATTAGACTTTGAAAAATATCTATCAAGTGAACAAATTAATGCTTCACCACCAGGCAAAGAAGTGCAGGCTCTTGGCTTGCAGCGTGTGTCAGATCACTTTTAGTCAACTTTCCTCATAGTCAGGTAGTTACTGTGGAATAATGAATCTGCTATAAATCCAAACACTAGTTCATCCTGCAGTAGTTTATTTCTCTAGCCATGTTTGTATGAAATATTTTGTTGCAATTTCTTTCTGATAGACAAGTTTTTTTGTTCACTTGCTATGATGTCTTYATTGTATACACCATTATTCCTAAAACTATCAGCAACTTATTATTATTGTGAATAACCTACTGGCAGTASACAAGTCAGAAAAATAGTATTATTTTTTCCAGGGCAACTCCTTTTTAGCTGCCCAACTGTCCTAAAATATTTTTTAAACAGTCAATATGCTTTGAACACACTACATATTTTATAGGTTCTTATGTTATTAAAAAAACCTCACCCACATCAGGACATGTTTAGATTGTCTAAATATTGTAAAGCATAACACAGTTTTCAATGCCCAGTCTGAAACACATGACTGGATTCTTCTTTGTATAAAGGCTACATTAAGCCCTTCATAAATTAAGGTCCCTAGGTAACAAATGTGTAGTCAAATTTGCATTAAAAATGGAAGGATACCAAAACACGAGTACATTTTCAAAACTGTGGCTGGTAACTTTACATTCCACCAGATGTGCATTGGGAATATGTGTGAACACAGTAGATAAAGGGTTAATACATGTTTTGAAGACTTCTAAACTGAAAATTATTTACTTCTCATCTTAGCAGAAGATGAGAAAAAATCCAGTCTACCATGTGGGAATATACCACATGGCAATACTCCTGGAACTCCTTAAAATTTTTTGATTCAAATACCTTTAAGTAGGTTTCTTCCAAATGAGACAATCTGTCTCAAAGCAGTTTGGTAATTATCTAATTGCCAGCTTATCACAAATATTAGCCTTTTAGATAAATGCTAAGAATACAGCACAAATACTCTTTGCTAAGCAATGCAGATACGGAAGACCTGATAAAGACATCAGAGATCTATGCAAAATCTTGTTTTAAAACTTCACTGAAAGTGATTTTAGATTTTTAGGCTCATTTCCCTCTTTATATATATATCTATGCCTTGTTACATTTGAAGTACAGCATTTTTGAGCTACCAGAAAGCAGAGGAATTTGTCTGCCTGTTTTGTTTTTTCATTAGACACTAACTATTTGCTACAGTATGCACAGAACTTTTATTGCTGTAGTTCAGAAAATAAGATCCTATTTCTTCATGGTTTTGGTGGGTGGTGGCCATCCTAAGACTGATCGTGGAAGAAACCCCAACAATGTTTTCTATGATATGGGTACTAATTTTTTTTTTTTCCTACATATTTGAGTAAGTTTTTCACTCTATGGTAAAAGACTTTGCAGTAACTTAGACTGTCACAGCACCAGATATACAAGTCTCTTGCACCGTTAGTGCTTAGGCAACATAATAACAAATGATACAAAAATGCCCACATCTTTCTTTCTACCATTCCATCATTTGTATTTATAATTTTATTGCTCCCAAACCCAATAATTTTAGCTGTTCAAAAAGTAGTGTAATATTTAGCTTGAAGCATTTGAGTTTTCCAATTTTCCACACAAACATTAGCCAGCTGTACTAGCTCAATGGCATCACCTGAAGGTGAGTTTTACAAGCTAACAGCAGGAAACACAGGAGCTGCTCCCTGTGAGGAAACTTTATGAGATTCAACTTGAGAATCAGAATGAAATGTTGCTTCCCCTCAAAAACTAGATTTTCACTTTATGTTGTCATTAATTTAAAAAACAATTTATTAGCTTTATGGTAGTTTTTCATTCAGGAGTTAAAGACTGATTACTTCTAAGTGCTTTGTTTTGCTGACATCTCTTCTTTTTTAAAGCTTAAAGCTCTAAGGCCTACTGTCACCTGGGATAAATTACCACAGTCCTACCACACTGAATACAATCGGACAAATTATCCAAGAGAAATTTTGGCCAGAGAATTTTGAGAGACAGGCTTTGTATCATTTTATTTGAGAGTCATTTCCATTATTTTTACTTTACAGCATATAATTTTTGACACTGAACAAAACAAAGTCCAGTCCATCCAGTATTCCTACCTCTTACCATATGCATCAGCTGCTTCATAAAAAGGCCAAAAAGCAGTTGCTATGTATTACACTCTGTCAGTTTTATCATACTCACTAATGTTCAGATACTGGCTTAAAATCTGACATGAGTTGTTGTCTTCCTTGTATAGTTCTTCTTTGGCTTTATAGTATAACTCAAGATATTGTTACTCATAGCAATCTCCAATTGATAACTGAAGTATGCTGTACTTTTGCCTTCAACAATATCCTGTAAGTGTCATTTTCACGGCGTAATTTCAAAACTGTATACAAAATTCTTCATGAGTTTTGAAATGGCCACCTTTTCATGGCCATTTCAATCTATAGTATCTATAGATCTATAGATCTATTATATCTTTGTTCATATGCACTCACATGGAGAAAGAGAACACCTGGCCTATTGTAACAATAGCTTTATATATTCTCTTTCTTAGATAACTTCTGTATTTCCTCTGAATCATTTCAAAGGCACTGAATAAAATCTAAAGCCGTCTATCCCTGGGGATTCCCTCGGTAGCTTCCTTTCCCTCCAGTGAAACCTTGATAGTCCCATAGTTATAATGTTTTACATTTGCCAACGTCTGGATTCATCCCACTAGGCATTTTCTGAGCCTAGGACTCTGCTCTTTGAAATTTTTCTTTGGATACTTTAAAATAGTGTTCTTAGTAATTTTCTTTAGGAGTTTTTGATTCTTAAATTCCCTATCTTGTTAGTAGCTCTTTTTTAATCTTCTTACCAAACAAAAGTAATAGTTCAACATCCTTCTTTTGCTTTCCTTTCACTAAATTTGTTGAAGTCCTGTTGGCTATTAAAATTCTATCCTTGAGTGAAACTTTTGCCCTCTGCATTTTAAGTGGTTAGAATTAAGTGTCAGTTTGTACTCTGTATTATCTGATCCTTTAGAAGAGAAATATAGTGGCTTTTTTTTTTTTTGCTAAGGATCAAAACCTTTGATAATTTGCAGAGGACAAGGAACAGCAAGGAAAAGATAAATTAAATGGATTATTAAATGTTACTAGCACCAGATAGTAACTTGCAATGTTCACTATGAATCAAATATAACCATTGTACTAACCTGTATGAATGTAAAGCTGAAGGGAGTTAACAGCAGTTTGAAAGAAACATCAGAAATTAAAGTCTAGATTGATCTGTTTAACCCGGTCATCCATCATTTATTAACTTAAAAATGAAATATGTTACTAGTCATTGAAAGATGCAATAGTTCAAACTGACATACAATAAAATATCTTAATCTGAATGAGTCTGAATTTACTCAAAGATTACTAGCTGCAAATAAAGAGTATTTCAGGAAGCCTGGCATACATTTCTCCATTTGTTTTCTATCAGGCAGACTTTGTCAGCAGTTTTAGAGACATATACTTTCCTTCATAAAAAGGCAAACTACTGTGTTCCAATCATTAAACTGAAAATATCTTTGTAAAAGATCTTCACATCCAGTACAATTTCTTTGTACTTTTCCAGTTGTTTCTCTGCATAAGAGCAATGGCAAACAATGGCTCTACCTGCATTCAGCACTGGAAAAAAAAAAAAAATCAATTGCTTATAGGCCACTACTATTTCTTCTACGTTCAAGCTGTGTCATAGTCCATAAAGAAATAATCCATCACTGCTATATATTCGCTCCACAGCTGTGACAATAAATTCCTCATTTTGTTCTCATCTTGCCCCAGGTAGCTCCACTGACTTCGCTGGAGTTACTCCTGATTTTCATCACTGTCAGTGAAAGCAGAATCAGGCTGAAGGAACAGCCACCGCCATGTGCACTCTGTGAAGTGTATCTATGAATCACAAAGTGTTTTAAAAGCTTTGTTTTATTAGCTTATTTTATTAATTGAAAAACAATTCAGCTAGGATTTAATTTTCAGCACCAAATGGTCCTTTTAATTCAGAAGGACAAGACATGCACATACATTAGTCATGCATTAAAAAACTTTCACGTTTGTAGTGCTGGTATTAACTCATTGCATACTGTATCTTATGTTGATTGATATGAGCTGCTTTACATTTCCTGTCACATAAACCAGAGGCAGACCAAGCCTAATCCTATGACAGAAAGATTATGCTACATAAAATATAAACAGGGATAAGAAAATTCACCATAAATATTTATGTGTTTGTACTTGCAGTTTTCTATTTTTGTAAATCCATTAGGTCTCACCAGAGATCTTTAATACATTATTTTCATTTCAAATACGCTACTTGAAAATTCAAGTAAATGTATGATTCAAAGTAAAGCCAAGCTAAATGAATATATTGTCATTTATAATATAATAATCCATGTGGAAAAAGGAGAGGTAATAAGAAGATATCCACTTCTGTTTAGATGAGAGTAAGATTTTAGTGTTTTAAAAGATAACATTGACCAATACCATATGAAGGTCAATACCCACTTGTCAAATGTACTGTAAACCTCAATGGGCTGAAGAATAAGGAATCAATATATAAGGCCTTGTATTTTCATGATCATTTATGACAACTAAACGCAAAACTGGTGTAAAGTGTTTTAATTCAGACCAATAATATCTCGCCTTCCATTTGCACTCGTTCTAATAGATATAATTACTGTTCAAGTCTATGGAGACTAAAACATACAGGAAGTATCATATGGAAAAGAGGTGTGTTCTCAGCTTGAGTTAGCAAAGTCAAACTACGCTGAAGTGAAATTCTAAGCAGTATTTCTGTTTGCATATACAGGGCAAAATAAAGTCTAAAGCACATGCACGCATGTGCACACACATGTACACACATACTTTTTTAATGGTAAGCGAAAGAGTCCCTGGGCTGTATCCTAAGTCTGTGAAACCAGCCTTCCCTCAATGGGGATTCCCTAGCTTGAGGTTAGCAAAAGCTGCAAGCTCCTGGCACAGTAGTCATGTCAGAAGGGAGCCTTGGGAACCAGCCTTCAGAGGATAAATGCATAAATGCCTCTTTTGTTGCTTTTGATGACAGCTGGGAATCTAGTCCTCTTATAGAGTTATTCACAACCATTTTTAAAAGCTAAAGGATGGAGAAAGTTTATTGCTATGGCCAGTACATATTTATTATTATAGATTTTTAATATATATATATATCTTCTCTGTCAAAGACTCCCCATAAGCTCTCATATAAAGAACATAGGAAATGACAATGCTGAATTGAAATCCTTACTTTATTACCTAGAAAGTAAGCTATTCTGCTTTGCAATACACACTGTACCAATATTGCTTATAACCAGTAAGAGCTCAATATGCCCAAGACAGTAATGTCCTCTCCTTGTGCTTAGATTATAGCATGCTGGAGAAAAAGGTGTTTGCTCAGGGCCCAGAAATACCATCCCCAACACTTTATGGAGAAAACATCTTGCCAAGTTTTGCCACGGGTGACTCTCTGAGTACCTCTTGCTGGGAATGTAGCAAGCAAATTCACTAGTTACGCCAGGCTGGCATAGGCACCTGCTTCTTCTGCCCAGGTTATGGAAATTTTGACAGCTATGTAAAGGAGGTACCAGGATTCTGGCAAACACATCTTCCATTTACAGGAACATTATTATCTAAAAGATAAGAAGTCGAAGAGAACAAGGGAGCAGGGGATGATCCCAATGAATCAAACTATTAGCAATTGTGGATGTCATAGGATCTTTTACAGGGTTTTGTTTTTTGGGGTTGGTTTGGGTTTTTTTTTTGGTAGGACCTTGTTAACCAAAGTTTGGCTAAGCAAACAAACTTTCAAAATCATTGCTTGAAACTAAAAACAGTTACAAGACTAATACAAAAAAGGGACTTAAAGACAACAATATGTACTTGGGTTTTTGTTTTGTCCCCTAGTTTATGAGCCACTGCAGTGTTTGGGGTCACAAACTCTCTTCTACAACCAAAGGGGACAGAAATTTCCTTTTTTGTATTTTCTTTTTGGACAGAAAGGAGTGCTGAGAGCTTCACAAAACCACCTGACTCTTCAAGGAAGAGACTTAAGAAAAAAAACACTCAATACTGTTAGCTTTGCAATAAAGTCACATGGCTTTGCAGCATGGGGTGAGATGAAGAAGTATGAAGTCAGGAAAAAACGGTTTTGACTACAGCAAGCTAAAATGAGAACTGACTATTTCAGAGCTCAGAATAGCCTCTGAGGAGGCCCATCTTGCCGTGCCATGTAACTAGTTGTGGCAAAAAAAGATTAAAGGTTTTTTTCTTGTTTACAGCAATGCTGTTTATCAAATTATAATGTAACAGATTTAGTGGTTGGGCACAATGATATTCCAAACTGTAAGTTCTATAGGGATCAGATGACTACATTTTGCATTATTTTTAGCACCAGAATCTGAAAGAAGCAAGGAAAAGTAACCTGGAAAAAACACATGACAGCATTAAACAGCTTTAAGGCTTCAGGTCCCATTAAAAGGCTTCAGGTCCTGTTCTTCATACTGGACAGTCTGATCTCAGAGAACCATGTGTAAATCCATCTAATAGGATTTTTTGTTAAGTAGGTCAAATTTTATAACTCCAGTCTCTGCCAGAGATGATTGGATTTTTCTTTACAAGCCAGATAACTTTTAGGCCTTCAGAAACTGCCTCTTTACTACAAACGGAGCAGAGAACCAAAAGGAATTTAGTGGCTTGTACCAGGTAGCTCATTTGGACATATTAATTTGTCATATTAAGGTATTAACAGTGAAACAGATGGAAAATGGTCCTGGAAAAAAATAAGATTCTTTCGATAGGTGTATCAAGCCAGGTGACCCTTTTTGGCCAGGACAACGAAGGCATGTGGTACTTCATCTAAAAAGATGTCTTCTTTGTCTCACACCTCCCATCAGAGCTTTGCGCAGCACTTGAGGTCAGTTCATTACCATTGACCACTCTGTTATCATCACACAGCCACTGTGGAATAACCCCTTATTAATAAAAGCAGTAGGTACATGATGTGGTAAAAGGGAACATGATGTGGTATATATATGCAACTCATGCTCAGGGGAGGACAAGGCCAATGCACAGCCACTGAGAGGTGGATGGCAAAGTATTAGAGCATGTTTACATTTCTATAAAGAGGTTTGCCTTTTACCACACTAACAGTACAAGCTGTCTCAGAATCTCCACACTGTATTTAGGGATGCCCTTGCAGGCAGTTAGTATCGTCCTTTCCAAACAGTAGACAGAAGATGTAGGCTGCAGAATTAGAAACAAAGAGCTGCAGAACTGCTGCCTCAAAGGTTTAATGCCCAGGGGAAAACCAAATGCACCGCACAGAGCTGGAGATAAGCAAGGATGCCATCCGAATATAAGTAAAGTTTATGATTGACATGTGTAGTAGAAGAGAGACAGGACAGAAGGGAGGGGAGAAGCTCAGAGCGTACCAGGTTATGCTTGTGGCTGTGTAGATGTTCCCCAGATCACCAGGGAAGGAAAGCATGACACCCAGCTAAAGCAAGCCACCAGTAGCTGCAACAGGAATGAAAGGTGCTAGGACCAGAAACGGGCACCACAGCTGACTGGAGCAAGATCCACTCCTTTGCCCCTGCTCTGCAYACCATCATGCAGCTTGCAGAGGTCTCTGGAGACTAAAGGACAAGTTTTCCTATTGAAACAAAAGTTTCTTTTTTAAAACCTAAAAGGAATGCTTGGCAGCACTTCTTGAACTTGCAGTACTAACTGAGCATGGCCATCCCAAAATATCTTCCACTATTCGCTTTTGACAGTTCGTCTTGATGCTTTACGACCTTTGATTCTGCTTGCAAATGGAGCAAAAAGAATAAAACAAAATGAAAGAAATAGAATCAAATAAATTGAGCCCACATCACAGTGGGAAGCTGCTGCTGAAGTTATAGTAGGCATGTATATTGCAGACATTATCAGCTATGATTCAGGTTTAGTAGTTTCTCCCTACTGGTTTAACCTCCACTCAAACCCTTCAATTGTTTTAACTCTTCTCTTTTCCAGTCTAAAAATCAAAAGCTCCACTCTAAACGTGAATGTCCTCAGAGGAGGCAATGTCAGCTATGTCCCCACACGCTGCCTGGGACACGCAGACACAGGGCTTAGCCCAGCCCGGGGCTCCTCTCCGAGGGTGGCGGGGGCCTGGGGCTGGGCTGCCTCACACGACACCGCAGAGGGGCCGCGAGGACGCGAACCGCGCTGCCCTTTCCCGGCTGCCTTCACGGGCATGAGGGGAAGGCTGTGGCCACTCGCCAGCTTTGGCTGGAGTCCATCCACTTTGCACCAGCTGAGCAGCATGACATGGACTGTAAAATCTGGCCTAAAGGTTTTTAAATGTTTAGAGCCACAAAGGCAAAAGGGTAGCCTGAATAAATGGCATGGCCTGCCCTGACACACTTCTCAGCTGTGGGGGTATGAGAGATCCTTTTTATTATCCTGGACAGGAGCTGAAAAATGACATAATACTGGAGGAATAGGACACAGGGGCATTGGGGTTACTTTAGAGATGATTCAGATCTTGTTACTAATTCTCTCTACTTGGCAGAATGTTTAAAAACTGGCAAGGGAGCATTAGCATTGTTGGCAGAGCATCGCTACAGCTGCACAGGTGGAGAGAAATCAGCAAGTAGCTCTTTCCAGCCTGGTGAGGAGGGATAAGGAGCAGGAGAGAGTACTGGCCCCACATCCCAATGACAAAACCACGCAACAGAACCCAAAAGCAGATCGGTTAAAAAACAGACAAGCGTTCTGTCCTAGCAGGTTGGCTCAGGGTAACTGAAGCATGTCATATGTTGATATTTGGCCTCTCTACGTAGCAGATGTCTTTTTCACAGGTCAGGCAGAGAGGGTGAACAATTGATTCAATGGCTAGAAAAATGCTGAGAGGAAGAGAAAAAAGCTGGAGATGGTCCAATGTGTAGTACATATTTCATAAGTGTATGTGTAAGAAAGAGAGATAATCCTCTCCACAGTTCTTTTAGCAGGTGTTTATCCTTTTTGGCATTGACAGCAATATTTTGTAGCTACACAGCAGACATGCAGAATAAAATTCCTTTCCACACTTGCAAAAAATAATTACCCCTTATGTGACTTACAGCTGCTCTAGTCATTCATCAATGCTGTTGTCCTGTTTCTCCAAACCAACACTATGAAAGTATTGCTTCTTCTAGAATTTACTGAGATCTCCAAGCTGACTCTTTAAGAGAGTGACCAGGGTGCTACATTGGCTTCCTTTAAAAGCACTCATTGCTAAGAAAGATGCTTTCCTATAAACGCAAACAGAAAAGCCTCAGAGGAAATACTATGTGGTGTTTTGATGCTAAGGTGATAGGCACCGTTTAAAAAGCCTGAAAAAGACAAGAATCAGTCAGCAAGTAAAATTAAAACACTCCCTTCCCTCCCCAACAAATTTTACTCCTGCAAAAGAAGATTTCGTGTCCCTTCTGATATGCAGAGAGAAGCGCGATGACGCCTGCAAGGACAAGGTCACGGCCACCGTAGGCCAATGTTTCCTCACTGTGGCTGAGGCGAACCTCTCCCTGAAATAACTGAAATAGCTCAGGTAACTCAGTATCCATCTTTGAGATAAGCATTTCCCTGTGTAACAGCTTGAATGCAGCTCTACAAAAATACCAACTGCTGAAAAAAAGGGTATCTGAGCTCTTACTCTGGACAAAGCTGAAATTAGACCTGCCCTGGTAATAAGACTTCTTGCAAGGACAGGTTGATTCATAAATCCTGAATGAGGACAGAGTATGGGATCTGCCCTGTGGATCAGAAAAACTACAGTGTTAGACATTTAAACACAGTGGCCTGATTCCCTGGCAGTGGAGGACTCTGTCAGTCGTTTATGCTGAGCTGCTGTATCTGAGGATCTGAGCCTGCATTTCCTTATACACAAAAACGTTCCTCACTTCTCTGCTGAATCCACTTACATTAACTGCACTTTCTATTATTCTGGCTTTCACATTTGCTAGCACTATTTTATCTTCAAAAGAAATTAAAATATTGATTAAAATATTGTACCTTTTTTTGGCCAGCTTGGATTTCATGTGAACTGTGGATTTAATAAAACTGCATCACTTTATGCTAAAATAAATAACAAAATTGCAGGGGCTGTGAATATGATACATTGTATTTCACATATTTTGGGTAGAGTAGGCCAGTAACCTGGAAAGTGAAATGGACACTTCCTACCAGCAATATTTTCCAGTGATCTCTAACCTCATTAGGCATTCTCAGTACATCCAGAAGAGCAGTGTAAATAAAATACACTGTTTTCTTATGAGCTTTGATGAGCAGATGTTCGGGGTTTTTGTTGATTCATGTCTGGGATGTTTTTAAAACTTTTCTGCTTGTGTTCCATTTCCTGTTGAGGGAATTCAGAATGACCCAGATGAAAAGGGACAATTGTGACTGTGTCTGCCTGGATGCCGCCCAGGCCAGCAGCTGTGCGGTGGCCACTGCAACGCGCCTGACTTGCGGGAGGAGAAATTATGTAATTTGGCGTTTAGGCTAGTTGTGAATTCAGCTCTTGGTGCAGATGAAATACTGCACCTCTATGCATTTCCTATTATCACTCTTGTCTGGTAGCCTGGAAGTGCATTTGAGGATACAAGATAATGCACTTGGTGAACCTCTCTTTTTGCTGTTTGGTGATACATGCACGTGAAGTCCATACACATTTTTAGCAGCAATAAGTAAATAAATCAAAACTGGAATTCTTTCCCTTTCTCAAATGATTTAGAATAGAAATAAATCAATATCTGTTTTTTGTTTTTTGTTTTTTTTTTCTTTTTTATGTCTTCCGTTTCATTCAAACTGGAGTGTTGATGCATTAAAACATATTGATAATTATTTGAAACAAAACTGCACTTTTTCCTCCATGGCAGCCACAGACATAGACTAATTTTAAGTCATATTACATGTTTTTGAATTTTTTCAAGCTAAAAACCTTAATCTGTGACAATTGTGAATGGCACAGATAAAAATAGAAGGCAATGGGATGCTCCCAGGTTCTCAAATAATGTGCAAGGGCTGAAAACGAACCAGGCTTACTGGAATGTACTGATAGAACAGCAAAGTGTGGGAAAAGGAGTAGAAGAAGGTGTAGAAAAAAAGCCAATGCTAAAAGTGATCAAAGAGGAAAAGAAATGCAGAATCAAGGAAATAGATCTGGGCAAATATGTGAAAGCAGGAATGCAGAAGTAGATCCTGAGGTGATTCATCAGATAATGCAGTTGAAGATAATTAAACCTCCCTGCAGCAGTGGAATTGTGAGCAACAAAATAGATAAGCCGAGTTTTGGGAGGCCCTATCAAACAGAGTTTCTGAAGTGACAGAAGATAAAGTTGCTGCAGTTCTATACACAACCCACGATGCAGACATGGGATTAGGAACCCATGACTGGATATTCTGATACAGAGGAGAAAGAAAGTTCCTCTTCTCACAAGGGGAAAAGAACAGTTTTAAAATGAGAAGGGTGCATCAAGTGGGGCTGTTTTGGGGATATTTCACAGAATAATAGAAGTCCTGTGCAGAAAGGCACACTGTGAACATCACCCTTGGCTTCCCACAGAACCCGGACAGGGATTTTCATTCTGCCTCAAGACCAAGAGCATGTAGTTGTATTGGGAAATACCTGGCAGAATGCTTTGCTTATTTAAGGAGAAATCTGATGTGAAATCAATCTAGCACAAGGCACAACTTAAAAGATATATACAATGACATGCTGATCTTTTAAAACTTTTTTTAAAGAAACACTTCAGAGGAAGGATATTCATGTCTCAGTAAAACAATTATTTGATAGAATTAGCTGGGAAATTTTTCTCCAAACTCTGTTTCTTTGAAAAATAAACATCAAAATCCTTTTCATGGGAAAAGGCTAGTTTAGATGAATTTCCTGTTTTGAATAGTTTTGAAACAAAATATTGAAGATGTTGAGACATACTAGCTGAATATTGTAAAAGAAGTTTGGTTTTAAAAAAATGCTTAATGAGAATCAAAATATAAATTAAACAGACAAAAGAAAAGAAAATATAATCTAAAATTACTGCCAGAAGATTTTTCAGTGGTATGATCTGAACTTCTAAGACAAGAAGATTTTTGATATTTAAATGATTTCAACTGTTCTGCATCCAGACAAAGCTAGGAGATATAATTATTATTAGGCATATATATACACACATACATGTACACACATATACAAAATGGTAAAAAGCCATCCACACCATCAACACAAACAAAAAGAGATCCCACCCAAAAATAATTGATAGGTCTGTGCTTGGGATAGTAACTTGTGTTTAAGGGTCAGGTTCATGACCTGCTTTGTACTACTAAATGTAAACTCTGCTTACAATGTAGGTTTGGCAAAGCAGCCTTATTTCACTACCAATAGTTAAAGTTTCTTAAAAGTATTTTGAATAATTTAGACCTATTTGAAACTACCCTTATCACATTAAATAGAGTACTTTGTTTTTTACAGGAAGGATATATTTGAACACAGAGATATCTTAATGCCTTGCTTTTACCTGCTTATTATCTTTATGTGTTCAAGACTTGTTTACTACTGTCCATTTTTTGTAATGTGTACCTACACTTGCCATTTGTTACCTAGTTTTCTTACTCTGAACTCTCTACAAAGGAAAATTAGTTCCAATAGCTTTTATGAAATACAAGACTCTATACGGGACCTTCCAGAGTAACAACCGCCCCATGCTGATTGGGCTCTCTGTTAGGAGAGGAAGATCTAGGATACAAGTCCTTACTCCCCGGACAGTTTCTTTCTTTCTTCCTCAGTGATGGGTTAACATATAATGCATATTTGTTCCAGGGATCTAGACTAGCAACCACAGTTTTGCATTCGCAACTCCTCTCTTTGGCGACACTTTCGTCACTTATTATGCCCAGATCTTCAAAACTACATTAAATGTTCTGTTTGCCATTTGCAGTCCAAGTCAAACTGGAACAAAATGTATGTCCCTTGCCCACAGGAAAACTTCCTGCAGCATCCAGGTGTGCATTAATATTAAAACCCACCAAGGTAGTAGTACAAAAGAGGGATTTTGAGCCCTCAGGATTGAAGGACCCTTTGGTAACTCTCTTTCCAATTGCAAAATGCTAAATACCTCAAACATTCACTGCCATTTTGGTAACAGAAGCAGCCGTTAATGCTATTATCTGTAAATACTAGTGCTGGAAATTCCCTGTACAGAGGCAGAAATAGCATCTGTAGTACTGTGATAAGTAGTCAATCATTTTAAAAGGATCTCTACACTTCCACCTCTCCTTTTGGTTTCGACCAAAGACAAATGATTTGTATAAATATGTATGCAAATAGGATTCAGCTGTAATTAATGAGGGAARTGCCTAAAATACACTCCATTTACAGGCAAAATTCATCTCAAAATAATGAAAATCTGAATACATTGGAATACACATTCTTCACAGAAGCAGAAAATGTAGTCCTAAAATTATAGATTGCATAGATGATACAATGACAGTTCAATCAGCTGAATGAAGAATGTGCAACTCCAGAAATGCTCTTGAACACAAACACAGATTTACTTCACAACGTACTCTAATGCTGAATTACCTTTACTTCCTGCTGCAGCTCCAGCGAAGTAATTTGTACTACATAAGGGATAGGATAAATGTCTCACAAAATATGCCAAGGAGTGATCGTGAAGAAATAAATTAGTCTAATACTGCTTGATTCTTTTTTAAACAATAAGAGCATAAACAATAGAATAGTAGGTTTTGATATTTGTAAGTCTATATTTTGTTTATTTATTTCTATTTTTAAAAAGCCTCCTTTATACTGTATTAAAACTTGGAACATTCATCCACACATAGATAATGCTCTCAAAAGACAAGCTAATTTTTCTAAGTAAAAATGCATTTAGAAACAAATTGGCACAAGTATTTGTTTTACATTCAGTATTAAATTGGCACTATGTCTGGTCTCTGGCAGCATCGACTATACTCCCCTTTGTTTGCTACCGCTCCGTGCTCCAGCACTGAAGCCAACACCTGTGGCCATATAAAAGGCTATGTACAGCAGCTGCAGGACTCAGATGTCCACACTGAAATAAATTTCTAAAGCATAAGCATTTGGATATGCGGCTGGCTTCCTTGTCTGAGTCTTTTCAAGGCCTTCTTTGGAGGTCCACGCTGCTGGATGTTGTATCTATCAACTGTCTGCAAGTGTTATTACTGACCAATGTGTAGTGGTAACATAGGACAGCCTCATACTTAGAAAAGATGCTCTTGGTTATGCTGATGTAAGGCTGCCACAGTCTCTTCACTGAAGATGACAGTTTTTTGCAGGTTTTGTCAATCGTGATACCACTGATATAGATATATGTAAGGAAGGGCAGAGTCTATCCTAAAGATTAATATGAAAGCTAAATATCAGTACACCACAACATGAATTTCGGCTTAAAACTTTGTTCTCTGGAAATAATTTATTTAATCAATGGAAAACATGAATATAAGTCCCATTAGTATGTATATAAATCACTTGCTCTTATTTGGGATCAAATAATCATAAAACCAATTTTTACAGCATACAGTTCCTAACATACAGTATGCAGACCTTTTATTACAGCTTATCCGTATGGGGCAAGTGACTACAATTGCTACTCAGAGCAATATGGACTCACATACTCAGGTACAGCACATACTCAGAAACGTGCTCAGTTACTACTACATAAGAGCAACTGAACTTAACTTTGCTATGCAGACAATATCTAGAGTAAAAATGCCAATACCGGAGTTTTTTTCAGAGAAATTGCTATACTATAAAGTCACTTCCTTTCTTAACTGCAGTATAACTTCCTTGTGTGGAAAAGCTCTTAAATAAATGGAAACAGATATTCAGAATTACAGACTGCACTGTCCTGCTCTCAAGTAAATACAGCATGTGTGTAACAAACAGCTAAAAATGACATGTTTCCATTTAAAGGAATGCGTTACATATGCAGGTAACAACAAATCAACTGTTTGTGCCAGGTTCTGTAAATGGAATTGCTCTGATATCATTAGAACAAGCTATTGGAAGTAGCAATGTTATTTACATTAGGATGTTGGAATATAAAAGCATATAGAAGCTGCAGGCATACTCTTGAGTTATACATGTGCAAACCTGAGATAAATGCTACTGAGAAAAGAACTTAGCTCTAAGGATTCTGCAACACTGTCACAAACAAATCATTAAAAATGTCAAAGCTGATTCAATGGCATGACAACTTGAAAAGCAATATTTAAAATTATCACGAGTCTCTTCTCTTCTCTATGGCATGCACTAACCCAGAATAAAGGAAAGCAAATTCTTCAGACCAGGAATATAATGAGCAGCAGTTTATTTAATGTTTTCTGATTTATATCAGAATTTTATTTAATTTATTAAATGTATTTAATATATATTTCTATGGCATTTGCATATTAGGCTGTGCTGCATATTCTGAGTGTTTAGCTAGATGACCAAAACACCCAGAAAAGTTCTGATGCAGCTTAGTTTGATCCACATCTTACGTGGAATAGCAAAGTCAGGGGACTCATCTGTACACTTGATGATCAGCTTTTGATTTCCATACCTGTATTTTCTGTTAATTTCAACCTTGATCTAATGTTTAATCGTTTCAATCAACAAGAGTACTTTTATTTAGTGAAGCAGTCTGAAAGCTCTTGGAAGATTTTCATATGTAGTGAATTCTGAGCTCATTACACGATGACCATGCTGGTTTACCATTATTGCTTCTCTCTGGTGGTAAGACAAGGGAAAGATGGAACGTCACAGTATCATTACTGATGCTGATGTTAGGATCCAGCTGCATCTTAGTTTCATGTGTGCATTTACTACCTATACTTTCAAGCTGTTGTCGCCTGCTGAGAAGATGAGGACAAGCTGGCACATTGCTGGTATAACTATTCATGAGCTAACACTGGCAAAACAAAATTTGCTGCAAACCAATTATCGATGGATAAAGCACATTGGTCTATTCCATTAAAAACACGGAATTTACTGAGTATAGACAGCAGCAGATCATATGAAGGAGGCTGACAAACTTACTACAGTTTTCTACACTCACTGATATTTGATAAAACAACTTTTTGTCTGTTTTGTGTATCAGTTCAGATTGGCCTGCATGAAATATTACGACGACTTTGGTAAACAACAAACACAGTGGTACTTGGATCCTGATATGTATGACATGATTCACTGCCCATGTAGAGTGTTTGCTGAAGACAAACAGCTTTTTTATCAAATCTAGTGAGGATTTTTTTTCTGTTCACCTACAGTGTAAGTGCCATCCTATTCCTGGGATGTATTTGGGCTACTGAAACTCCAAACCAGTTTGGCCATTGGACTTGATGGAACCACTCTGAAATAGGTAACAGCTGACATGGTGAAAACACCGATGATTTTGATCTCAGCAATTGTAAAGACACAAAATACGGAAAAGTTCAAACCTACAGACCAGATGTTAGAGTAGTCTAATAAACACTACGAGACCAGGTATTGGATGCTGTTTGTTTTCTGGAATACATCATATCAGTATTTCTTCAATGTCATGACAGCACTGATCTTTGTTTCACAAAAGTTTGGCACATAACTGCATGATGCAGGTAAGAACCTTTCATTTTTAGTGGACAGAGTCATGAACTTCTGTTTCTCTTTTATTCTTGGACATTTTGCCAAAGGTCAGTAGGATGAAAAATGGTCATTGTGGGAATCCTTCCAAATTCTTCCTGGTGATCATAATTAAAAAAGGGCCCAATACCAAGTCGATCACTGCAATTGAAGAAAGTCATATCCCCAACACATCTTCTCAACGATCCAGCACATAACTGTTGTTTCTCAGGATTACGTGAAACACCCTGTGACATTCTAGCAGTTTAAGGTAAGAGCGATGTAGGTCTGGGCTTAACAGTGTTATGCAGAAAATAATAACTAAACAGCACGTGGTGGCAAAACCTTTTGGTTTTGGCAGTACTGTGTTGTAAGTTCATATTCAATTTGCTGTTTATTAGCAACGCTTGGTCTTTTTAACTTATTTCACAAATAAGAGCCTTGACTCAGTAATTTTACGCTGATAAACATGTAGGCTATATTTCTATATTACTACTGGCTTTAGTATGCCTAGCTCTTTCAACTGAGCTAACTATTGAAATAACTTTCCAACTTGCTATTATATTATTACTCTTTTCATTATTAAGACATTGACAAATTTGTTCAGAAGGGCAGTAAAAATATCAAGTAAAGCTTGATGTAGGGCCAATTCTTGCAGTTCCTAAATGCCCAGCTAATGATAACTTAACTTATTGAATACCATATTATAATTATAGTCCTTCAACCTGATTTTACAGTGTTTTTATCTAAGTCACTTAGAATGTTTTTCATCTGATTTTTGAATAATAGAACATACTAAATGTTTTACAAAGGCTATATATATAATTGAATAGCAATAATATATTCTTGAAAGTTGCTCCATAGTAGAAAATTATCTTTTCAGGGTCCCAAGTACTGTGAAGAAGCCATTCCCAGTTTCCTAGAGAAATCATGAAAATTACATAAATATAAATCCTTAGCGGACATAAGAGATCATCTGAGGCAGGAATGTAGCAAAGCAGATCACAACTGTAGATATTTTCTAACCTCTTCTTAAAACCTCTAGTGGTAAGAATCCCCACAATCTCCTCAGATTATTCTAACCTTACCGAAACATTTTTCCTAGTAACACCTTAAATCTGCCTTCCTGCAAAATAATTCTAATTCTTGCCTTGAGCTCAGTGGGTACAAAGAAGAATTGGTCTTGGCTCCTTAACAGATCTAGAATAAATCTCAATTCCTGAAGCTTTTTCTCACAGGTCATGATTTTTTTTTTTTTTTTAATATTCTTCCTCTCCTCTGGACCCTTGAAACTTATATATGTGATATCTGTACATGGTGGTCAGTGACCACAGTGCCATTCCAGCAACAGATGCCTGATCCTTGTGCCATGCTCATACCAAATGCCCTTGATATAGCTGTGAACAGTACCCAGTGCTTTCAAAGGGCAAGGAAAAAGTGGTGGGACACAGTGCTGCTACAGTCATGTTCTCTATATGTGCCTTATCCACTCGATCCCATTCCACTTCCTCAGTTTACCGGAAATTTTTGATCTTTTCTGTTGCAGTGGAAATCCCAACACGTGACATAGCAGCATAGCCAGCTGGGAGAGAGCAATATTAATTTCTCACATGCAACATTCTTTTTCCTAAATTTCAAAATAACATTTACTTTATTGGAAACAGTATGGCTTTCTGGACTTATATTATTCTTATGGCTCACCACAACTCCTGAAACATTTCCCATGATACTAGTGCTGAGCCAGTTACTCTGCACTTTTGTGTTTGTAGCTTTGATTCTTYCTTACTAAGTTTACCTTTTGTACCACCTTTATCATATTTCACCTTCTTGATCTATCTATTTAGCAAGATCACTTTGAACTCTGAACCTGTCYTGTATCACTCTTACCTCGGCCAGGCTGGGTACCCACAAATGCTGTTCTCTGTGCTATCATGCAAATTCATACTGGATGTTCACTAGACCAGAGCAAAGACAAATCCCTTGCAACGCACCTGAGACCTCCTCTTACTTTTAAAATGTGTAGTTAATAAAAATTTTGGGGCTATGGTTTCCAATTTTCACGACGCCATGCTATAGTTGAATCTCTTATTTTCTATTTTTTCTGGGAGAGTGTCAGGCATGAGGCAATATCACTGGAGTTACTAATCATGGATACACCAAACCTACTGCTTACTGCTGGGCCAGCTACTCTGCCAAAGGAGAAAATTAGATTAGCCTGATAAACTGATTGTAAATAACCAACTCCATTATCTCCCTCAAAATAAGAGGGAGAGCCATAAACTTCCTGTATCTTTTTTTGCCTTCGCCAGACATCTGGGACACACCTATCCTCCACAAGTCCTCAAAGACAAAAGCTTGAAGATTGCTACTCTATGTACTGCAGGATTAATTCAAACAGGTCATCAGGACTTGTGTAACCCTTCTGCCAGGTTTAGACTGTCATAAAACAGAATGGTTTCAACTTTACAGGGGTTGCTATAAAAACACTATCCAGAAATGTGGGAAAATTAAATTTACCTAGTGCACAGCAAGCTGATTTTCCTCACCTGCAACCATGACTGAGTTGGTTTAATGAACAATATATAATTACAAGGAGCAAAGGAAAAAAAAAAGCATCAACAAGGTACATAAACAGGCTCACATATGATGCCTAATTTCTAGAGGACTATAACTATTTTACAGTCCTTGCCTCTGAGTTAGCCAACTGCTAGGCCAGCTGGTAGCTCTACCCCTCCTGCTACCGCTCTTTAGTCACAGTCAGGGACTGAAAACTCTTGCTGGGAAACACGGTTGAATTCAAATGGCTGCTGAACTTTTGTGAAAGCAGTTTCCAGCTTGCTGGCTGCCATCCTCCCTGGTGTCCCATGCTGCTCTGCAGCCCCTCGACCGCTCTCCACCCTGGGACCCCTCAGCTCTGGGTAATCCCTGCAGTTTTACTAGCAACTTCAGCCATTCCAACTCTCAGTAAGGCTGCACACAATATGGAAAACTAACACCAACCTCTTGTACGCTCGATTCTTGCACCTCTCAGTTCTGTATTGGATATTAGGAAAAATTTCTTCATCAAAAGGGTTGTCAAGCATGGGAACAGGCTGCCCAGGGAAGTGGTTGAGTCACTGTCACTGGAGGTATTTAAAAGACGTGTAGACGTGGTGTTTAGGGACATGGTTTAGTGGTGGACTTGGCAGTTAGGTCAACGGTTGGACTCGATGATCTTAAGGGTCTTTTCCAACCTAAATGATTCTATGATTCTATTCTTAAACAGCTTCTCACACCTCACACAAACTTCTCCAGSCTTCTTCTGTGGTTTCAGGGTCCAACTTTTGCTTTCTGGTGCTAGAAAATATTGTTGTCAACTAGCAAAATCATACTGTAGGCATACCTGCGCTAGGTCAAAAATCCCATGGAATTGCAGAGGCACAGCTCCGTTTGATTGTATGCCTCTTCTTAGAAGAAGTACCTCTCAATCACAATAAAACAATATATATAAACTAAATGTTCTTCTGGTCTACTCATTTGATTCTTTCACTTAAGTCCCTTTAGAGGTGACATCAAATATTAACTGAGCACTTCACCCCTGCTGGACTTCCCTTTCCTCTGGATATCCCAAGGAGGCACGGTCTTCATTTCAGCCCTCTCCCACTACGCTTTGTGTAACTCGAGTCAGTGTTCTTCAGCCTGCTTTTTCCCTGTCCCGTCTGTGTTCCTGCCACTTTGCTGTTAATATTAATTGTATTAAGCACCAGGTCATAATTAAACCTTTTTATGGAAGGAGGGTAAGAGAAAGAAGAAGGTATCGAAACAAAAGGACCCTTGAGGCTTTAGCCTTCTGTGTCACTCTTTACTTGCTCACTTTCCCTGTTAAATGATGAGCTGAATTTTCCTTCATCTTTCTCTTAGGTCTAACGTCTTTTGCAAAACCTGTTCTCCTTTCCTGTAACATCCCCTGCTAGATCCAATTCATTTTGTATCTTTGCCATTCTTCCTAGTATCTTCATCCTGTCACAGGACAGTGATTTTCCAGACTGTGAGTTTGGCAGAACATCAGAAAGGGAGATTTAACATAATAGCTGAAGCCACCACCTCATCAGAGTTTGTGAGCTCCAAACTACTCCATGGTGTAAACCCAAGTGCGGTACGTGGGAATGACTTGGAGAGATGCAAGAAAAGTGCATTCCGGACCTGAACTGAAATGCTAACATAGATGCCCCCAGTAGCAAAGAGACTGGGGTTCTGCACGGAGCTGAGGGGCTGTCAAAGAGATGAATGGAGTGATACAGCAGAGAAACCTACCTTAATAATAGGATTTAATTGTTCACCCCCTCAGAGTGAGCAGCAACTGAGCCGCATGCAACAGAGCCAAGAAGCAAGCAGGATGGAAAGGCCAGGAAAGCAGGTCTGAAAACAACATGCATTTGCCCACCACAGCACATCACCACCACTGCTGAAGGTTTGCCTAAGTTTATTCTGTCATACCACCTTCTGCCAAGGACTTCTGCCTTTTACAATATTGATAGCTGCTAAATGCTGCCTTCTTCACAAACAGCTACTGTGTCTGTCTGGAATTTATGCTTATTGCTTACCTTCCCCCATAAGAGTTAATTTATAGCCTCCTGGTTAAGCTGCAAAGATCAACTTGCAAGCCCAGTATCAAAACCAAAAGGCTAAGGGGGTTCCCTTTCCTTCAGTTTGGTTGGATGGAGCTGCTCAGAGAAACAGGGAAACATCTGGCATGTAAAGGAAGGATCTTTGGCAAAAATGTGGACAAGGTTAAGTTCTGGCCTCACTGACAGAGACCCTATGACTCAACATCAATGATTTTTTTTTTTTCCCCAGTTACACTGATAGTAAGAGACGATACTTACTTTTTTGTTATCACATCTCAGCTCCACATTAAAAATTTCTATTGTGGAATGGTAGTGAAAATTATTCAGCCATGATGTATCTTTACAGTCATCTTAATACCTAAAGATACATTGAATCTTATTTTCTTCTGCATTAAACTGAGTCACAAGACCTATTCAGAATTTGAGAGACTACCCAATGTAGCACCTCTTGCATCCAAGCTGGCAAATGTCATCTCTTTGACAAAAAGACACACTGATGAGTTCAGAGTTGCTGAGTTCAGTGCCATAAGAATCATTTATTAACCACAGTGTTATAGATGATGTTCTGAAACTGCCCTTGGTGTGATATTGCATGCTTAAAAATGATGTCTCCATCTAATTAAGCATGTGAATTTAGATGAGAAAGGTGACTGCAGGTTGTGCACTTCTTCTCTTTAACAATTTTTTGAACTTGTAGGATCACATCTGTAATTATGTGCTTGTTTTCTTGTTACCCATAACTATGTCTTGAGTAGGAATACTTTTAATTTTGCTAATTTCTTCTCTTTCCAGTCATCTAATACATTCTATAATGCTTCCCAGAACTTCCTTTGTAGATCCAGCAAACATTAAAAAAATCTTTAACGAAAAAAAACCCCACAATTATGGAACAATACAAACCCTTTCATTTTGTTCCATTACTCATTTTGATTTAAATTCAGGTATTTAGGCAGTATGTCAAGCTAAAAACTCACTAAAATTTAGTGCTTGTATATATGAGAAAATTGACTTCTATAGCCATAATCAAATAATTAAACAGATTTAGTTAGGTCGGTATAATTCCCGATTTCTACTGCAGAGTAATTATACTGGAATAAAGCCACTTTAATTCCAGAATAGACTGTCCACATGGGGAGCTATATTGAAACAGCTGTAGTAAAATAATTATTTGACTACAGCTATGCCGCTCGCTTCCCCCCTGAAAGCAAGCCATCAACATAAAAATCTTGCCTCTTTCACAGAAGCTCAGCCATGTTGGCTCAGTCCTATTCCATAAACAAAGGCAAAGGGCTTTGCCAGCAGAGTGAACACATGATGTGGAGAACAGGAGATTTTACTTCTCAATTCAGCATTGAGTGGTGAGGCGCAGCGAGGCACTTGCAGTTTTTTACCACTTAAAAGGTTCTGAGGTGCTCTGGGATGTGGAATGGAGAATGTGAATAGAAAGTGTAGCCTTCTGTGTAATGCGCTATATATTTTATAGAAGTGTAGTCCATCACAGAGATAACTCCAGATGAAAGGAGTAGGAGATGGGCTACTGCAGCACTCTCTCCCTCTGCTGCCCCATGGATTCCTCTCACCTGGCAGGTATTGCCTCTTACCTCCACTCCTCTACTGCAGCCTGAGGGCCTCACACTGAGCAAGCCTCTCTCTGCCTTGACCTTCCAAAGCATGGAATCCCCAAGGGGCTCACTCACGTCTCAGCTTACAGCAATGCAGGTGCAGAGAAGTGGCTCATCCTCTCTACTTCTTTGTACTGCTGTCATTTATGAAGTAAGTTGAAGAGTGAACAGAGCTGTAAAATTCTGCTTATTGAACTGTGTCTTTGTTTCACTAACATTAGTTAAAATGTTTTAGTATTCTAGACTTAAAGCACAGGCTTCAGCTGGTCAATTACATACTATGTGCATCCAATATCCAATATTTGCAGACGAAGGAATTCTTCCTTCAGCCACACAGCTACTCAGTCAGAGGTATTTCACCTCAAAGGCCCTTTAAAGTTTGACTCCCCAAGCTCTCAATACGATATAAAAATGCACAGTTCTTGCAAAAGTCATTTGAACTAAAAAGATAAGAAAGCTGGGTCACAACTCACCTCGATCTGTGTCATACAGGAAGACAAAGCGGTTCCATTCATAATGATCCAGCAAGCTCAAGAGGGCTCCCCGCAGAGATGGCCGCAGCTGCAGCACAAACTGACTCTCACCCTCCGTGGGGAAACTCGGCGTGATGAGGGAGATGTGCAAGGCGCTGCAGAATGAGGTCAAGGTATGTACTGATCTCTTATCATATAGTCCAAAAATGGCAAAAACTCCTCTAGAATACTGGGAGCAAACTGGAAGGAAAAAAAAAACAGAGTTCAGCTAGTGACAAAATCTGTAAAGATGTACTTATATATTCCAACATCCCCAAATTTTTAATTTGAAGATTTCCATTTCCGCCTGTATTTAACTATACAAAATTTTCACATGTGTTTCATTCTGGAAACCAATAAATAAATAGGTAAATAACATTTTGTCACTTTTGGATCCTATTCATAGAACATTATATTATCTACAGTGTTTTTACTCTAAAATAAAATAYTAAAAAAATGACATATTTTTGCACACCAGTGAAAAGTCAACATATGCTGTTTTAACCATAGCTCTGCATATTATCAGGCATTGATCATTTCCATTACCTTAAACAGAAAAGTGTTCACATTTTAAAATGTGAAAATTATCACAAAAATGTTACTGACCTCATAAGTGAAATTTGAACATTTTGAATTGTAACAATGTAGAACCTTCACTCCCTTCTAAGCAGGGAGCCCTTGTGCTACATCAAAACTCTACTACAGACACGGAGTAAAAACCTGCTTCATGAATAATGTYCTTGACTTTAAGAGAGCAGTTGAAGGAAAACGTAGTAAGTCAATGTGACCAGACTTTTGCCCCAAACCTTTTATTTCTACTCTGTGCCAACCTCAAAACCAGAAAACAAATGACCTGCATATATATTCTGAGTTTTGATTTGCTCTTGAACTCATTTAAGACATAGAGAAAGACTTTTATTGATTTCAGCAGACTGGATAAGGGCTTTACTGATCTATGCACATAAAAGCAGGCATAAGGGTATTTTTTTGAGAAAATACTGCCTTTCTAGCAACTCATAAAGGGCCCAATGAAAAACGTTGCACTTTTTTTGAAGTACAAAACAACTTATTAGAAACTGTGTGATCATTAATAGTGTTACCCATCCTAGAATCACAGAAAATGGAGAAAGGAACAGTCAGTTAAGGGATCATCRTATCCATTTTCTCCTAAGTATGTATTTCCTAAGCTCTCCTGTTCCAGATCATCTCTCCTTACAACCCATTCTTACATGTAGCCTAAACATGGGAAAACCTAAGTCACACCCTTTTAACTGGACGATGGCCTCCTCTCTTCTAGCCTGGAGGTCCCAGTCATCCTGTCAGAGYGGCACAGTCAGGGTACAGAGTACACACTTAGCAAATGGGCTGATTCAAACCAGTTCAGCTTTAATTCTTTCATATTACATTTACTGCATAAAGAGCAAAAAATACAAATTGTGCATTTTTCTCCTTAGACTTGGGTGATCTATCCAGTTCTGATGCGAGAACTGGAGTAAGCGGCTTGAGGGCAGTTCTGTGATTTTATGTGCTGCCCCACTGTTACAGCCCCCAACCTAAGGATTTTCATAGCCAGATTATATATAAATAAAGCTTTTTAAAAAGCTTTCTTCCTTCCCCTAAGTTCCCCTTCAATATGTTGATACACAGCTCTTACAAACCCTCTTAGTGTTTTCTTTGCTGGACCACACACCACACACTCTCCTAGACCCATCAAATGACTGGCTTGCCATTCCACTAATCATCCTAAAAGGTGTTGTTCTGTGCTTTTCCACTTTCATGTCATCTTTCTTGAACACAGATGACCAACATGTTTAGAATTTCAGTTGAAGCCTTTCTGCTTCTTTTTACATTACTTCCCCATCTCTACTGTAAAATACCTCTGCTGACATATCCAAAGATCACACTGCGTTTTTCTAAATCTGAACCTCAGTGATGGCTGATGATCATCTCGGGATCAAAATTCTGCTCCTTCTTCCTTCCGGGCCATTTCCAAATGATGATTTTGTGCTTATAGCATAATATTTTTATTAGTCACTGTTATTCATTTTCCATTATGTCATATCTATTACCGTACTCCTCAAAATTATTTACTTCCACAGTTACATTCTTAGCCTGCTCTGAACTTTTATCAATGTCTGTATCTGCCTCACTAGCAAATTCCATCAGGGTACTCTGACTTTTTATCTCTGTGTCTACTGTAAAATCAGTCTCTTAGTATCTTCCTCCTGTAGCTATGCTTCTCTAGCCCAGTACCTCCTCTTCTACCAGCATTTGTTGCCATCTTCCCCTTAGTTTCATGCCTACCTTTTAACTCTCCTGTTTGCCTCTATTTTCATAAATCACTTCTCTTAGGAGCATGTCTATTTTACTTCATTCTCTTGGCAATTGGAAGATAGGGATTAATCCCACACTTTCTACCTTAATAACTTCTGGTGGCATTTTATGCCATTTTCTGTCTATAGCCATATTTTAAAGCTTTCTTTCCATCAAAATCTATTGATGTCAAGCTGCTAGGTCCCATGGCTGCCAGATTCTATGTCCCCCTTTCAAAATAGGTATTATATTTCCTATTCACTGGTCATATGTATCACAACTCATTTAACAGCTCTACTAAGAAGCACTTGTTATTGCATTTGCCCTGCAGTAAACCAATTCTTTAAGAACCACGGAAGAAAGAGGTGATTTCCCTATTCCCCTTAGCCATCACGCCTCTTCTAAGGTCAACGTCCTCCTTGAGTGAAAATCAATGTGAAGTATCTATTAGTTTTACGTCTCTAACCAGATTTTCCTGTTTTTCTGTCCCATCATCAATATATAACAGCTCCAATTATTTTTGTATTTCCTGTCTTTGTATTTAAAGATGTAAATGTCCTTCTACTGCTGTTTTAATGTCCTTTGCAAGTTCCAGTTTTCACTGGCAGCCCTAACTTAGGCTCTCATTTCTGCAACAAATGTCCTCTATACCTCCTGATTTCTTCAACACAATCTTTCTTACTAATTACCCTTTTTAAACAATTGTTTCTTATATCTTTCTTGTATAATTATTCATTCAGTTCTGCAGTCACATCCTGCCTGATACGTTCCCCTGCAAAGGGATTTCTCAGTGTTTTACAAGTGTTATTGTGTGGAAATGGCAGGCCTCCTCTATTTTCAAACACAGTCCAGTTAACTTTGCCAACTAAAATAGCTGAATGTAAACCTTGTGTATGTAAGTGGTAGTTACTTAATTTGTTTTCTGTTTAGAGAAAACCCTTGTTAAGTCCCTGCATTGCCTTACTTCTTTGCAGTTTTACATGGGCAAAGGGTACTTTTTGTAATGCATGGTCCATACAGTAGGATTCTACATGATGAAAATTTCAAGAAATCAATGTCAAGCTGTGAAATTGTACACTTAGTGAAGTTAAAGCTCAAATTCATGGAGGATGGAGGAAAAAAAGAGAGAGAGAGAAGTCAAACTTGAAATTTCATTAAATAACATGACATGACCCTAAAATACTTTTAACCCCTGTGAACTTCATGAAGTTCAACAAGGCCAAGTGCAAGGTCCTGCACATGGGTCGGGGCAATCCCAAGCACAAGTACAGGCTGGGCAGAGAATGGATTGAGAGCAGCCCTGAGGAGAAGGACTTGGGGGTGTTGGTTGATGAGAAGCTCAACATGACATGGCAATGTGCGCTTACAGTCCAGAAAGCCAATCGTACCCTGGGCTGCATCAAAAGAAGTGTGGCCAGCAGGTCAAAGGAGGTGATTCTCCCCCTCTACTCCCCTCTCCTGAGACCCCACCTGGAGTACTGTATTCAGCTCTGGGGCCCCCAACATAGGAAGGACATGGGCCTGTTGGAGCGGGTCCAGAGGAGAGCCACGAAGATGKCTGGAGCACCTCTCCTATGAAGAAAGGCTGAGAGGAGAGAGTTGGGGTTGTTCAGCCTGGAGAAGAGAAGGCTCCGGGGAGACCTTATAGCAGCCTTCCAGTACCTAAAGGGGGCCTACAAGAAAGCTGGAGAGGGACTTTTTACAAGGGCATGTAGTGATAGGACAAGGGGTAATGGCTTTACACTGAAAGAAGGTAGATTTAGTTTAGATACAAGGAAGAAATTCTTCACTATGAGGGTGGTGAGGCAGGTGGAGCAGGCTGCCCAGGGAAGCTGTGGATGCCTCATCCCTGGAAGTGTTCAAGGCCAGGCTGGATGGGGCTTTGAGCAACCTGGTCTAGTGGAAGGTGTCCCTGACTGTGCCAGGGGGGTTGGGACTAGATGATCTTCAAAGTCCCTTCCAACCCAAACCATTCTATGATTCTATGATTCTATGATGATTCTAACTAAAAATAACAGAATAATAATTCTTCGTGTTTTCAAAGCAAACTATCCTTGGCACAGCCTAGATCCAAATGCAATAAAACATTATCTGACTATCATTAAAGTCCTGAAATAACCAATCCAAGAAAACTTGTGCTGCTATACTCGAGATCAAGACTGGGAAGTTATTGAATAGTGTCCTTCTTTGCTCCTTGATAAGAAAAAATGCTAAGATGAAGGTTATGAGAAATTTTTCTTACTCAGTACAATACCCACAGAGAGTAAAAATGCCTGTGACACTAYGGAGATTAGGCTTAAACATATGCAGAGATGCTGCAATGCTCCTGAATCAATTTTACAGCAATCAGCAGCGACCACAAAAATCAGCAAAACCATGAGGATTTGCATTCTGACTCACTACTGTTCTCAGAAAATGCCTCCAGGCAAACATGACTACCTGGATTTCCCAATTCTTTATCTATTTCTCTTACACTTCTAAAGGCATTTTACTTATTATAAATGGACTAAATTATGCTTGGTAAAACACAGTCTCTTATTAGCATTCTAAGAAAATTTTGTTCAAGACTTTTTGCTCCATAAATATAAAGCAGTGACAAATGCACTTTCATGAGCATACTTTGAAATATATTGAATAATAATTTGTCTTTAAACCAGACATCTCTTCATAGCTGACAACTTAATTCCAGTATTACACATATGATTTTCTCCTGCAAATTTTGCAGTGCCATCGGTCTTACCAAAGATAAGATGAATGTGGAGGTCAGACTCCCGAGAAGACATTGCAATGCACCTTAAATAGTCAAGATAATGTTATTGCAGTAGCTGTAATATGAGTTAGATACGTACTATTCTAGCAGATTGAACTATGTGATAGTACTATCACCTTAAAAGAATAGGTGACTCACGGGACCTTCAGTTAAAAAAAGAAATCATAATGCCAAAATAGCAAAAATGGTATGCTGCAGGGTTTACTGAGACACACAGTCAAGCCACATGTGGTCTTCTTTCTCTGTGAGAGAAAGACTTCCCAAAGTCTCTGTTATTGTTGTAAAGACAAGTCCCACACTTCAAACAAAATAGTTTCTTGAAAAACAAAAAGTAAAAAATCCCAACTTCTTCTTATTCACTGATTTCCAGAAGTCATACCCGTATATTTTAAATCCTCTAAACAGGCACAGGGGAAGTCAGAGTCCAAATACAGCTGTAACCATAACCATGAAAACGACACAGAAGAGGTCAAGTGAAAGTTTGTGAGAAATGTGTATGTACAAATACACATACATATACATACCTGCACACATATTTACATGATATTGGTCTTGTTCTATTATTTGGTCACACCCAAAAGTTTTAGAATTTCATCAAGAGACAAATAAAACACTACCCTAACAATATATTTACAAAATGAAGTCCGATAAGCAGAGCACAGCTGGTCTGCCAACGGCATTAGTTTTGCTCGGCAGCCTATACGGTACCATACAGGTAGAAGTCTGGAAGACCCACAGTCTAACACAGAAGTAACATGGTAGATCTTACTTCAGAGCCATGACTCACAGACCATGAGTCTTCCAGGACACAAGCTCTGGAACGAGCATTTTAAAATGCTTTTCCCTAGGTTTTAGGTTCCTATGTAGGGAGCCCTGGCACAGCTGGCTGTTACAGATATATTGACAGGCCCACTGATCTGCCATGAACTCACAAACTGTGGAAGCACCAAAATTGAAAGACTCAGAGCAGTTTGCATTATGGAAGTTTTCCAGATATGACGACAGTCTTTCATTGCTGTCTCTTCATGTCCTCCTATGCTTTGGAGATCCAAACGGAGAATGGGGATTGTGCTCAGTCCATAACAACTTGTCTCTGCTGCTCCCTCCTCCTCACACTGTTCCCCTAATCGAGTGTGGGGTCCCCCCATGGGATACAGTCCTTCACGAATGGCTCCAACATGGGTCCTTCCCATGGGCTGCAGTTCTTCAAGAATTGCTACACCGTAGGTACTCTCCATGGGGTACAGTCCTTCAGGAAAAGACTGCTCCAGCGTGAGTCCGCCACAGACTACAGTTCCTGCCAGAAAACCTGTTCCTGCGTGGGCTCCTCTCCATGGGCCATAGCTCCTGCCAGAAGCCTGCTCTGGTGTGGGCTCTCCACAGGCTGCAGCTTCCTTAAGGGCACATCTACCTGCTGCAGCATGCGGTCCTCCATGGGCTGCAGAGTGGATATCTGCTCCACCATGGTCCTCCRTGGGCTGCAGGGGGACAACCTGTGTCACTGTGGTCTTCTCCATGGGCTGCAGGGGAATCTCTGCTCCGGCACCTGCAGTACATCCTCCCCCTCCTTCTTCACCAACCTGGGTGTCTGCAGGGTTTTTTCTCTCACGTTTTCTCACTCCTCTCTCTCRCTGCTCCTATGCAGTGTTTTTTACCGTTTCTTAAATATGTTATTACAGAGGCACCACAGCGTCGCTGATGGGCTCATCTTTGGCCAGCAGTGGGTCCGTTTTAGAGCCAGCTGAAAACTGGCTCTGTCCAACATGGGGGTGGCCCCAGCATCCTCTCACAGAGGCCACCCCTGCAGCCCCCTCCACAACCAAAACCTGTCCACAGAAAGCCAATACACCTAGTAAACTCCAGAAAGCAATAAATTTCAAAAATATATATAAGGAGTTACATTTGCTTGTCACCACAATAGTATATGAAGGCTTTCATTTGAGGAGTGCCTGCAATGCTGTCAGTGATCCATGTCCTCACAGATCACAGTCATATACTCTCTATTTTGTTCAGCTGCTGTGCACCTGTATTTGCCAGCACTGTAAGTACTGGGCRAATTTTCTCAACCTAAATAACTCCTTCCAAGAGGAACAGCCTCACCATATGGAGATGGAAGCTCTACAAGTGAGATGAAACACAGAAGGGAGAATCATTGAATCTAAATAAGGACCTGCCTCCCAAGGTCAAATGATTTATCAGCTTATACATGTGAAAGCTCCAACACTTGAGACAAGATTAAGTAATATTTCTAAACCAGCTTTGAGATTAGAGTTTCCTGTTAAAATGTCAAATCATGTTTCTGTTCATTTTGCACAGAACATCCCAACACTCTCTTTCTCCTCTGTGCTCCCTGATCTACCTCCTCCTGATCACTCCACTGACCTCCACCTCCTGGAAGAGGATGCAAGGCCAGTCAGAGCTCTAGAATTACAAGACAAGTGATCTAAATTCATCCCCATGTAGTTTTCAGCTATCTTGCACGCAAATCCAGTAAAAATTTGATACAAATATGCTCTTCCTCTGGGTTGTGTTTGAGACTGCTGATTTTATACTAAATTATGCTGTTGCATTAAGAAAAATTCCCAGCACTGAGACCAACTTAATGAGGTACCTTCATGAATTAAATCACCGATGTAAGATGACAAATAGGATTATAAAAGAGAAAACTGTGTTACATAAAATGGGTAGATGAAAAACATTATAGATGTATTAGGACCAGTTTACTACTATCTTAAGAATTGTCTCAAATAGAAAAAGATATTTCTAAATATTGCTATCCAAAAAAGGGGAAAAGGGAAACAAGGAGTTTCTTACAAATTATATGGTTAGATTTTTTGTGTCTAATGAAACAAGCACCCCTCACAACCGTATTCATTTTCTATTTATAGACCCTGAACCCTCTAAATCATCATCTACCTTTGCCTTTTGATCACAAACTTCTTCAAGCAAAAGAATTATCTTCCCCTGCATTCAGGAGCCATGCATCACACTTTGGGTAGCACCATGCCTAAAGCGTTATAACTGAAAATAATATCACATTATTAGTTTAACTAAAATCAGTTTATTGCTCTACAATTTAAAACAGTATTAATGATAGAGGTGAACAAAAATAGACTAAATTAGTATTTTTCCATTTAAAAAAAAAAWTGAATCACAAACATTACCCCCTCAAATATTTATTCCTCTCAAACTTTTATCCTCCTATTATATTACTGCATAATGAGAATTCTGGTATGTTGGGCACTGATCCTCTGAAACTAAATTCATACTCTGGAGCAAATCACTTCACATTCCCATGTCTCAGTTCTCAACGGTTCAACTGTCTGGTCTATTTTGGACTATAAGCACTTGACAGGAAGGCCAGTCTCCTATTAGATGTCTGTAAAAAGTTCAGCACAATGGTCCAACTGTCTCAGCTGTGGCTTCTGAGTGCTACCCCAATGTGTATAAACGTTACACGTAATGGACCTTTATGTTGCAATTCTATAGTAAATTCTGGAACCCTAAAAACACATAAGCACTTGTCCTAAAGGTCAGTGTGTTTAGTTGCATGCATAGAATTAAGCACGTACTAAAGAGTGTGCAGGAGTATTTATCTGGAGATCAACAGGTGGATCCATCAAACTTGAGGCACAGAAAATTCACAAGTGTCTTTTACATTTAACCCACAACAATGGGTTACTTCTAGTACTCTATAAGTGACTTGCCAGCTCATTTTAAAATACTCTCCTAGGAACAATGAAAACCTTGGTTTAATGTGCTAGATCAAATGGTAATTTGGGAAATGCAGTTTTGTTTGTGCAACTGCAGATGTGAGAACACATTGCAAAGCAAGATACAAACTTGTTACATCTTTTAATTAATAATTAAGTTTCCAGAAACAATTTTTGTGGATTGTCTCTAAAAGAGTATTTCTGCTCAAAGTCAATTCCTGAAACAATAGCAGGAAGTGATAGTGCATTTCTTGCCTATTGAATGGAAAATGGAATTGAATTAGCTTAATTAACATACACAGTATTTTCTTCTTTTAAAAGCAATTTGAGCATTGTAATATAGTATTTTGTGCGCAATGTCTTATACCAGATCACTAAGTTACAGAACATTACCTTTAGAAGGTTACCCTGATGCCCAAAATAACAGAAAAGAGAGGGCCATAGAGACCTGACAAGACTGACTTGTAGATCCAACTGCTGAAGTCTTCTCCATGCTTCATATGGAGCAAGCTTTGCTCTTCACAAATTAATACATTGATTAAAGTTTCCTCCAAGCCAATCCCAAAAGAATTTGTGAAAGTAGGGTGTGTGTCTTTGTATGTATATGCGCGTGCAGGGAGAGTGGAAGGGACTGTCTCACCTGATTCTTACCACCTGAAAGTCAAGGTTTTAAATTCTTCTTTTTTTTTTTTGCCTGTCTCTAAAACAGAAAAAGGTATATTCAGAAGACAGATCATCCCAGCTTAAGATGGATGATAAATTAAGTGTACTGATTCATCCACTAGAGGTACCTATCTCTTTTGGCTGTAAAAGGAGACTACGCAACTATAAAAGACTTGGCACCTACATTTAGATAGCTACATTTAAAAATTGTTTAAAAAAGTCTCACTTGAGGAAACATCTCTCTGTGTTTTTCTCCCCTGTCCATCTCTAGATTCAGTGCGATTTGGAGCTGCCCTTCTCTGAGGCCCTTCTCATACAACAGGCACAGATCCCTCCCAGCCAGGGGCTGCAGGTATTTCTCAGATACAGACCATGTATCTCTATCTTCCTGAAGAGTGCTGACAACTCTCATTTCTTGATGGAGAACACAAAGTAGCTTGGCCTTTCATAAACTTCTATGAGGAAAACTGCTTTAATTTTTAARTACTTTCCATCTGAAAACTTCTGCACCACTAAAGTATTTTACTTTCATTAATATATAATTCCAAATAATTTAAATCCAATGGAACATTTTTACACAACAAGAAAACATTTTCCACTGGGTTTATTTATAAAATTTCTGTTTCTACTGTGCCTTGGCTAATCTCTTTGATAGAACTCCCCTCATGAATTTCACATTTGCTGAACGCTAACAAATCTTTTCTCATTTTTAAAAGTACTTTACAGCTCCCTCTGCAATAAATTATCCAGTCTTTGTGCCTTTGTCCTCCAGTCCTGTGCACTCCATGGATCTGGTATTTATAGCTGTCTGGCAATGCACATACACGTGCATTTCCCTAACTCTGCCAAAACTTTCTCTTTGAATGCTCTCCCATAGAGAATCCACATGCAGCATTTACCTTTCATAGTCATATGAATGAGAATCCACATTGGTACAGAAGTTCTTTTTTGGCTGTTTTTAAAAACTGATAAAAATATCAGTACCACGTGAGACTGCCAGGCTTTTCAAAACCAGAGAAGTTTTTAAAAAAGTTAAACAGGAAGGTTTTGGTAGAAAGTTCCCACGAAGCCGGCAGGTTTTCTCAAGGACAAAATGTCTACGGTTAACTCTTCTTTCTTTTCCTCCTTCAGGATAGAAGCTTAGAGAGGCATAACAGATTGCACGGAAATTAGACTGGACTACAGTAAAAAACTGGCTTAAGGAATCAATGACAAAACTTCCAGTTGCTCAACTGAGGTTAACATTTCAACTCAGATACTCATGTGGTGGTTAGAGATCTTCTTGCAAAATCGTATCACCTCTTCAGTTTGCTAGCTGAGGGAAAGCTCATCCTCATTAGATGAATATCTAGAGAAATCATGTTTTATAACTTATCTAGATTGCCTGTGTGATCAACATTTTTTGCTTCTGTGATTAAACATTTTTTGCTGTTCTTGGATTGATTCATTTCCTTATGAGACATATTATTCCCTTCAGTTCAAATTTGAACTTCATCCAAACATTCCTTTGCAGAGAAAACAAATCTCTTTGCAGCTTGTTTTTCCCCCCAAAATGTAAGATTTTATAAAACCTGCCCCCATATCCCATTTTAATGAAACAGAACAAAGAGAAGTCTGCATTTTGTTTTAAGAAGTAATCCTTTGATGGCCCAATTCTCTACAGCATTAGCTTTCTTTTTTCTTCTTATCTTGAAAAGGGAGAAAATGGGCACATTTAAACAGACATTTTTCTTTCCAGAAGAAACAGAACTGAAAAAAAAAAGTACAATTTTAAATAGGAGGGTATGTTATAAAATGGGCAGTTGATTACCTAAAAATAGCTTTTTATACATAGCTATGTAATCACAGATTTTTCTTATGCAAAAGAAGAACTGTTTGTAGTTTTCAGAAAAAAATAGCAACAATATTTTTTTTCTTCATTTTGGAGAAATACATGCTAATTTTGCAGTACTCCTGCCAGCAAAACTGTCATTGATGGGAATTAACTGAATTTCACAGGAGATATGAGAGGTGGAGCCATACAGTATGGCTCCTGACCTAAATTGTTTTGATGGATGCATTATCATCATTTATACCTCACACTTTGAACCAATGGTGCTTCTTTATGTCAAACCTTGTGTTCTAATTTAACTGAACTGAAACAAAACATGAACTCTGCTGTAATTTGAGGAAGCTCAAGTAAAGCRTTTTTTAAAGCGTCAGGGAAGTTTGGTACTAAACATCCGTGTGACTTTAAAAGGGGACTAGTCATCTAACTGCTCCCTCTGACTTAGGAAATGTCTCCCCAGATCTCTGAAACATCTGGGGAAAGGAAGGAAAGGAAGGCAGGAAATCATGAAAGATGTGACTAACTTGGTCCTGCACGAAGATGAAGGTCCTTAGGTGGTTGTCATTCAAACTTGAATGGAGATGGGGTTTTTTGTCTGGTTTGTAGTTCTATTTTTAGAATTAAAGCCCGTCCTGAGGGGAGTGATGCCATCTGATCCATCGCTGGAACTCTATTTTTCTTTCACTGGTGAGTCTGTCTCCCAACTTCTTATTCTTCCACCTTAATCTTCCAGCCAACACGGGTTGCCCACTGAGGGTGCAATGCTTTCTGTCCAGTCCAGGCTTTTGAATGTTGGCAGGGGCGAGGCTGGGATTTTTGCTACTTTCTTCCTTCAGTAACAGATTTCACACCATCAAGAGTCCCCTTACTAGCAACTTAAATCATTGCCTACTTTGATTCATGCTATTGCACAAGGATATAACCTTAAATAATTCTTCTTACTTTGCTGTTTACCATTTAGAACGAATGAAGCCATGGATTCCTTTTGGCCTCAGTAAGATCAACAGACATTCACCACACCATGTTGATTAAATAACATTAAATACAACATTGCTTCCTTGGCCACTCTTATATCTAAGTATCTTTGAAAGAGCCAGAAAACATGGTTTCTAATTTTTTAAAATAATGTTAATGTTAAGAGGATATATGTGATGAAAATCTCATCTGTTTTTCCCAATTTCCCATGGGTTAATAAAAGCTATTATCTAATTACATACACCCTAACTTGAAAAAAAACTTTTCAGTTATTTTCTGGTCACAATTGGGACTTCCATAAGAAGAGTTTCTGAATTCTTTTGATAAAATCTGTTGTTTGTCCTTTCCTTTCCTTCCTTCCCTTTGATGGTATGAAGCAGAATCTGAAACTAGTATTACTGTCAGATAAATGGAACACGGTATCACATAATGAGATTATATACAACTTGGTCAGAGAGAAAAAACTCCTCACAAGGTCTAGAAACAAAATTCTGCCGCTGCCTTCTGCAGTCCATGACTGTATATTGACAGAACAGCAGTTGCTGACAAAGTGCACAGGGCTCTGCTGAAGCTGTTCCCCAATCAGGGGGTGCCTTCTGAGCTATCATTTCAGGGATCAAGATATATGAAGTACCAATTGTTCTATTAGTCTTCTCACATTTGAGAACCTTGGTTTTATTTATAGTGGATAAGAGATTTCCATGCTTCCATGATTCTTCTTCTGTGTCATAGTGCAAGTGTGTTCTGATGAGTAAATAACTTTTAAAAATAATGTGAAATTTACTTTGCCATGTACATCCAAAATGTACTTTTTGGTTGTTTGGGTTGTTTCTTCTTACACATCACCATTGGTAATAATGGCTTTCCCAGAACACTTAGGTGCTTCTGACAGCCTAGAATTACCCCATAAATTGTGTGATCTTATTGTTTTTACTGTTTTTCCTAGCCTTGATCTAATGAACTGGCAAATGGTATCTGGAGAGATAGACACAGTCTAAGTGAAAGGCAAGGAGTTGGTAAATTTTCACTCTAACTCCCATTTTAATTTCCACTAGCTATAGACTTGTCACTTAGCTTTTCTGAGTTTTCCAATCTGAAAACCAAAGATTCTAACACTTAAGTTCTTCACATAGTTGGAGTAATGAATAAAATCTTTTCAAAGAATTACTAAGATGAATGTAGTTACCCTTATTATACATCCCTTATTATCCATACCCTTATTATCGTGTTCAGCAAGAATTCTCTGAGATTTCTTTCATCGTTCTGTACTTCACACTTCAGCCCTCCCTCAAACATCCTAGGCATTATTACTCTTAACTTCACAAAAACAAAGCCATACCAAGAGATTTTCTCTCCTGCTCTTCCCAGAAATTTGGGTCTTAGCCTGATTGGGTGACTATATATATCTGGGAATTACAGTTACTTAAGACATCTCACACCGACATCTTAAACAGACTGTGTTTTCATTACTTGTACTTGTTCCTTTATGTTGCCTTGTTGTTTTGATCATCTCACTGCACTGAAGTTTTTTCAGCATCTTGTAGCTTGCCTGTTTTCCCCAGATAATGCTGTGATCATAGCTAAGGGATTTTTCAGATGTAGATTCTGCTTACTATGGACATGTCATGTCAAAATGACATTAGGGAATTACTGTCTGTGGAGGGCCAAAAGTCTAAAGCTTAAGAAACCCTGAGCTATCTCTTTTCTTCCCCCTGCTCCTTTTTTCCCCTGTGTGCCTTGCAGTTTCTTCTCTATTCATTTTAAGAGAGAGCTGCTTCTTAGCCTCCCACGATTATGCCGGTGGGAACCRACCACAACACAGTTGGGTGGTTTTAAAATCAAATGCTTGGCATGGATTGCACTGGAAATGCATCTTCCACTGTCTTCCCTTTTTTGTCACCAAGTTGTTTCTTCTTTCTCTGAAAAACTAATCTTTCTGCTTTTTTTTAATGTATAAAAGGCATTTCTAAATAGCTGTAGGTCTCACATAATAATTAAAATAATGAGAAAAAGGAATTACCTTTCAAAAAATAAAACATAAACAAACCATTTGACCAAGGTTATTTAAAGTGAAAGCCATTCATCTTCTAAATGGAAGACCAACCTCAACAGATCTGAGTGCAAGATGGATTCTGGCCATGCCCCTGTGTTTAATGACTTCAAGCTCTAACTGCTTGATATGAAAGGCAGGTTTCAGTGTCAAATGCCATGAATGGAGTATGCTTTCTAAATAATTCTTTTCAGCTAAAACAAGACTTAAGAAAAGGTTTAATACATGCATAAATACATCTGTGTATACATCATAAGAATATGTATGCATGTTTTCTGTTTCTGTGGATCACAAATTCTTTCATTCTAATGCAAACTGTACGGCTGTTTATTTTAAACACATAGAAATCTCTACTATAAAATGGGATAGACATTAGCTTAGATGTCTTTAAAAGAAATAGGCAGATAAGCCAAATAAAAGTACATAACTTTGTAACTGTGGCTAACATATTTGTCTTACTTATATACTTCTCCATGTTTAGTTTAACAAGAAGAGTTTATTTCATTTCAATTCTGGGGCAGGAGATACTTATGGAAATGAATGTGCTATTGTCTGAGAGCCTAACAGTTGATGAGAGGAGAACATTTATGTTGTCTCATAAAGCATAGTTACCACCCACAAAACATTGCTTCACATGAAATAATTACATTGCAAGTTCTGTTATGAATGAACATCTCTTTTGTAACTCTGTATCTGTAAAACATCTAACAAAATGGTGTCTTTATCCAAAACTGGAGCTCCTGATGGCTACCAGACTAAACGCAGCCTGTCAAATGTAAGTAAAGGTTTTGAATGTTTGGCATGACTTACCTCCCCTTAACCAAGTAGCCATTCTCAAACACAACACAACCTTTCAACAGGCAGAAATTGCTTAGCATATCTCATACGCACCTCTAAGAGCAAAATTGCTAACTTGCATTAAAATCAATTGATGTCACTAAATTGCATTATTACTTTGTGGACTACAGTAATGCCAGAATCTTTCTTGCAATCACGGTTCCCTTTCATGGTATTTCCCAATACACAAAAAGATGGCAGTACAACCTAATGGATTAAAATCATAAACCCAAAGAAATCAAACTGCATGTCAAAAACTATGTGCCCATTGTCCTCCACAGGCACACTGTGATGCAGATATTTGGGTTCCCTTCCTGCTCTTGGAACAACAATCAAAAATGCTGTTTTCACCTCTCCTCCTGTGACATTGTCAGATTGTGAGCTTATAAATGAGAACAATAATCTGTAAAGCATAATAAAAAGATGGCAAAATGTATTCAGAACCACTTAAGTGAGAGGGCATTGCTGGTCAAAGCCTAAAACAGCTGTTAATAATCAGTTTTATGCACCACTTCACATCTTTCTACATGTGATGAGTTTTCTTCATTTCTCAAAAAATTTACCTTCTGAAGGTAGAGATCATGATTTCTGTACTTGGAAACTGTCTAACAAAAAGAAAGTAGTAACAGAAATATGTTTTTCAGTTATCTTCACTTCTTCCTGAGTTTTCAGATAATCCTGTTTCCTCTATGACAGGTTTTCAGGCACTGTCTTAAGTATTTCCACAACTTCACGAATTTAAAACAGGAACACAAGCCCTCTCATTTTGTTCTCTCAGTCTTTGGCACGAATGGGGCTTCATCCACAAGGCATTTTGAAATGGACTATCTATAATTGGGATTTCTACAGAGCTGGGAAATGTGCTGGTGATGGTTTTAGAAAAAAGACAGATAAGAAGGGAGCTGAGATTGGTTGGCTGGCACCCCGTTATCACTGTGAATGGACCAAAGGCAGGTGTACTGTGGGGTCTGGGGGAAAAGGAGCAGATTGTCAGAATTTGCCATTACAAAATATTTTTCTTTATCATGGTTATCACAGGAGACTTAAAATAGCTGTCACCTTATGTAAACTTCTTTTGCTGTTCAAATAATAGCCTTCTCAAATGAAACCCTTGTTTTTCATTTTATTTTTGGACTGTAGGGCTGACCAAAGCAGAGTCCTTCACTTTATTGAACTGTTCGATCAAAAAAGTGAGCAATATACTCCATCTTCTTTTATATATCAATCTTAGTCTGCAAAAAAGACCACTGAAAATTAATAAAACATTTAAAAGCTTGACGCAAATAATGCAAGAACATGTCCTTGTTGATGTACTTAAATTAATTTGCTGTAAAGATTGCTTTACAAATAACAAAATATTGTATATATCACCCCAGGCATTATGTAAGGCTAGTAGCTTCTATGCTGGCATTTGCAGGAATAAGCAAAATTAGTTCAGCACAGTTCACAGCTGTGATCACTGGAGTAAAGCTCAGGGTCTAGGGGCCGCTAGCTCTGATATTGTACTAAAGAGGCAGCTGTACTTTACTACTGGTCCACTGGGCCTGATGCTAATAATTTTTAAATGGCCTGTTAGTTACAGCAGTGGCCTCAAGCTACCTCTTATTTCAAATCCTATTAACATTTGTGTATCTTTAAACTACTCTATTGTCTTAATTAGCATATATTCATTCATAATTCCCAGATAGTCTGTTGCTATATACAAAAAAGAAAAACGACAAAAAAATCATTAACAGAGGCTGAAGAGTTGGTGGATGAAATGTGACTGTGGKAATGTGCACCCAAACCAAATCAATCACGCGAAACACTGAAGTGCAGAAATGCTTCTGTACGTGTTGCTTTTCTCCACAGTGCTCTGCAGGATCAAACTGACTGTCTTAGGATAATGGATGGGTATTGCTTATAGGCATATTGGAGAAAGGCAGACTGCTCTAGGTAGAGTTTTTAAGAAAACTATGTTCAATCTTGTCTTTTTAGTTATAAAATTAGATAAAAAAATATTAAAAACAGTTTTCCACAGTTTTAATGATTCCAGCAAGACCTACTCAAAATACTTGTTACAAAGCAAGTTCTTCCTTTCTCTCTGAGACTATGTTGCTTACTCTATGCTCTGTTTCAGGAAAAATTTCATTAACAGAAATGGAATTTTTTCCTGAATAAGGATTGCAACACATTTTTTTAATGCATATATACTAGCATTTTTATTAAAAGTACCTCTGCCATTAAAACCTATTAATTTCTGGTAGCCCAAAGCTACCACAACATGTGTTTTTTTAAAAAGTCACGTTATATTTGTCTTGAAAACRTTTTACGATCTCTTAATTTCTAACATACAGAGAACTCATTAGTAATTAGGTACCACGATGATTTTATGATACAAATATGCAGTTACTGGCCAAAATCAACTTCTGTAAATAATCATTCTTCAACTTTAGAAAATGCTGATCATGCTGTGTAAAGGCCTTTTCAACCAACCAAAGGTTTAAATGAAATGTTGACATCATACACCTAAACTCAACCAGTCAGGAACAATGTACAGAATAAAGCATTTTTCTCTCCATCACAGCTACGCAGAATCAAACTGACTGCTCTTAGCCTGATGAATTTGTTTTCTTTATGAGTACACAAAGGAACACAGATGCTACTAAAGCTACAGAATCAAATATTTTTCACAGCTTGATTTGAAGTGGAAGAGTTGCTGTGAAAAAGAAATAATACATAGAAGCACAGAAGACTTGTCTTTTTAAAACCTGACTTTCTCTACAGTCTCTTTCTTAGCCTATTTTTGTGGCATTTCCACAATAGTTATGCATCTATACCTACGCAGCTCAGAAAAGAAAGAGATGCACCAACTACTCCTTTGGCAGGGATCAAATATAATCTAGGTAGGGTCATTTTACTTCCTTCCAGGTTTTACTAGGTTTAATGTGTGTCTCACTGAAATCACACTGAGGAGCTACAAAAAATCCAGTCCTATTAATGTACTTCTTGTATTTTCTTGATTTTCAATGTGCGGATCATTTACTTCACATCCATGCTTTGCTGGATAATTCTTCCTCTATGTACAAGTACAATACTATCAAGAGATAGTTCAAACAAACTAGCTGCTTAATTTACTTGTCTCATTTCCTCTAGACTGAAGAGGGATGGCCTGCCAGCTGGTGACCTGTGAGAATAGGGAGGACTGCACTGGAGGCCTAAAGGAATCTCCTCCAGCATGACACTCCTTGTCATAATGCTCTCCTCTCAGTGCTGCCAAACTCAGCACAACCCCACAGGATTTCCTTACTATGCTACTTTTTATCCCTGAGTTTAACTGAGATCAAAATTCAGAAAAAGCAAACAGAGATTTCAAGTGTCCTGGCTGGAGGGTAGGAACAGGATCACAGCATGATTCAGGCTAGGAAGGACCTCAGGAGGTCTCTGGTCCAACCTCCTGCTCACAGCTGGGACAGCTCTGAGGCCACACCAGGCTGCTCAGGGCTTCACCTGCTGAAGGTTGAAAACCTCCAAGGACAGAGACTGCACAACATATCTGGGCATCCTGTGCCACTGTCCGACTGTCCTCATGGGGCCAATTTTTTTTTAATATCCAGTCTGAACCTCTCTTGTTTCAGTTTATTTTCATTGTCTCTCATCTTCCCATCCTGCCCCACTTCAGCGAGCCCAGCTCCATCTCCTAGATGACCTCCCTATAGGCACTGGGGGCTGCCGTTAGGTCCCCCGAAGCCGTCTCTGCTCCAGGCTGAACAAGCCCGGCTTCCCCAGCTTCTCCTTACAGGGCCGGTGCTCAAAGTGGGTAATAACTTCCCATGATCTACTGGCTCTGCTCCTGTTCATACAGCTCAGGATACTGTTGGCAAATAATCAAATATTGGTTAATAAGCCCTCCCCTAGATATTACCTGCAAGACATCACAATTTTCATTGCCCACTGCAAGCAGTAATTAACTACTAAGAACAAAGTCAGCGTAGCTATTAGAAAAAAAAAAACCCAAACCTTAAAAACCTAGACTATCATTGGTAATGTCAATGAACACAAATGTACATATACTTCTGAAAATATAGTACAGCTTGAAAGTATATCATATCTGCACTTGATAATCATATTCTTCTATATCGTGCCAAATTTGGACCAGAAGTAAGGCAACTGTAGAAACAAAATGAAAGTCATGCCTGCTTATGCATGGATGAGCCTATGACATAATGTTATTAACACGGTGAGGAACGTGTTTTATTCTCAATCACTTACTAAAAACAGAAATACTGACTGATCATTTATTATTGATTGGGTGCACTATGAGGTGTCACAAAAACACAACTCCAATTGATTAAATAATTGCATTGCCATAAAGGCTGAGGGACAATATCCCACTCCTGTGTGGAGTCACCTTGCTTCAAAGTCAGTGGGAATTGCTTGTGCATACGCAAGGGCAAAATCTAGCCTGATGTCATCCCTTAGCATCAGAAAATAAAACAACATATATCAATGAGTACTTTAAACAACACAATTTGATTATTTGACACTGTACACAGCCTAAGGCGTAAGTCTGGACATGTCAGAATAGGGCATGTCATCCTGTCATACTACTGTCTATTTATGGCCACACCTTCATATTACCTCAAGAAAGTAAATGGTGGAACAGAGCTGTAACAGAATACTTGTGGAAATCAGCTCCTGCACAGGCATAGCAGATCACTCCATTAACAAAATCAGGAGGCTGTGTAGACATAGGACTTACGTCTATAAGCAATCTACGCACTGAAGTTAATGGGAAGATTGTGAAAAAATAGATGCACGTCTTTGAAATATACTTCAGTTTAGCATTTAAGGAATATCATGCAGACCTATGTCAGATTTAAGAGAAGTTTAGATTCACCAACAGAAGAAAGGGAGTGGTCAATTTTTTTTAACTCTGAAATGAATATTCCCGTGAAGGATAAGACTCCACCAGCACAGAGCGCTTCACCAGGAGGTGTGTGATGGGATGGATAGGAATGCTTTTCCTTAGAAATAACTGTGACTGACTGTTACTGAGGAAAACACCGGCACTTTAAACTCCTCCTGAAGTTTTGTTTGACACTGGGTGTTTAGCACTGAGCACAGTGTTTCGATTTACACTCATCTGGTTAGGTGAAGCAAGGTTATCACTGCCTTTGATTATAAAAGCTCCTCCGCGAAAAACTAGAGAAGTGCAAGTTGTTTTTTGCAATAGCCCTGCAGCAAAGAAATAGTGAATAATTTGTACAAAACACGTAAGTTCGCTTTTAGTGTAATTCCAATCTTCTGCAAAATGCTGAGCAATTAGGAAATCAAGCAGCTAGTGAGATATGCCTTAAGCAGTCTCTGATACTGAGGGCCCTCTCTTAACCAGAATGCTGCCAATTTTTCTCCTTGTGCTATTGTAAGTACTGCATCACATAGACAAAGACAACATATCTTCTCTCTTTTTCTGAGACTACCATCTTTAAATTACATTTACTACATTATATACATTTTTTAAGACATATAATAGGGACAAAACATAAAATGATACAGCACACAAATAACGAGGTAAAAAGGTAGTTACACATGTGTATATATACATAAAAGAAATTCTTTATGCTGAGGGTGGTAAAACACTGGAACAGGTTGCCCAGAGAGGTGGTAGATGCCCCATCCCTGGAAACATTCAAGGTCAGGTTCGACACGGCTCTGAGCAACCTGATCTAGTTGAAGATGTCCCTGCCCACAGCAGGGGGGGGTCGGACTAGATGACATTTAAAGGTCGCTTCCAACCCAAACCGTTCTATGATTCTATGATTCTACATTCAAATTATTATCTGCTATACTTATTTTTGTTCTGTATATTTCACACGAGAAAAAAGTTATTAGAAATTGCGACATTTGTCTGGGTTGGATTTTGTAAACAACATGAAGTTTTTCTGACTGCACAGATGATTACTTACTGACCTTATTTTCTGTAATTTTGGTCTGTTCATCTCATGAGCTTCCACATGTCAAAAAACAAGGACTACTAAATAATGTCAAAACAATAAAAATATCTAATGAGAACTAATGGTTCTAATTTCAATAAAAGAGACACAAGGGTAATGTCACAGTGTACAGTGTGATCAAAAAAGCTATCTGACATCTCCTAAATAGGAATATTATCAGGAAAATATTATCAGACAGCTGCAGGGAGCGCTAGCGACCAGGAGCGCTGCGAACAGGATGGGCAAACAGGGTGTGGCGCGTCAGCTAGGGCTTGGCGTGGCAGTTTGCGCAGCAGTTCGCGCAGGAGGGCGCACAGGGAGGGCACCTCTTCGAAGGAGGGGCATTCCGTGGGCTGAGTGGGGGACTCGGCGTACACGTAACCCAGCAACTGGGCACAGGTCAAGGGCACTCATCCTACCTGACCCTCAAGGCGGAATGGTGGGCACTCGTCTGAGGGCCAAGGCCGCGGCTCCAGCTGGGGGTTCTGCACCATCTACCCCAGCGGTGGCCGATGCCTCCACCCAGATGGAGCTGCTAAAGGAAGAGGCTGCGGTGCAGACCTCAGACTGCAGGAAGCACCTAGACCTCTCCCCTGGGGCAGGGACAGGCAGTAGACCTGCCTGCAAAAGGTGCGCCCAGGTGGAGGACCTCCTGCGGCAGGTGGCTGAGCTGCAGRAGGCAGTGAGAAGGCTGCGGAACGTCAGGGAGGCGGAGAAGGAGCTAGATAGCTGGTTCCAAGCACAGTCTGCAGTGGGYCCACAGCCCATGGCCAAACAGCCAAAAACTCCCCCACTGGCACACRCAGAAGAGAGCAGGGGGGTAATATTGCAGAAGAATGGGTGGTGGCAACAGCAAGGAGGACCAGCAGGAGGAAGAGACTTCCCCCGAAGCCTGAGGTGCCCTTGCAGAACTGCTTCACCGCTCTGCAGGCCGAAGAGGAAAGTCCCATCACACCAGGAGAGACGCTGGAGCCGAGGAAGGCAGCCCGATCTGCCCCCCGTATAACAACCAGCACAACTAAGAAAAGGCGAYGGGTGATAGTAGTGGGTGACTCTCTTCTGAGAGGTACAGAGGCACCCATTTGCCGACCGGACGCACTCTCTAGAGAGGTGTGCTGCTTACCGGGGGCTCGCATCAGGGATGTCACTGAGAGGCTACCAAGCCTCGTACAGTCCACTGACTATTACCCGCTGCTGCTGTTTCACGTGGGCACCAGTGATACAGCCAGGAGCAGTCTGAAGACTATCAAGAAGGATTACAGAGCCCTGGGAGCGGCGGTAAGGGACTCTGGAGTGCAGGTAGTTTTTTCATCAATCCTGCCGGTCAAAGGGAAGGGGTTTGAAAGGGCCAGTCGAATCTGGTAAGTCAACAAATGGTTATGGGACTGGTGCCACAGCCAGGGGTTYRCCTACTTAGACCATRGGACTCGCTTTGAGAAACCTGGTCTACTGGGGCCTGACGGGGTCCGTCTGTCAGAGAAGGGGAAGAGCATCTTCGGTCATAGGCTCGCCAAGCTGGTGAAGAAGGCTTTAAACTAGAGATGCCGGGGGAGGGGAACCTCAATCCATCCSACTCCTACCAGTTTGATGCCAGTGCCAGCAATAGATGCCCAGAGCCTGGAGAAGGATCACAGGTCAGCAGGAGAGCACCTGAAGAGCCGCACAAAGGAACTCCAGCCAGGAAGACAGCTTCATCGGGGGCCCAACTTAAATGCCTCTATGCAAACGCATGTAGCATGGGGAATAAACAAGAGGAGTTAGGGACGTGTGCATGCCTGCAGCATGACCTTGACCTTATTGGCATCACGGAGATGTGGTGGGATGGCTCCTATGATTGGAGTGTTG